>VXBU01003861.1:99314-124533 GCA_013400315.1 Bombycilla garrulus
ATAACAATAACAATAACAATAACAATAAAAGATGATAATTATAATAATAACAATAATATAGAGAAATATTAACAGTCCTGTAAAACAAATCTCTGATTGATTGTTGTCTCCGCATATTTCGCATCTGGCACTTGAGAACTAATAGGGATGGTCTCGACAGTGCTGTAAAATTCATGGAAGGACAGTGAAACAAGTGATTTATTTACAGCAGTCAGAGAATGGTCAAAAGATTACTTGCGCAGTAGATCACTTTAGATTCTGCTATAAATTCAGTAAGGAGACAGACTCTTTTTGGTGTATAATTCAAATGCAGAGGGAGGCTCTGAAAATACTTTATATGTATATAGGGAAATATGAAAACGATGCAATTTTGCTCTTTTAGGAAGAAAATCAGCAGCCCTGAACATGGAGGTATGGTGTATATAGGAGATGGGGTCAAAGGTTTCTAAAATGTATTTTGAGAGCTAAAGAATCTAAATTAGAAAGCAGTAATTATAGCTTGGACTGTACTCAGCTCAAAGAGGCATTTCCAGAGGACAAAGAGTTATTGCTCTTTAGAGAAGGTTATTGAACCTGGGCAGAGTAAACAGACACCAAGCACAGATACCTCAGGTGAGTGCAGGGGGAAGGTGGAATGAGGGCACTGCAATAACTTTTTGCTGCCGGTTCTCCTACTGCAAATTGACTTGAGTTTTTCTTCTGCCTGTCTTGTGGGAAAACTGCAGCCATTTCTGAACTGCTGTGTGTTATTAAAGGATGATGCAAGGAGAATGGATGGGAAAGGGGAGCTGCTTGAATGTACAAGATGTTCAGATATTCATGCAATGTGCATATGCAGATTTTATCTCCTTCAAGATTTGAAATTAATAATCTTAATTTGATTGTTCTTTAGATGCAGCACAAGGTGCCAGGATATTTTCTGAATATGGGCAATGACTTATTTCTAAGAACTCCTTCCAGGCAGGGTTAAGGAGGAGGAACAAGGAGGAGAAAAAGCAGGAAGGGGTTCCTTAGAGGAAAATGACCAGGCTTGTCTGATCTAATTTTAATTAGTATTTGGTGTTGAGCTATGCAACAGGTATCAGCAATACACTTAATTTCAGATGCAAGAATTAGCTGTAAAAATTCAAATATAACCAGAGGACAGTGGGATTGTCTTCCAGAGTGTGAGACAGTTGAAAGGCCAGAGCTTGAAATGAGCTTGGACCATGCTGCTTCTGCTCTGCCTCTGGGGGTGAAATATGCTTCACTGGAAGTACTGTTGGCAATATGGCTGTCCCCAAACACATCCTTCTGCTTACTTTTCATCCACTCTCCATATTCTTTCATTTCTCCTGTGAGATACCCAAAGCCATGGTGGATCCAGTTTCCACTTCTCCACAACAGGTCCTGGGCTCCTGGCATCTCCTTCTTGTACAGCTCCCTGCCATTGGGATGTCGGGTCACAACGATCTCACCGAGCTCCATCCTCTTTTGGGTGATGGTAAAGGGTAACTGTAAATCACAGAGTCAGTGTGTTAGAAAAACCTTTTGGGTTGGACTCTGACTACCTCCAGAACCCAGTGGTGGTATCTTTTATCAAAAATGGGATGTCTATGGAGAGGGGTTCTGCCAGATCCACAGCTGGGATTGGCGTGTGCTGCAGTGGTGTCTCCTCTCAGGGATGGGGACAGGCAGTGCCCTGCTGCTGTCATAGGGCTGTGGCACTGCCACAGAGCTGCAGGGGGAAAGACAGACGTGGCATGGGCACCTTGCAGCATCCCACCCTCATTCCAGCTCCCGATGCAGCCTGTAACAGGCTGCTGGCTGGACATGAGACACGACATCTGCCAAAAAAAGGAGTAGCACCTGTGAGCTGACCATGCTTGGCTGAGTGTAGCTACTGTGGCAGGTGCTGAGAAGGGAGCCTCCTGAAGTTTGTCCAGCAGCGAGCTGGGGGCAAGCAATGCAAATTGCCAGGACAGCAGCAGAGAGCAGGTGACGAGAAAATACAAGAGGAGAGGCTGAAGTGTGTGTCCTTTTTGATGTTGTGAGTTGGTTGGTGCTTTTGTATATCTCCAGAAACCTGTGATGCTCCTTGTTCCACATCTGCCTTTGATAGACCATCAAGAGCAACCTGGGGCCGCATCAAAGCATTGCACAGAAATCAGCATCCACATGTGGCTTTTGACAAGGACATTGGCTCAGGGCTGTGTGCTCCTTAGTTAGCAGGTGAATAGTCAGCAGGAGCGGGGGTTTATTAATCTTCCAATTACTGTTGCGGGGCTTTGCTCATTCAAAAGCCTATTATCATATAAACCTTAAAGAGAAAATGCACAAATACACTGCACTGCAGCCTGGTGAGCTACACTGCAGGTCACACCCTCAAAATTGCATCCCTGCTGCCTGAGGGGGCCTGGCATCGGCTGTGGGATTTACTCTGGTGATTTTGATGTAGTGTGGCTGGGTTTCCTCTCGGCGTTGCCCGGAAGTGGGCTGTGCTGTGAAGGGCTTGCCCCTTGTTCTGTGGAAGAGGGGCACCATCTCCCGGTGGGAGCCTGTTGGTGGGTGGCTCAGACCGGCTGGCTCTCAGCTTTTGCATCCCGCAGCAGCAGCAGCAGCAGGGAGCGATGCTTGTGCAGGAAAGGCTGCTTTGCAGAGAGGAGCACCGACAGGAAGATGGCGAAAGTACCTGTGGCTCTAAACGCCCTCAGAAGAAGGTCCCTGGGCAACAGAAGCTGCTTTCCCTGCGCCCCTGGCTGCGCGCTGCCGAGCGCAGCCCTGCACACGCGTTCCCCAGTGCTCTGGCTCTCTCTGCCGGCAGCTCTTCCCCACGGCAGCGAGAGCCTTTGGGGTGACCTTCAGCATCGGCGTCAGCCTGGGAGGGCTGCACCCGCCAGAGGGGCTGCTGTGTGAAACCCTGTTAACAAAAGCTAAGCATTGCTCGATTTGTCTGAGCCTAATTACCTGAGGAGGGATTTAATTGCCAGAAAAAAAAAAAAAAAAAAAANAAAAAAAAAAAAGTGGCTCTGCAAGGAATATGAAAATTTGTTGTCCTGCAAGTCTTGAAGCAGATAATAAGGGATTGGTTTAGGTAGGAAGGAACTTAAAAGCCTGTCTCATTCCGCCCCCTGTCATGGACAGGGACAACTTCCACTATGCCAGGTTGCTCCTAGCCCTGTCCAGCCTGGCCTTGGACACTGCCAGGGATAGGACAGCCACAGATTCTATGGGCAACCTGCACCACAGTCTCACAGCCAAGACTTTCTTCCTTATATCTAAGTCTCTCCTGTTTTATCTTAAAAACATTCCCCCTTGCCCTGTCTCTCCATCCCTTATCTAAAGTCCCTGGGCAGCTCTCCTGGAGCCCCTTCAGGCCCTGCCAGGGGCTCGCAGCTCTCCCTGGAGCCTTCTGTGCTGCAGCTGAGCAGCCCCAGCTGTGCCAGCCTGGCTCCAGAGCACAGGGGCTCCAGCCCTTCCCCAGGGGTGTTTCATGGGGTCGTTAACAGGGAGGTTTTGAGGTTCTGCAGAGCTGTGCTGAGTGCAGGAACAAACAAGGAGCAAACAAAGAGAGAGGGGGTGGTTTTATTATCCTTCTTTGTTTTCTGATCTGTAACCTCATTCCGGCCAGAAGCTGAGTCCAGTTCCTGGTTTCAGTTTAAGGCAGTTTTGGTGGCTGTCATTTTTGGCTATTCCTTGTGGCTAGCCAGGAAGACTTTGATGTAGGGAACACTGAGCTGGAGTTCCCCTTCTCCTCCCATGTGTACTCTAGGCTGAGGGAATTTGCAGTGGCTAGATATTGGGAATTTACATCCCTCTGAGGTAGGAAGAGACCAGCTCTTTTGAAAACAAGATTTTTGTGCCTGGTTACATCCTGTGAGCACTGGGGCTTTGTAAGATGCATAATTTCCTTTTGTGTAGCTCTGGGCACCTTCAGGTGGAAGTCAGGCCGTCTGAGCCCACAGCTGCCAGCAAAAAGTTCCTGTTATTCCCACAGACAGCTCAGGCTGAGTGCTCTAGTGAGGCAGCCAATCCTTTTTGGGAGCAACACGGGGTCTGAAGTCAACAGCACAAGCAGAGAAGAGACTCCAGAGCAATGCCAGACCAGCACCTGGCTGTCACTGAGGTTGCTTTCCCTACAGAAGTTCACAGTCATATTCAGCAATTGATCTGGTAATAGAGATAACTCTCTGGTGAACACTGCGCAGGGCAGTGGTGGAATCATCATCCCTAGAAATGATCAAAAGCTGTGTGAATGTGGCACTTGGGGACATGGGTTTGCAGTGGCCTTGGCAGTGCTGGGTTATTGTTGGACTTGATGATGTTAGAGTGCTTTTCCAAGTGAAACAATTCTATGCTTCTGTGATCCTATTCCATTTTGTCTGCTTTGTTAACTTGCTCATGTTCCCCATGAAGTGTTTTCCAAAGGATTTCAAGGGCTGAGGTGGGCTCACAGAGCTGCACTGGACCTGTGTAAAGGAGAATGGAACATGGTCCTGAAGTTTTAGGGATGCATCTGTAAAGAAAGGTGAGTGGTCCCTTTGCTGTGAACAGTAACCACCATGAGCTGTGCAGTACAGCTGTTACCAGCAGGGAGGATAAATGTCTAAGTCATCCCAGCTTAAGCTCATTTTAAACCCCACCAGGAAAAATTACTTGGGGGTTTTAGAAAGCAGAAACATGACTTCAGAGCTCCTAAACCCTGTACTAACAAGAGTGCACAGCTCAATTCCCTCTGAAACTGAGATGTGGGACCTGTGTTTTTTTAAAATTCTTGTTATGCTCACATCATTTAACTGTCAGGGGTTAAGGGCAATGTCATCATATTAGATGCCTTTTCAGTCAATTCATCTCTGTAGAGAGAAACTAATTATCTCCAGAGAGTGATTGGTATCTCTTTTTCCTAACATACCTAGCTGACTTGTGAAAAGTGAAAATAAAAAGGGTGTTCTGCCTCTCTTTTTCCACTGGCTGCAGAGGGAGCCTGGTGGCTGAGCTGCTAGAGGTCTGTTTGCAGAAAAGTTCCAGCCTAAGAGACTTTGCCAAGGTCAACCCTGAAGTTTTTGGAAGTGGGATCTGTAGTCCCAGGCTAGTGCTTTTAAATCACTGAGCCATCTGCAACAGGCCTGTAATCTACATCAAGTCGGGCATTGAAGTTCTGGGGCTAAGAAAAAAACCCCAAACTAGCCCCTTTTTATGATTCCCATTTGCTTTCTTCTTATGGATTGGAAGGGAACTAAGTCTCATCTTGGATGGAGCGCACTCACCCTGCTCAGGTGGCAAAGCAACTTGGGACATGGCTGGAGGGGAAGGCTGAAAAATTATCACATTTTGGGGGAAAGAAGTAGGGAAAAAAAAATTAAAAAAAAGAGATTTGGGGATGCTGAAAGCCTCTGCAGTGCTACAGTGGTGAATTGTTATGTAAGAACAGCCCAAGGGGCTGCAACACCTGGGTAAGATCCTGGAGGGTTGTGATGGGCACAGTGATCCCTGCAGGATCATTTCACCCTGGAAATAAAACACCATTTCTTTGCAGAGAACACCTGTCAGTCTATCGACGGGCTGGCGCTCAGTGGTACAGGCTGCATGAATAACAGAGAAATCATTCGAACAATTATCTAATTAAGGCTAATGAGAGCCTGAATCACTTACAGCACACCTAGGGCTGATGAGGAATTCCTTGAGAAAGGGCCTTTTGTTAGCAAACACCAATTCATCAGTGCAGTAATGAACAGTCCTGCTCGTTAAGAACGTTTTCCAGGCTGCAGGGTAGTGCCAGGTGGTTGGGACTCACCTCCAGACCTACCTGTGCCTGCTCATCCACCAGCAGACAGCTGCTGCAGCCTGCTTTTCAGGCACAGGGATGTGTATTTTTAAAGCCTCCCAGGTCAGGCTCTGTGTTTCTCTTTGGCTTGTGCTGCTAAAGAAAACGTCCTCAGCATACCACCATCACAAAGCCTTCAGTGATCTGGTGGCCTCATGCAAATTAAGAAAAAAAACCCCAAAACATCAATTTTTTGGTCAGAACAGTGAGATGGTGCAGGACCAGCGTGATGGGTGACAAGCAGCACTTGAACCAAATGTTCTACAGGGCTGCTGTTTGTGTTGGGAGCTTGGCCACGCGCTAAGGTACCTGAAACCAAGCCTGGATAAATTATCTGTCTTCTTCTGTGCTGAAAGCACCGTCATCAGAAACGCATTGACTTCAAGGGACGTGGCCTCACAAGAGCCTTGAAAAGAAACAGTTTGCAAAAGCACATTTCTCTCATAAGAAGCCATAAAGGAATAGAGAAGAAATACCATGTACAGCTAGAGGGAAAAACTTTGGGATGGTGACGGAACGCTTGGCTGAATCGTAATGACTTTACCAAGTGAGGCTCTACCAAGGATCAACCTGTGATTGTTGAAAGCAAATGAATAAAGCAGGGCATTTCAGAACAGTTGCTGAGGATGCATGGAGCACAGTTTCTGAGAATAGGTACAAAACTTGTAGCCACAGACCTTTAAAATAAGTAAAAAAGAACAAAAAACCAAATAAATAACCAACCAACCAACCAAAAAAAAAGTACCCACAAGGAAAAAAAGTGAAAAAAAGTGCTCAAGTGACCTTTTTATCCTACCACAGGTGTTAAATGAAGCCACATCCCACAGCAGTTCTGTTGTATCTTTACAATCACAACGACACCAATTAGAAACTGGGGTAGTTTAATGGGGCTAAATATGATTATTACATCTTAATTTAGATAATTGGCTTTTACAGTGTGGTCTTGGAGTGTCTTTCCATGTCTTTTTGTCTTTCTGTGTCTTCCTTTCCCAGCCTCTGTACTATGTAATGCACTACCTTGCTCCAAGGCAAAAGTTTACTACTTCTTCTTTCCCCTTCTGCTGCAGCAGTGTTTCCTACTCCCCCAGCAGAGGAACGGAGTTTATTTAATGGTTTATTGGTGTCTGTGGTAGAAGCTGTGCTGGCACCGTTTGTATTTGGATTGTCCGTACACCCACAGTCACACACACATGCACGTGTGTGTAACTGTGAAGGAAGAGGCTTTGGCATCCTTACCACAGCTCTCCTGAATGGTGTTGTTAGAAAAGGGTTCATGGACTCATAAAACGGTTTGTGTTGAAAGGGACAATAAAGCTCGTGGGCAGGGACACCTTCCAGGCCTTGGACATTCCAGGGATGGGGCAGCCACAACTTGTCTGGGCAACCTGTAGCAGGGCTTTATCACCCTTAGAGGGAAAAAAAATCTTTAATATGTTATCTGACTCTAGTTCTATTCCTCTTGACTCCATACAACCATTTAAAGGCTGATCGTTCTGTCGCCTCTCCACGGCTGACATGGAATGATCAGTATCCTCTCCAGGGAGTTCACCCACTGTGTGGGACACCATCGTTGGGATGGGATGGGTTTTATTCCAGAAGTGTCTGCCTCATCCTTGTAGTGACACAGTGAGACTGAGATGGGAGCTGTGGGGGTTGGTGTGTGCAGTGTGAATATCTGTACCTGAGCACCTCGCCTTGACTTCCAGTGAAGAGCTGGTCAATGTATGCATCTAGAGCGTGATTCATCCTCTCCCATCCTACACAGATGAATCATGTCCCGAGTGCTGTCACATTTTCTGTCTATAATGGGAAAGACAGACAGCTCAGATGCACACAGCTGCACCACGTGTACGCAGGGAGAGGCATGATGAGTCTCAGCTAAATGACTGTCCTTAAGGTCATTCAGGAAATCTGTAGCACACTGGGATATCAAACAAGTACACCTTCATGTTTGAACCAAGTGCATTATATGTGAAGAATTTTCAAAATGATATCTGTTTTTTAATAATAAAAACAGTCAGGTCAGGTAGATATTTTAAGACACAAAAATACTGTTTTCCTGCATATGGTTCCAGTTATAAAACCAGAAGGGAAAACAAATAGAGAAAATATGAAATATAAAAACCGTAGCTTCTAAACAGAATGTTTTTCAAAGGTTTCCATGAGGTGTTGGCTGTTCGGCAAAGCAGACTGTAAAACAATTTTACAAGCCACATTTATTCTAAGAGCTCCACTTATTGAAGTACAATTCAAACTCTTGTTCTGCCGGCCAAGTTCCATAAATTAAACACTTGTCCAATAACACATACCTCTCCACTGTTTCTTTTTGGCTTTTTGTGTTTGTGTGTCTCTCTCGCTCCTTTTTTTTTTCTTTTTTTCTTTTTTTTTAATCCTTTGCAAATGGAAACAAAAAGGGTTTGCTTGTTTTAGGAACAGATTTAAGAAGCAGAGCAGTAAAAGTAAAAATAAGGCAAGGAAAAAGAAAACAGGTCAACAGACAAAAATGAGACTTTTGTTCCATTATTTTGCATCCTGCTGACACTGATTTACAGCTAAGGCTAAATCTGTAGTGTGAAGCTGTGTGATGTCAAACATTCAACTGAAGTTGTGCCTCTGGATATTATGAGAAACCAGCTAGGTGACTTGGCAGCTAGGAAGGGAGGTTGGATGTGCGTCCTGCCTTCAGACAGAACCCAATATTCCTCCCTTCCCTGGAGTGTTATGGCCTTAGAGGTGTGACCATCACTAGGACCAGACTTTTCTTACAAGAGAGAGGAAGGGGAGTGTGAGATATCCTGTCTGATCTGGGGCAGGAATATGTCAGATCTGTCCCCACAGATGTGTCAGGGAAAAGCCCTGCCAGTAGCGCTCCTGGGCTCACTGTGCCTTCCCTTTCCCACCTTTTTTCCTGTTTATCTCTACTGTCACTCACCTTCACCTCATGCTGCTCTTTCAGTTTGGTCTAGACTCTCATTTCCAGGCTGTATCTAAACCACGCAGCTTCTTTCATTGAATGATAAAGTTTGGGAAAAATCCTCCAAGAACTTCAGGTTCAAACTTTGACCAATGCCCACCTTGTCACCCAGACCAGAACACTGAGTACCAAGTCCAGTTTTTCCTTGGACACCTCCAGGGGCAGGGACCCCAATGTTCAGCAAGCCTTCCTGTGAAGAATTGCTGTGTCATCTTGTCCTGTAGGATCTGTCCTGGTGGTCACACCTGCCTTGATGTGTCAGCATCTGCCTGGGTTTCACTTTGATGTGACCCCCTTTCTCCTCCACACTGACCATGAGCTGCCTGTCTTCATTTTCACAACCACTCACTGCTCCATCTAATCAGGAGGGAAAGACTGACTCCCACACCCCACAACACTGCCTCTACTTGTCGGAAGTACTTCTAAAGAGCTTAGACATCCTAGCACAAGCTCCAATGAAATGAATGCCTTCTTTAATCTGGAGAGTAGCGAGGTGGGAATAACACCAGAAACTGGACAATATCTCTGCTTTCTTATTAACTCACAGTGAAAACTTGGGTAAGTCAGCTACTGAATGTCTCTCATCAATTCAGAGGTGACCTCTTAAATCAGAGTAAATCCTTTTAGCTTGCTATAGTGATTCAGGGTCTTGCTCTGTAAGGCTTGAGTGTGATGGACATGGGCAGCCAAATGTGAATCAGTTTGGAGCTGTCAGAGAAATCAGTGTTTTTTGTTGAGGGCTACCTTCTGCCAGGCTGAGATACTATAACTGATGGGTGTGAAAAAGAGGACAGGGGAGGAAATGTGCCTTAGGACATTTTAGTGTGGAAGAAGGCAGATTTAATTTAGCTTCTGCTGAAGGTGATTTTAGGCCGCCTGCTCGTGCTGCAGTGAGGTTGGAGGCAGTCTTGTGCTCAATCTCAAAGGCTGGGGGGTGACATTAGGTCCTTCAGAGGGGCAGTGGTTAAAGGTGATGATTCTTGCTTCACCTGCCCACCCAGTCTGCAAGTGCTCAAAGAGGGCTTTGAACAAAGAAGCTTTTCTGGTTTTCTGTGTGGCTGCTTAGGTGGTGCCATGTGGTTTTTCTCATGCCAGGAAGCACAAAGGGGAAGGCAGGGTTGGAGCATCCCTGACTCCATCAGTGCTCTGCAGACAGGTGATTGGTGATCTGCTACACTTGTGTTCCAGGACCAAACAACTGATGTTACCATACACTGAGAAACCTTGTTTATTCTATGCAGAATTACTTTGGTGTTAAACCTTTAAGCTCTTCATCTGGGGTTGGATATCCGGTACAAGCCTTGGGGAGTTGGCAAAACAGCTTCCTTTTGGTGTGAAATACATGGCTGTTTTTTTCTAGCCTAGCTTAGCAAATCTTCGCTTGTAAATATTTTAACTGCAAGTACAATCACATGGTGTCTGCTGTTCCTGGGCTGATCCAGATGAATACTGGGCTGTCCTTAACAATGCATGGTAAACCACAGGCTGTAAAATACTTGGTGCTGTTCACAGTGAATTAAAATGTCAGAGCATGGCAATTATTTGGTTAATCTTGGGACAAAGCACTCAGCATTTTAACATGGTAACCGTAAAGGCATTTCTCCATATAGTTCACATTGCTTGCTCTTTAATAGAAAGTTAATGGGGATTTTCTTTTTTAGATAGCAACAATTTATCATGTGTTTCCCTGGTAACTACAACATCGTGAACCTTCCTTGAAAACTCCATTGGGATTCCTGCAATGTTTGTGAGCATAATGAATGGGAAGTGTAAGGCAAACCCATTGAATCACTTTATTTTAAATTCTGGCAGAGACATAATTTCCCACAGTTCATAAACATTTACAAAAAAGGAGTTTACATGAAGAAAAACAGTTGTTTTTATCACTCAGATCAAAGAATACATTTATCTGGATGTATGGATGCGTTCTCTGCCAGCTTTTGATAAACTCAGGTGACAATCTTTAGGAGGCTTCACAGACTAGTGCGGAAGCTTTGAAGTCTGCAGCTTTGCTCACCTGAAAACACAGACATCGCTTCTGCTCTCTGTTCTGTGCGAGTCTGAAGTTTGCACTTCAAAGATTGTAAACGACAGGACAAATTTCCCAAGCTGCTGACTCCAGACTGATTGGAATAAAATGGTAAAGCGTGGCATGTTGCAGGATATTCAGGAGCAGGCTGGATGGGCTTGGAGCAGCCTGGTCTAGCAGAAGGTGCCCCTGTCCATGGAAGGGGGGTTGAATAAAAGACCTTTAAGGTCCCTTCTATATCAAACTTTTCAAGGATTATCTAATCTGGAGTGTTGTCTCCACGCCCCTGTGGCAGTTTAGCTGCTCCCGTGCCATGGGATTGGCATTTGTGCTCGGGAGAAATGGCCTTATGTCTTTTTGAAATGCAGAGCGAGGGACTCCCCTCAATGTTAATGGTCTTTTCATCAGATCTAAGATGGGCGAGATGGAGAGGAGGGAGGGCTGCAGATAAAAACGTATGTGATAGAGTCTGGCTGTCATCTCGGGTTTTATTCCTCTGTAGTTAATAAAACATCACTTATATAAGTGAGAGAAGGGTCATATCCATCAGTCTCAGTGGAGCTGCTCTGGATTCTTGTTGTTGTACATAAAAAATGTTTCTGGTGCTCTTTGCAAGTGGGGATTTGTTTACTGCAGGATGGAGCAAGATTTATCTTGCTCTTCCTTTTGTAGAGGATTTTGAGGGGGTGTGCAGAGCAACCCTGTTCCTTTACAGAAGTCTCTAACAAGAAAATAATTAAAATAATATAATACATGTTTTTAAATTTACGTATTTCAAAATGTTTAATTTTGCTTTATTTTTTTTTTAGAAGCTAATATTATTTACATACAATATCACATATAAATGTGTCCTGTGGCAGTGAGGGGAGCAGGAACATTGCTGGGTCATTCTGGGGCTGCCTAGAGTGATGTCAAATGCTGTCTAAGGTTCAGCCTTAGCCAGGGATGCAGTTGATGCTATCTCCTCTTTCCAAACTTGTTTCAGGTAGAAAACTTCAACTTAGACCAAAGTCTGCCTCCTGTCTTCTGGAGACTGACTGAGTTATGGGTTTAGAAACAGTCTCAGGGTTAAGATTTGTGAAATTCAGCATGGCACATCCCGGTGTATTGATTTATTTTCTTTTGTACAGAGGGCATTTTTTACCAGTTTCTCCTGGCTGTGGTGGCAGCTGGGGCCAGTGGATGCCCAGTCCACAGCTAATGTTGGGAATGGGGTTGGTACCCATTGTGCAAGGGATAAATGAGAATAAAATCTATGCAATCATATGTTTTAGGTGAAATGTCCATGTTTGAGAGGAAAGGGAAGGCAGACAAAAAAGAAAGAGCGTTTTGCTAGACCTCCTTTTGTGTATCATTTGCAAGTGTGAGTGCTATGAATTCACCAGACAAGGCTTGGAGATGTGTTCAAATTGTGCTTCCAGAGAAAAAAGTTTGGAGATCCAGGAGGAGGTCAAGTTTTGGTTCTTCCAGAGGAGAGGAAAGGAGGGAATGGAATATAGGGACCAGATTGGAGTCTGTGAAATGGGGAAGTGGAGACAAAGTCAAAGCCAATTTCTGCAATTAACACCTAATTCTTCAAGTGGAAAAGAGGTGGAAATGTGGTATTGGTGTCTCTGAGTAAGGTACTCCCAGTTTAACCCGTGGGTGTGAATTACTCTGGGTTCACTTTCACAGCTGGGTAGGTGAATGAATTTGGGGATCATCTTTAGGCTGAGCAGACTGCACTGCCTGAGACTGGGAGTCAGTTGCAGGTGCAGAAGTAATTTGGAAGATCATGCAGGCAGGTATTAGAAATTTAAAATTTAAATGTATTTGCTGAAGATTTTTAAATTAAAAAAATCAGAGTTGTAGAATTAGTTCAGGCCAGATAGGTTCATGATTTGTACAATTCGGGCTTTTTAAAAAATGTTGTATTGCTACTTTTTTTTAGCAGTAGAGCATGTAAGAAGATAGGGTCCAGGTAGAGTTATGAATATGAAATGATTTACTGCAGAAAAATGGTTAGGGTTGAATTTTGTTCACCCCATAGAGAAAAGCTGTGTGCTGCTATCAGTAGATTTGTCTGCCTTATTCTAAATTTTTTCTTGGTAAGTACTCCTGCCCTTAGATCAGGGATAACCTCTGTGAAACTTGTGACTACAGAGCTGCAGTTATTTTCAAATGTGCAAGTCCTGTGATGGAGAATATTGATATCACTCTGTATACTTTAAGCTCTAGCCTGTTCACGTGCTTTATGCCTTTTTCATTCTCTGTATTATTAGTATGGGTTATTTTTACAGGATTTGAGAGATGCATTGCAGAACCTTACTGCTGAACTTTGGCACAGCGGTGAAGGAAAATACAGAGTTTGCATCAGCTTGTTTTACTCACAGTAAATTTTCACCCTGAGGAATATGCCTTATCTGCAGCCAAGGTTAGGTTTAGCTCTGGGCTCTATTGTAATGCTCAAAATGCAACATTTTGTTTCAGTGAGGGCTTCCAGTCATGTGGAGGAAACATCTAACTAGTGTGAGTTATTTAAACGCCACACTCTTAGTCTTGTGTGACCCTGAGTGCTTTCTGCGTAGCCAGTTCTTGGGTAATATAGGATTTATGAGACCGAAGGAGGCTTAATGAGGCTTACAATATAAATTTGCCAGTTGTACTGAGTCCAGTGCAAAGGTTGGGATTAGTTTGGAGGTCATGAAAAGTTGATTTGGAAAGCCAGGGATTTGGCTGAAGCTTGCCTGATGCGAGGGGAAGAGCCAAGGGCTGCTTCCACTTGGTTTGAATCCCTCAGTCTGAACCTCATTTGGGGTGGGGTTAGACTAGGATGCACCCCCGGGTCCTTGCTGTGGACCAAAAACACCTCTCCACAAGGCTGCTCTGGGATTTCCTGTGTTTCCAGGAAGAGCTGAAATGTCTGTGGTGACACAGTCAATGAAGAAACGCACTTTAAATAATTTTGCCCTTGACCTTAGATATGTCACCTCTGTGCCATGGTTGTGTTTTTCATGGCTACAGCACAAGTCAAATCCCGTGGCTGATTCCCATGCCCCACCATGAGTAAATACTTAGTTTTGCTCTATAACAGAGCAAAGAGAGGAAAAGGTTAGATCTCTTTCTCTCTTTGGATATAAAAGAATAATTTTAGAGTGAAAGATGACTTTTATTGCTAAAAAAGCAGTTTCAGGTCACTCCACATCCAGAAGTAACAGCTGTGTTTAGCAGAGTACTTTGTCAGAAGAAAATAAAAAAAGATCAAATGCAGAAAGGGAAAATAAAAGGGTTACAGTCTGCATGTATTAAAGCCTAGTTTAGCTAAATTCAGTGATAATTTTTCAAAGGAGAAAAGTACTGCAATAAAACATTTATTGTGTTTTCGTGCTTGTTTTCATTCCTTTGAGAGAAATGAAACCGTTTTAAGACTCATTGTATACTAATTTTTTTCTTAGTTTTTCAGTTCAAGCATTAGACAGAAAAAAAAGTTATTCACACAATTCTCATTATAGATTTTACTAGAGGAAAAAGTTGTAGCTTTCTGGATGGTCTGACCCATTTAAGAAGGCATCATTTGCTTTAAATGGACATTGGCAAGGTCCTTAATAAGGATATGACTGATTAAAGAAAACCAGATATTTGGAATTGAAATGAAGAAAAAAAATCTGAGTATAAAAAAACCCTAAAATACATGTGCTAGGAATAACTTATCTACATGACTTGTGCTCAGACCCATTTGGTGGAGAATTGTTGAGGCCCGAGGCACGAAAAAGGATGTTTGGGCAGCAGAAGCCAACTTGGAGGCTGTAAAGTGATTTGTTTCTATTTCCTTGTATCAGTTTAAACAGTCAAATCAGCTTTACAGCTCTGAAAGAAAAACAGTTGGGAGTTTATTTGAGTTCAGGATGGTGTAATTGTATGTTTTGGACATGGTAGGGAAAGGAGAAGAAATATCTGTGTCCAGTTTGCCAGCATGTTCTTCAACTGACCTATCAAAAAGCTGGTTGAGGTAATGGGAGAGATAAGTGTTTCAAGTTGTAAAAGTTCAAGAAGCTGAGAATCTGGGAATTAGTTTTGAAGTTCAGCAGTCATTCATAGCCAGGATGGTGTGAGGGGATCTTGGGCATTGCTGTTCCTGCCTTTTCCCTGACTTGGTGAAGGAGACTTTTGACTCATTGGAGACTGGATGCGCAGGAGGCAGAGGACAAGTGAACTGTGGGCTGTGTTCATCCTGCCAACGTCATCCAGCCTGGCAGCTGCCTCTCCCTGACTCTTGTCCCAGGCAAAGTGAGCTGCTCCACCTCAGCTGGCAGCTGGCTCCTGGCCGCTCCTGTCCTGGGATGAGACTTGATCACAAAATAATTCTTCTAGTTTTCCAGCCAAATGTGGAAGAATGTCGTGCTTGTTGACTGAGCTAAAATGAGGGTGGCTGAAGGAAACATCATTATTTTATCAGACCTGCATTAAGTTCGTGCTTTTCTGCACTGATGTGAGTGTCTCACTGATGTGTGTGTGTATTCTTGGGTCCCAATGGGGTGGATTGCTGATCAGGATATGTCTGAAGCTCCAGCATTTGTGACTCAGAGACATAAGTCCCTGTTCAAGCCCCACTGAAGTCAGGGGACACGCTCTGTTGTCCTCTCTGGATCAGGCACTGGAACAGGCCACCTACTGAACTGAAGCTTTTGGCTTCTCATCAGTTTTAAAAATAATTGATATAAATTGTGATAATGACTGTTTTGTAGATCTTGCCTTTGGCTATCCACAAAGCTGCTTGGAGAACTGCAATCTTTATATGACCATGGATATCTCAGCTGTGCCACTGAACTCAAGGGCAGGAAAACCTTCAGGGATTTATTAGTACAGAGAAACTCTTCCTGCTTCTGAAAGCCTCTTAAAATATTTTATGCAGCATATACTTACTTATCCCTGGATTTTCTGAGCATGGTTGTTCCATTGCCTAAGGCCTCAGTCAGATCTAGAAATAACCCTGATCTTGCTTTGGAAAAGTGCATGAAGTGCCTTGTTTCATGGTTTACAGGTAGGGAGCCCAAGAGCAGGATCATTTAAGTATGACATGTTTGCTTGTGATTATGGAAATATCTGTAATCAAACATTTTAACAGTCAGTGCTATTTTCTAATCTGTGTGTGTGCAGTCTGATGT
The DNA here is from genome assembly GCA_013400315.1 of Bombycilla garrulus. Taxonomy (NCBI): domain Eukaryota; kingdom Metazoa; phylum Chordata; class Aves; order Passeriformes; family Bombycillidae; genus Bombycilla; species Bombycilla garrulus. The sequence continues at coordinate 115,265 of VXBU01003861.1, forward strand.
CTTTTGAAGGCAGCAGGAGGCAGGAAGGCCTCACAACAGGGAAAATTAAGCCAATTATCTCTGAGTAGATGTAAGGACTAAATGCCCCAATTTTAACCTACCACTTCAAGACCTCTGTGATTCAGCCTTTCCCTCTGCAGTGAAATGGGAATCACGCTGCTGGGAGCTTGGGGCAGGACCTCAGGGAGGGAGGTGAGGGTTTAAAGAGCTTTTCAGCCCTTTGCCTCTGTTCTGACCACCCCGTCCAGCACCACGGGGGGTGTCATGACATCACATGGATGGAATGGTGACAATTTGTCTCCCCAAACGGGCCTTAGCTCTGATCACAGGATCACAAAATGATTTGGGCTGAAAGAGACCTTGAAGACCATCTCGTTCCACCTCCTGCCATGGGCAGGGACACCTTCTGCCAGGCCAGGTTACACCAAGCCCCGTCCAGCCTGGCCTTGAGCACTTCCAGGGATGGGCTGGGCTTGTGGTGTGAGCTGCCATGGCCAAACCTTCTGCTGTGGGTGATCCTACCAGGGGTGGGCTGACGAGTGTCAGTCCTTTCCTCCTGCCCTCTCAGACTGGGATCCCAGATCCTCTCCATCGCTATTGACAGCAAGTTTTGGCCGTGAGCCCTGTCCCTCCTGCAAGACTGCTGCTGTGTATAGAGTTTATTTCTGTATCATGGCTGAAGTACCTGGTGAAATTTGTAGAGGTTGGCACAGATAAGTATCTCACAAAAGCCCTGCCACAGAAGTTTGTGTGGGTTTAAATATCCAAGCAGTCTCATGTGAAAAACAGAATTTCAGGGATTTTGGTGTTGCCATTGGTTAAATAGATTTCAGGTCTTTATTATGCTATTGAAATACTTGAATCACCACTTGAACTAAATGAAAGCTTACTGTGTGTGCATATAATTGTTTTTCTTGCTACCTATTACTTGATTGGGGTTGAGTAAGGTTAGCAAAAGCATTAAATTAATTTTCTTGTAAAGTTATGCATTATGAAGTAAGAGGTATAAAAGTTACATTATACATGGCAAATGTCTTGAGGGTTTGGTTTATAGACTTGTTTATATTTTTATTTTAATGATTATTGCTTTCTTCATGTCATTTCCACTTTTGAATCTCCATACTCATTACATTTTTATTATCTCTTTTATAAAATAAATGGCAGCAAACCAGACAATTTTCCTTTTGAAATAAATAGATCCAAATACATCTCTTGATAAATTAAATGTTGTGGCTGCAAGAGGGACTTTTCCAAAGTCACTAAGCTGAAGGCAAAGCCAATTAATAGCTGGCCTTTCATTTTTATGGACCACGGCATGCAGCACATCCATCTGACTTGGCAGATTTGAAATTATCCAAGAGATAGCTGAACTACATTGAAAGATAGGTCAGTAAAATTAGTGCTCATGGAAGGCAACAGATCAACAGCCCTAGAAATCAAATCCTTGCGAGCTATATGCAAGCCTCACTGATGTAATTTTAAACACTTTCTCTTGACTTGTGGGTGAGGGTCTCAGCCCCATAGTGTTTCCAGGGGCTAAGGAATGTTTAGCCACTGATTATCACTGTGGGTCTTAGTTGATACATATTCCCAAACACACTGTGAGACCTGTAGGTGTAGTTTGCTCTAATTTGGAGTCTTTCAAAGCACCAAAAAAAAGTGTGTCTGTTGCAGAATCACAGAATCACGTGATGGTTTGGGTTGGAAGGGACCTTAAAAATCATCCAGTTCCGCCTCCTGCCATGGGCAGGGACACCTTTCACTATCACAGGTTGCTCCAAGCCCCATCCAGCCTGGCCCTGAAATCATCCCAAGAGCTGGAGATGATAGAAAACAGAAGTTTAATTTATGTATCTGCAATAGAAGTGCAATTATTTTTTGTTATCTTGTGGGTGAGTGGTCTAGAAAAATGTGTCTCATGAGGGAGCTGGAGAAAGTCTGGAGAAAAGGAGGCTCAGGGGGCACCTTCTCATGCTCCACAACTCCCTGACAGGAGGGTGGAGTGAGGTAAAGGCCAGACTTGGCTGCCATGTCTGAAGTGAAGGGATGAGAGGAAATGTCTTTAATTTCTGCCAGAGGAGATTCAGATACAGATATTAGAAAAAAAATCTTCACTCTAAGAGTGGTCGGGCATGAGTTACCCCAGGAGGTGATGGAGTCACCATCTCTGGAACTGTTCAAGGGCATCTGGATTTTAGGATTATGGTGGTGGTTCATGGTGGGACTATCTGGTCTTGAATGTCTCTTCCAACCTCTGTGATCATTCTGTGATAAAATTAACTGGTACTTTATAGTAATATGTGGCCTCTGTTCTTCATAATTTTGGTTTTTTGTATGTATAGATTTTGTTTTTAATAGCCTTTGTTTTCTTTGCATAATTTTGCTGTTCTGAAACATATGTCTATGTAATTCTTTTCATTTGGATCTAAGGCTACAATCTCTGCTATATATGCACAACAAATCCTGGGCTACCAAGTCTTCCTCCTGGTTGCCACCCATAAATCCAATTTATAACCACACAGACAGACAAACCCTTTCTGCATCTAAGAACCAGCTGGGTTTCTCCCTGGAGACTTTCCATGTAAAGTTTGTTCTAGAGCTTCATCAAAATTTATGTTAATCTGTTCCTTCCTATTTTCTCTTGTTCTCCCGGTCTTCTTCCAGGCTCACTGGGAAATGGGAGCCATGGTGTTGAGACAAATTGCCTTGTTAGGAGTAAGTGAACTGAATGAAATCAGCCCGGTGGTGTGAGCAACAACATTTGGTAGCAGTCAGGCTCTGGTGTGCTGAGCTCCTGCCTGCTCTCAGCTGACCAGGTTTGCCTTGTATTGTGCTCATGTTTTCACATGTTTGTCTGCATCAAACTTTTCCTTTGTTCCATGTTTCTATCCCAAACTATCCCGGAGCAGAGCCATCTTTTTTGGACTGAGTATGCAGAACACGTGGCCTAGTGGGACATGTTACTAAGGCTTCCAAAAGGAACCCAATATGAATAGTAAGAATGATGTGAATAATACTGAAAAATGTAAGCTTGTTAGAACAGCTAACATAAATCCTATATCTAAAAATAGACCACCAGCAAGAGAGTTCAAATTAACTTCAAGTAGTGTGGTGTTTTATTTTTTTTTTTTAATTATTTTTTATTTTTTGTTACTGGGATTTGCAAGTAGATGGGGAATTGTATAGTGAAAAACTATCATTTTACCTTATAAATTTTCTAAATAGGAATTTTAGGAAATAACTGTTGATCTGTACCATCCCTATTACTCCATGGCAAACATCCCTCCAATGCATAGTAAGCAGGATGCCAGTAATGATATTGTTGTTTTGAACTCTCTTGTTTAAGTTTTGCCTTGGGCAGCAGTGAGGGATTTGGGATCTGGTGCCTTTTGTAGTGGACAAAGCACTTTGTTGCATTGAAGCAACAAGCAAAATGTTTCTCTTTACACAATTTTATTGCTGTTGGAGAGGACGAAGAGAGATTTTGATCCAAAAGCCTATTAAATGGGATTTGAAGTGATGAATATCTGCGGGTATAGAAGTGAGAATTTATGGAGCCATTGGCTATTGCTACCAATTCTAATGATAATGTTCTGTCAGATACTGTTGTTTGAATGGTGGTAAAATTTTCTGTGTTGCTCATGGAGCTGGGTGGACTGTAGTACACTGCATGAATGCAGAACCAGGATATAACCTTTCCAGAGGTACACAGGATCCTGGTTCCACAGAGACTTCGATCCAAATTCAAAACATGTGGGAATGAGGAGAGAGCTTAGTTACAGTAGATTGTGTAATCCATTCTTTTTTGGGGGGCTTTCTGTCTATTTTAGAATCAAGGAGTCACAGAATGCTTTGGATTGGGAGGGACCTTAGAGACCATGGAGTTCCATCCCTGCCTAGGGCAGGGACACCTTCCACTAGACCAGGTTACTCAAAAACCCATCCAGCCTGACCAACCACCTCCAGGAATGGGGATTCTACAACATTTTTATCCTGTCAGTCCAGGCCCTTGTCCCCAGTCCCTGGGCAGCTCTCCTGGAGCCCCTTCAGGCCCTGCCAGGGGCTCGCAGCTCTCCCTGGAGCCTTCTGTGCTGCAGCTGAGCAGCCCCAGCTGTGCCAGCCTGGCTCCAGAGCACAGGGGCTCCAGCCCTGGCAGCATCTCGGTGCCTCCTCTGGCCTGGCTGCAGCAGCTCCACGACCTTTTATATGCTTTTTATATAAGTAAAGGATAAGAGGGTGGAAGACTTTTGCAAGTTCTATGGATTGTGTTCCTCATCTCCATGGCATCTCTGGAAACAACCTGTTTCAGAGGCTCATGAACATGAAATCCACGTTCATGAGGTTCTGGTCTGAGCTGGCTCACATGGCTGGGGAATTTGGGAGCTTTGGCACTGCAAGGCAGGATGTGACATCTTGGTGAGAGATGGTAATGAGGGCACCAAGCATGTTGTCACCTCTAGTTCATGCTCCCTCCTGTGTCAGGGGTTTTGGAATAACAGGGACTCCAAGGTATGGACACTGGTCACTTCCACCAAAGGTAGCCCTGCAAGAGATGTGTCCCTGTCAAAAGATTTCTGCACCCTTTGGTGATGGCTGTGTCCAGCAAGGGCTGGGGTTGGAGTGTGGAGCCTAGGACAATAGCAAGAGCACACCAGATTTTATTTTCACTCAGCTTGCTCACTGGATATCCAGTAAAATATTCTCAGACCATTTCTGTCTCTTTCTTTTAAACAATCTTCCTTACCAGTAAATACAAGCTTCCTGTAGCTGCCACTTTATCTATCAAATTGGTAAAGCTGGTTAAGTCCCCCATTATTTTGTGGCATCTTGGAGAATACAGGTGTTTTTCCACATAAAATGTTCACATGACACAGCAGGAGTAGCACTTTAAGCCTTAATGGCGTGCACTTGGTTATCTAATTTTTGCACATTAATCCTCTCAAGATGTCTGTTAATACAAACGTCACTAATTAATGTTGCTTTAGTGTCTGCAAGTGTATGAATCAGTTTTTTAAAGGAAATTGGAAGACCACAGAACATTGTGTTATGAATCATAATATCAATGACGTTTAAAGACACTTAAATTACTTAGCTGGTACGTGATATAGAATTATACCACAATGTAACCTCATCAACAAAAAAGTCATATCTCTGATACACCCGTTTTTATTTATGTTCTTAAACAATTACTGCTGTAGCAAGACTTTAGCAAATGTCTTCATTTCAATGTGTTTATGTAAGGAGGAAAGAAGGGATTCTCACCCAAAACAAATGCCTAAAAAGACATGGAGGTCCAAATAAGTAACTCTAGACTTCCTCTTTTAGTAAATAAAGATATACAGGCACCTACAGAAGGTAAATCATCTGATCAAAACCTAAGAGAATTCACATCTAACCTTTATGCAAACAACAATGTTGAAAGAAGCTCAAGTTCAAAACTATTCATACTAAAAAAGTGAGTCCTTAAGGGACTTTAGCATTCCTTTTCTCTTCTTATTTGGAATGGGAAATGGCAGACAGCCTGTTGTCTCTTTTGGCATATCTGAGGCCAGCAAATGTGTCAAACTTGCACTGTGGTCCTGAAATTTAAGCCTTTATTTCCATTCCAAAGGAATCTGGAATTTTAAAGTTACATGGATAAGTTTCTGGATATTTGACTCGTAAAGCAGTTTCTAGTCTTGAATTGATTTACTGCTTGCAATAAGACCGTTCATCAGAAGATGTGAAACTAATTAACAAGCATCCAACCTCCATCTTTCTACCATCTACTGACAGCAAATGTACACAACGAAAAAGGGAAATCTTGTACCAAAATTATGGAGATATATTCAAATATAATCACCATTTCAACACAAAATCTTAAAAGTTATCTGTGGATTTGGTGAAGCAGAACCTGGTAGAGACCATGGACAGAAAAGCTTGCACATTATCATTATTTTTGCTCAAAAAGTTAGGAGTTAAAGACTCCCATGGACAATCTTAACCACAGACATACAACTTAAATCCTCCTGTTAGCAATACTATCTTAAACCTCACGGTTTATTTATGGCATGGTAATGTTTTTAACAGAAGGACTGATTAGCTGTTGGAGCAAACTACCAGGGAAGGCAGTGGATTCCTCTTCTCTTGAAGCCTTCATCTCAAAACTGGAAGTCAACTTTGCTGCGCTCAATGCAGCAGCTAGAGGATGAGGTTTACAGTCAGTGTCACACGGGCTGAATGCTCAAGTGTCCTGTCGGGCCGGAGCATTTATGGATCTCACTGTTTCTAAAGTACCTACAGATCCTTGAATAAAAGACGCAGTTGGAAGTACAATGTGTTTTGTGGGAGATCTCCGTCTGCCTCACGCAGAGGTAAGGAAAGCCTCACATGGCTCAGGTACAGCCACATTTCATTAAACTGATTACAACTTTCAGCCACGTGGGTGCTTAGACATAAATAAGCAAGGGCAGGCCAGCTTTACTGAAATACATATTTTTCTCACTCTGACAGGCATGCAAGGGGCCGCAACTGCCCGTGTCTTGAGGACAATTTTAACAGCAAGACCTTTCTCCTCAGGGGACAGCTCTCACTTTTTCATTTAGAAGAGGAGAAAAGAAACCCAATCCTAAACATATGATGATTTTATTATGTGAAACCCAATAGGAAATGAAGTAAGAATATCGGGCTGCTTTCAGTTTCCTAGCAAGGGATTTTGTTTTAAGTTGGAAGAGGGGCAGCTGTGTTGGAGGCTCGCTTCCCTCTGCCTAAACATCAGGACCTCTTTAATTTTTGGGGGTCATTGTGTGGTGCAAAGACAGAGCAGGCTTGATGGGAACTCCTGAGCTTTGATCCAGGCTCTGCTGGTTTGGAGAGGAAGATTGAGTTGAAGAAGCAGAGGATAAAGGTCTGCAGCAGCTCCTGGCTTTATCTTGGTGGGCACTGAGTGTGTACATGTGTGTGTGTGTGTGTGTGTGTGTGTCTGTGAACACCATAAGCGAGCCAGCCAAATTCCATCTTCATGGACAGTTCAATGGAAAGTTAGCTCGAAAATGCAGTATATCATATTTCAAGAATTTAATAGGGTTTTCATGATTTTACAAAGTGCTTCAACCAGACACTCATGGCTGGAGGCTGCACAGCAGGAGACCTAAAACACTGCATCTGTGTTTTTCAACTCTTGCCAGAATCCATTGAATTTGATCCGGAATGACTATGCATCTTTGGAATGTACATTCACTTTTCTCTTGCCTTATCCAAATAAAAGAGGGACTTGGGGGGGTTGAGGGGGAGGGAGAAAAGAGTCCTATGAGAATTCCATATGGAAACACTAAACTAGCATTATAAAGGATTTCCTATAAACAAAATTACGGTCACAAATTTTGGACTCGGACCACATTTGAAACAAAGAGCCCTTTGTCTCCCTCTTTTTAATATATTATTTTATCTATGTTAACACACACATTTTTATTTTTTTTATGGCAATAGATAAACAGATGTACACATATACACTCATGCAAAAATGAATGTATATATTAGTTTGAGGTCCAGTTGCAATCTCTCTTAATTTTTTTTAGATTGCAGAACTCCTAACAAGAGCAAACTTTAATCGTTCTGTGCACTAAATCCCTTGAAAATAAATATCCAGGGCAACTTCAAAAGCCCTTAATTAGAAGCACATGTGTGGTGTTACAAATTTCTGGCTGAGGCGGCTGAGTTGTAATTTAACGTTATGATCTGCCATAAATATTATCCATAATGAGCAGACTTCATGTTACACTTCTGTACGTCAGATAACTGCAATATTTTTTTGTCTGCTTTTGTTCAATCACTGAACCTTAAGTGAAGTTTAAAATTAGAAGGAAAGGAAGAAAGAAAGAACCATTTTTCCCACTGGGGAGCTGAATACTTCTGTCCTCCTAGCTGCAAAGAGAGCTATTGATTTTATTCTGTTTTCTTTGTTACAGTTTAAAAATGTGGTTAACAAATAATAACTTGGAGATGAGGGGGGAAGGATAACGTTTGGAAGTTGGTGAGATGATGTTGTTTTGCATAACTTTCTGATAGAAGCTTCCCGGAATATTTGCTGTGTTCCCGGCTACCAAAGCAAACCCCCATAAGCTCATTTCTACATGAAAGTCTGAACCACTTCTGCCCCTGTGTTGTACCTGAACCAAGTCTATCACTCTGCAGAAACTTGATGGTCGAGGATAAAATTTTCTGTGTTAATTTTAGGTGGTTTATGAATTGGTTTTGAAGCCTTGGCAGAGACTGAGTGTGATTATATGTACATGTGTTTGTGCGTGTAGCATGTGTGTGTAAGAGGGGGTAGTGAACCAGACAGCAAATTTACAGTGCAAGTGTGCAGCTGTGGGGATTATGCACTGGTTGCTTAAATGTGTATGAAAAAAATGCAGAAATAGCGTGGGGCTGCAGAACAAGTCCACAGCCTCATGACTTGTATAAAGAGGCAGTTTGGTTTGGACTGTGACCAAACACATGGGCTGTGTGGTTTTTGCCTTGAAGAGTGCCCAGAACCCTGCACCTATTTAAAATGACAAGCCTTATCTGGTGTTTCTGACTCCAGGCATCCGAGTCTTGCCTTGGCAGGCTGTTCATGTGGCCACAGCCACATCTTATTGCTCCACCTGGAGAGGAGGAGGCTGCAGGGTGACCTTGCTGCAGCATCCAGGTACCTAAGGGAACCACAGGAGTGCTGGAAATGGACTTTGGACAAGGGGCTGGACAAGAGGGAATGGCTTCACACTGAGAAAAGGGTGGGTGAGGTGGGGTATTGGGGAGGAATTCTTAGCTATAAGGAGGCAGGCCCTGGCCCAGGGTGCCCAGCGCAGCTGGGGCTGCCCCTGGATCCCTGGCAGTGTCCCAGGCCAGGCTGGACAGGGATTGGAGCAGCCTGGGACAGTGGAAGATGTCCTTGCTCATGGCAGGGGGATGGAACTGAATCAGATTTCAGCTGAAATGGAATTCAGATTCCATCCCAAACTGTTCTATGATGGTTCTGTGATTCTTACAGCCTGAGTGCAGGGCACAGGAGTGCTGCTCTCTCCTGGGACATCTCTTCTAGACAGAAGACATTGCATGTCTTTAGCCTATGCTTCCTCCAGCAGAAGGAGCCTATCCAGTCACTCTTTTTCCACACACACCAGCCTTTTCATTGGAACTGCTTTTCTGCTTGATTAAAAAGAAAAGAAAAGAAAAGAAAAGAAAAGAAAAGAAAAGAAAAGAAAAGAAAAGAAAAGAAAAGAAAAGAAAAGAAAAGAAAAGAAAAG
>VXBU01003864.1:18681-51509 GCA_013400315.1 Bombycilla garrulus
GGCAGGCATTGTCATAATCAATCATTCAGTAACAAGATTAGGTCATTTTCATTTTAAATAAAGCCTCCACCAAAACCCCAGGCCTAAGTTCCCTGCAGTAATTAGAAAGAAAAGAAGAGCAGTTAAGAAAATTAGTATCAAAAATATATTGCAGGAGTATTTGTCAATTTTTATCACTTGTATTTTGGAGTAAATGTCAGAACTTTTTAATAAGCACCTGTCCTGTTCTCTTACAAAATCCACACAGGGAGCTTTTACAGCTGTATAAACTATAAAAATACTGAAAGCAAGAAAGGGAGAGACACCAACTGCAATGCTGGCACATATGTCAGAGAGTTTAAACAAACCTGTATCAGCACTCATTTCATTCAGCAACTCTCTGGTTCTCCAGGCAGATTCTGAGTCTTGATTCCCTAAAGAATTATTGTGCTCTTGAACAACTGCAGCCGCCAACAGATTGTCCACATTTACCACTTCTGCGTCTGAGTTTGTGTCTGATATATCATAGTGAGCCACAACAGGGGGACCATCTGCAGGGGAGAAAAGCAGCACGGGTTAGAAATCAGCACAGACTGAAAGACTCCTCAAATTGTACAAATAATTTGTTTAAGGATTAATGCAAACATCCTACATGAAGCTCTTCAAGTTACATAGTGGTAAATTGTATGAGTTATTAAATTTCAGTTAATGAACACAGCCTGAGAATACAGAGACATTTTGACCTTTGCATACACAGAAAACACAAGTGTCAGAAACACACGTTTATCCGAGTTATCAGTTATTTGTGTACTGTCTTTTACATTAACACATAAACATCTCCATATTTGACAATGTTACATTTACAGTCTTTAAAGGATAAAACCTCCATCTTAAAATTAAAAAAAATAAAGATAAATTACAGGACATTAAATTGGGCAGACAAGATAATTTATCTAGAGAATTTTACAGAAGTCAGTGACAGCTTACATTATCATGGGGTTGATTAAATAAAACTATCTTTTTCATAAAACTGATCCGGTGACAATGAACTTAACATTAGGCGACTCTCCTTTCATAACATTCACCTGTCAAGGGCAGGGGGACTTTTCAAAATTGAAATGTTTTTTTAGTGGTGTTTTTTGAGGTTTTTTTAAGATCAAGAATAACAAGAAACAAAATTATATTGTGCAGTGATAAATATGTTTTTCATTCAGCATGATTGTCACATGAATTTTTTGGCCACCATAATGAAGGAGGAAAGAGGGAGATAAAATTGCTTACGTGATTTTGAAATCTGTCCTTGAGGAATAACAAAAAACTATTTTTGATCTGTTTTGCTAGAACGACTAAATTCCTTGTGATGAATGAAAATCACTTGTAATTGGAAAGCATGCTAGAAACAGAAGAGGCTCAGAAAAAAAAAAACAGGCAAATCCAAGACAGAGATTGATGTGGAAGCAGAGAGAATGGGTAAATAATGCAATTCTGAGAGGAGTGTTTCAGCTCAAATGCCTTGCCCCATCTGCAGCTCCCTGACTCAGCGTGGATGAAAGTGCTTGGAGCTCCCTGTCCCCAAATGAGAGAATCAAAACTTTATTTGGACCAAGGCTTCATCCACACAAATGAGGTTGAGAAACACAGGCTGGGCCAAAGATCAGCATCTTTGCAAATCTTTAACTCCAAGGAGGTTCTTGGAGTTCTGCAATTGAGCATCTGCAGGATCTTTTGTTATGGGTGTGATACATGGAAGGTACAGCTTGTATGGGATAATATAAAATAATCATAAACTAAGAATGTGTTCAGGAAGACAGGATTTTCAGAGTTACAAAATGACTAATGAAGTCTTTTAAAGTGATAAAGAATAAAATGAAAAGCCCTAGAAAAAACTGGTTTCTTTTCAGACTTTTAGGTGGCTGTTGAAGACAGAAAGAACACTATGAACTAGAAGTTTCAAAGAAAAGCTGTTTTTCTGAAGTTTTTAGAGCAGATTTTGGTTTTAGGGGCTTTTTTTTTTTTTTTGGAGGGGGTGTTTTTTAGCAACTTGGGGCCCGAAATAAAATTCAACTGACTGTTTTCAGAAACCCCTATTTGTGATTAGCAAACACAGTACATCAGAGAGTGACATTTTGCTTAACTCGTGCTAAAGATCAGTTTTGCAACAAGGTATGAAGAAATTCACAAAATATTTCAGATCAGACCTGCCTCCAAAACAACAATTCCATGAAACAATGTTACATTACAGACTTAAAACAGACGCAACAAAAATAAATGAGTAGTTAAATGCCAATGTATTAGAGACCAAACTGTTCGCAACATGAAACGCTGATGATTATGACTGGAACAGAATTCCTGATAATTAACTGGAAGGCAATCTTTGTCTTTTTAAAAGGCAATTACAAAATAATGGAATACCGAGTTCAGAATCAAGCTGGCTGATGTTCAGTTAATTATTTGTGACAGCTGATGATTAAATTACATGCAGAAGTTAGGGCTGGACTGAATCATGGAAGGCATGTTTTCTTTCAGTCTTATCATCAGAGTTCAGCGTGAACATATATAATGTGAGCTGTAAAAATAAACAGTTGAGTGCAGAAGATACGAGGGTCAAGTACAATATTGACTATTTGACCATTTTTTCAACAGGTTATCTAAGATTTCAGGAGCTCTGGACTGCGCCTTCAGGCCTTTGTTTCTCTCGCTTCTGACTCAGACCTCCAAAAGCAGAAGCAAAATCTAATTTTTAGATAGACGTGTCTACACGAGTAAAATTGTACTTGGACAATAGGCACCAATAGTCTCAAGTCAAAATTGTACCACTCCTACATGTATAATCATGCAAAAATGTATAATAAATGTATATACATGCAGAGTGATATTCTCATCACCTACCCATAGAAATAACTCGTGTGAAAGTCTTCATCAGTAGGAAATACAAGCATAAACTTGTTATCTGTAGCTCCACTCTTGTATCTTCCACACTTCCAAAGAGCACACCTTATAACTTAGCTTAAATTCAGTATACATCAAACAGACAAAAATATTTTCAATATAATTTACACACTGCAATTATATTTGTCAGGGTAATAACCACCAATTTAACAATCTGGAAAAAAAGAACCCCAAACAAGCTGCCTATTTACAAAGCAATCACAGCAGAGATCTATTTTTGCATTTCTCAGCCTTGCCTTTCAGGATCACATCTGGAAATTTGGAAAGGCCCCCAACACCAGGTTTATCCACACCTATCACCAGGAAATGACTAACAAAGCCAAGATAATGGCCACCAAACTGCAACAAATCCTCAGATTCCCCATATTTATAAAACAAGAAATAAGCATAGATGCTTACATGTGTTTAAAAAAAGTCAACAAAAACCACACATAACCAAACAATAAGGAAGATGCAGGCAACAACAACTAGATGAAAGTGGCAGTAAAGGCAAATTAAAAAAAATCTTATAAAAAGCATCTGTTCCCAAAAGCTGTTTCCTTTTCAGTGCTGCATGAATGGGACAGGAGTGGTTAAATTTGGAAACAAATCATACTTCCCTAGCCAAGTACATGACCATCCAGTGATGTGATGCAAAGTGAATGTATGGTACCAAGAAATGATGACAGCTGGCTTCAGCGAGGAAATAAAGTGAAAAAATGCTTTCAGGTTGAAAACGTAAAAAGGATTAACTGCAACCATAGGTGTAATTCATCATCTTTTCTTTATAATAGAGACACCACATGTAATTACTGACTCTAACAGGATTTCAACAGATTAAAAAACAGACATCAAGACAAACCATTCCAGAACCAAGACTTAATGTAGAACAGTTAGGAGGTTCCCTGGTCAGTAATTTAAACTACCTACTTTAGAAAAATTACATCTTTTGAGAACCCAAGGTAGCTGGAAGAAGTACATTTCCCTGGTGACAAGCATTCATTCATTTCTAAAGCAATAAATGCTTGAAAAAGGCAAGGCTGAAAGTTAATAAGTACCAGCAGCAAAATACAGCTGTTGACATTTAATGCTATAAGGGGGGAGGGAAAGCCTGCTTTCTTTTTTTCTTCCCCAAAGAATTCAGAGGCAGAGGTCATCACGGGGACAGCATTTCTAAGTGTCCAATTCTCCCTTAATTTACACAGCTCATCAAAACGAATTCCACTCCGAACAACTGAATCAGAAGTCACATGCACGGAAATTCAGGTCTACACATACCAATTCTCATTTTAAACTTGCAACACAGAAAAATTAAACCACTTCTCGTCTGCTACCTGCTACCTTGCTCTTCTTAGAGCCACATCTCAACACTCAGCAGCCTAACCCATGCTGCAAGATCCACAATCCTATTATCCCTTACTTCATTATAATGGCAGCACAAGCAAAGAGGGGAACCCAAGCGTAAAATTTCAGCTGTAGGTTAAAAGCAGCCTCTCCATAAGAAGCACTGTCCCTTTGCACTGCACGGGCTGTTTATCACTGCAAAGAAAACTCAAGATACTAGCTGGCAGAACCTGAGTGGGGAATTAAGTCCTCAAAATTTGTGGAGACAGGCTGGGAGCTGGAAATGTTTGGAGTCCAGGGAGAGCTGCGAGCCCCTGGCAGGGCCTGAAGGGGCTCCAGGAGAGCTGCCCAGGGACTGGGGACAAGGCCTGCAGGGCCAGCACACAGGCAATGGCTTCCCAGGGCCAGAGGGCAGGGACAGCTGGGACATTGGGAAGGAATTGCTGGCTGGGAGGGTGGGCAGGCCCTGGCCCAGGGTGCCCAGAGCAGCTGGGGCTGCCCCTGGATCCCTGGCAGTGTCCCAGCCCACAGCAGGGGTTGGAATGGGATGAGCCTTAAGGTCTCTTTCCACCCAAATCACTCTATGACTACAAGTCATTATTTCTCTCCATCTTTCTTATATTTGGGCATGCTGAGCAGAGCTCATCACCTGAACTCCTTCCCACTGCAGCCAAAGAGAGGAAGTTCAGAGTCAGATAATCTCAGCCTGGAAATTGCAGCTTGGATCACCAAGAGCACAATCTCTCCTCCTTCCCCAGCAAACAGAAAAAGCTTAGACACCACCTTAGCCCAGGCACCTCAGTTTTACAGTTCCACAAGATGAATTCCAGCCTCAGGGAGGGGATTTAAAATTTGCTATGTTTCCTGTACATGTAGAGGCAAAAAAGGACTGAAATCTCCAGAGGACTATCCTGACTAAAATAAATCCAAAATTAAAAGCCTAATTTTGGTGGTCTGAATTGCCCTCTGGAGCCATCAGCGTCTCTGCAAGGAAGAGACACAGAGCCATATTTAGGTGTGAATACCACCCCAAGTTTTAAGACACGCAGAGCAGCACAGTAATAACAGCACCAATAATTACAGCACTTTGTTCTTACAAAAAGCTCCCCATTAGTGGATCCCTGAGAGCTCCGAGGTGGTTGTCAACCTCTTCTGTCCATGGGGGAAACTGAGGCAGGCAGTGGCCTGCAGCTTGCTCTGGGCTAAGGAGCAGAGGAGCTCAGGCTGGCTGAAAACAACATTCCCCTCCAATTACTGGGCTATTTTTAACTGGTGAGTGTTTGAGGAGTTTAGAAGCACTGCTCAGGAACACTTTTGGGAAAGGTGCAAATGCTAAAAAGGCTACACACAGAGCCCCTGGAGACACAGCCTCTGCCAGCATCACCTCCACCTCCTGGCTGTGGACCTGGCCACTGATGGTCTCAGCCTCACTACTCTAACTGCATTTATTTCTATGGAACAAATGAGAATACCGAGACCTTCTAAAATAATGGAAGACATAAGAATGCCCTCATTTACACATGATACTTAAATTTAAGAGACAACTCCCATTTACTTCCAGATTACACAGTACATAGAATGGACCTTATTACCTATATAAATTTTAAGGTCAGATGATCATAATAGAAATAATCGCATTTTGTGTGCCAAAACCTAAAAGACTTATCCTAAGCGACTTGCCAAATAATTTTACAGTGGACACATCAGTTGCTGATCCAAACAGAAAGTACTGATACACAGAACTACAGGGTGAAGTGACAGCCTTTCTTTTTCAGATAAGCACTAAAAACCTGGTATTAATTAAAGCACAACGCACACCTGCCATTTCAAAGGTTTGTGCAGTTCAAATGGCACAAACTACCTGAACCCTCAAACAGTTCCCAAAGGGGAGTGGGAGCTGGAGAGCTGTGCTTTTTTGTGTTGTTTAGCAACATGAAACACTTCATTGCTATTTAGATTTATTTATTTATTCCAGGTTATAGTAGTTACATTTCAAAATGTACAGGGTTAAGCAAATAATACATTGTAAATACAATAAAAAATTATAGCAGTGTAACAACATTCTCTAAAATCATAAAGTGATCTTTATCAGTGAATCCACTTTCCTGACATTTTTCTTCATTTCACACAGTAAAGCTTTTCTGTTTGGTGTTCTTTTAAACCGTATTAATAAAATAAAATCAAAACAACATGATCTAATTATTACCTGCTCTCAGACTGGATACTTTTTAATATATCGCATTAAAAGAAATCTCAAAAATTCAAGTCTTGCTGAACAACATTCATACTTTCAGGCTTTTTCATGACTAGATGGAAAATACCTTGGATTTAATTTACCAGATTATGAATTTAGATAATAAAGCATTTTTCATTGTGCATTAAGCAAAGGCACATGGAATATGGCTATGGATTGAGAACACTGGGAAGTGGCATCCAGTTTGTATCTCAGTACAGGAGTTATTTTCTGTGATGCTGCCCAACAATCCAATACTTATGGCAGCAGGTATATCAGTCAGATCTCTCCCCCAGTTTTACTTGGAGAAGTGTCTCAGGAGGGTTTTGGAAACCGTCACACACACCCTTACATAGCCATGGCGGTTAAAAAAAGTAAATAACTCCCTGTGTCAACACAACTTCCATTAGGAAAAGGCAGCAAACATGCACCCCGACAGGAAATATCCCAGTTCTCCAAGCACAGACTGCACCTTTCTCTGAAGGAGTGATACAGCCTCTGATGGTCCAGACTAATCCCCTGCTCCATTGCTCTGCACTTGAAATCTCTCCTAACTTAACAAGCCTATTTTTCCATGTGCCTTCCATTTTGCTGATCTGACACCAAGGGACTAATGAAATTTGTGAGAAAGACAAATTTTTGGCTTTGTGTTTTGCAAGGTACTGTCCATCTCTATCAATCAGCCTGATTATTTTGGCTTCTACAGTACAAATCACACAGTGCATTTCTTCTAACATGTAACTGCAGTGGTCACAGTGCAGACCCCCGTTATTTTAAAAACAGCTACTCAACTGGCCTGAATTCACACCCCCATGAGGCAAGGACTTCCCTCAAGGTCAGCTGGAGGATTCTCTGGATAAAAAAACTGCAGAATAAATTCAATTTTTAATAAGATTAAATGCTAGCCCCATTAAAACCAGTAGAAAATTTCTACTACTGTCAATGGGGCCAAGGTTTAATTTCTTAATGCCCTTGAAGTATTATTTATAAATTTATCCACATACAGTACGTGGATATGAAAAGAGATAAAATATGTTAGAAAACAGTGATAATAAATACGTTCCAATTTGTAACATAACTGCCAAATATAATCCGGTTTCACTGAAGTTAAGATTGGTTTTCCAGTCTTTACTCTAGCAGCTAAGATAAAACAACCCAACAATCCTGCACAAACACTAAAAGACACTGAGCTTAAAAAAATAGATGTGTACCTCTGCCTGAATTATTTTATCCTAGTACTGTTAAAAATGACACTGAAAGTTTTACATTTTTGACTCTTTTTCTTTTTCCCTGCACTGTTATTTTTGCAATAGAAAATGTGAAAAAAGTTTCATTGCCTTGAGTTTGTTTTATGTCATATGGTAATTATTTTTTTCTAAACAAAACCTGACTATTCAGATATTTATTCCTAAAGACCTTCCTTACCAACCCCACTGAAAGGAGCACGAATGCCTTGGGAAAAACCTGCAGGCAAGCCTGCAGAAACACTGCACACCGAAGCCTCATGACTTCCTAAAAAGGGACTGATTCTAGAAGGAAATCCTTTTAGTGCAATGTCAGCTTGACATTTAGAGAAATTTAACTGAGCCTTTATATAAAGGCTTACTTCTTTTGCACTTGCACAAAAAAAAAAAAAAAGGCGAAACCAAAACTGCTGTGTTTCACCTGCTGCTAAATCCCAACTCTGGGGCTGTACGGATGCTCCACTGCTCCCAAGCTGGAACAGCTGCCCTACTGAAAACACATAAATCAGTGTTTAAAGTGATAATGCAGGAGCCTGAACCAGAGCAGCTGGGGCTGCCCCACCCCTGGCAGTGTCCCAGGCCAGGTTTGATGGGGCTTGGAGCAACCTGGGACAGTGGAAGGTGTCCCTGCCATGGCAGGGGGTGGCACTGGATGAGTTTTAATGTCCCTTCCAACCCAAACCATTCCATGATTCTCTGAACAGGCCAGTTAGGTTTAAACTGGCACCATCGTCCCTGGAATTACACCAGTCTACACCAGCTCACCTGACTCGATGCATCTGACCTTTTCAAGCCATAAGTAAAATTCCTTAAAGGAATTAAAATGTTTCTTTACACCATTCTGAAGCATAAATCCTGGGGCAATTAGAGAAACTCTAAATTATCTGTGGTTCTCCATGTCTGTGCAGAACTCCTACTGCTTTCTTCCCTACTTGTTAAATTTGGTGGTTTTGAAGTACTTTGATGAGATGTGAGCATAAACATACATTTAAAATGTAACTCAGGGTTGAAAAGTAGATGAGTTTTCTGCTGATAGTCCTAAAGTAGTCTTAGATAAGTCAGACTGTTTCCATGAGATACAGAATGGGCAAGATAAAAATTTATGTTAAAATTTCATCTGAAGAAATTTTAACTCCCTGAGGGTTTCTAGTCGAAGCCCTTTGAAAATAAGAGCTTTTAATGGAAATCATGACAAACTGAACTGCAGCCATGTCATAAAAATACAATGAAAAAAAAATAAAATCTGAAACTACATATTTGGAACCTGTTTTTTTCAAAGAGATGCCAAAGACTGTCACACACAGTTAAAACACAGACTCATCACTAATATTGGTATCTGGAGGTTGATCCCTTCAGGGCTCTGCACCTCCCAGATGCAGAATACAGAGCAAGGAGAGAAATGCTCCTGTTTTGTGGGCAAATCCTTCATCAGGAAGGCTACACTACACCTGAGCAACAGAAAGGTGGGGCTCCCCTCTCAGCTTCAAGCCAAACATCCTTCCCCACGTGGAAAACCAGCTCATGGAGCAGATACCCAGCTGTGCACACCAGTGCACATTTTTAATTTTTTTTTTTGTTTGTGACAAAGCTGAAGATTTGGCTGCAGTTTTGAGCCAAGTGGAAAGAGTGACCAAAGGAAACATTATTTACCATTTACAAAACAATTTACAGCCACTGATCTTGCACAAGTGTTTTTAGCCTTGAACTAGGTAGCATTCATGGGGAAATTTAGTTAAAATTATATATCTAAAAGGAACTATTCCCTCAGTCTACTGAGAGCCTTCAGATAATTTTATCCTAGAAAGAATAGAGCTTTAAAGTCTGTATGCTCAACTTCTGCTATCCTCTGCTTGTTCTTTTATGTTCACAGCTGCTTGCATTGAAAATAACAGTTAGCAGTGATGAAAAAAATTAACTGTTTAAATTGCTGCCTCCAGTAACCAAACACAAATTTTTATCTATTCATACATGAAATTATTTCAGTATTTTTCTATTTTTTTTAAAGACCATCTGACCAATACATTGAAAATTTGCAGAAATTTCACTGGCTATATAGCTAATTAAGTTATTATCCATTTCTGAGATACATATGTAAAGGTGTTTCAGTCTGAGAGATAAATAAGTTCAACTGAACTCCTCACACAATTTGTTCTGAAATACCTAATTGTTCCATTTATACTATTTTACAAAAAAGACTATGGGCATGCTTACAGACATACACATTAAAATAAACCAGTCACTGCAAAAAGCTGCTTCTGCATGCAGGGGAAGATTTATAAAGTTGTCATGCTTTAAAATATTCTGCTCTTATCATCANTCCCTGAAAGATCTTTTTTAAACAGATGAGGATAAGCTTTTAAACTGCAATCAAGCATAGAACAACTTGTTTAACTTTTACCTGAAATGCACACAATTTCAGACAAGGGAGTTTTCTAACATGTTCATATCAAAATCTTTGTATCAAAATTATGCATTAAGGTGATCTGAAAAGACTTTATCCCAGTACTTAAAAATTATCTCCTGCATAGTCTTTCAAACAATTACTCTGAAAATAACACAGGTCTCTAACCCTTTTTTTTTTTTTAATAAAGGCATCTTATACTTCAAAAAAAGTCAGTCTAGGACAAGAATAATGTTAAAATACCAGTGTTGATACTATACTGATAACAAAAAGTATTTCTTGAGTTCCTGTTACAGGTTTGATCCAAACTGTCACATAAATTGATGGAAAAACTCCCACTGACTTCAGGGAGGGCGAAAAAAAAGCCTGACCTACAGAAGATACTGTGGTTACTCCCAACAGGAGGTAAAGAAAGTAAACTAAAATAATTAGGAAGAAAGAGACTGTGGCTTTAAGAGCAGAGTAACTGAGCTAAAGGAGACCTAAGTGTTTTCTTTACTTGAACTGCAGACTTTTCATTTTCCATTGTAAAAATTTTGATTTAATTTTCATTAGAAACTTCTATCAAGTTCTACCTGATGATAAGTATACTTTTTTTTGGTAGCTACAGAGAAGTTACTTTACATGAAAGAAGGCCTTATTGGAGAGGTGACCAAAAAATCCCTGTGTGTAGCAATAATAGTAAGAATTAAATATTTCAAATACATAGCTTAAATTAATCCTACTTTAAACATCACAGTTTCAAGCCTGCCTATTCAGGATAACTATTAGTACAAAAAAAAGAACCCACGAAACAGCAGATTCTTGACTTACTTAAATGAATCTGATGCTGTGGCATTCCCCATCTCGAGTAAAGAATGATTTCAGTGGCGTTCACGCGTGGTCCGGCCTGACCCAGGCCAGCAGCTATCGGACCACCACAGTGTTCCCTTATCAAGCCTTGCTTAAAATTCCTGTGCTGAGGCTCAACCCGTGCCCTGATGGCTGCTTATCTGAGGGGCAGACAGGATTGTTTTTATTGCAGTGTGAAGGATGTGGCCGGGCTGTATTTACAGCAGGAAGCACAGGTTGGGGTGACTCATCTCGCCCCAAAGCTATCTCCTAGGGACCGCTGATGGGAGAGAAAGACACTGCCAGGAGGCATCCTCGGTGAGGGCTTATCTCTTCCCACTGAAGGAACAGCGGAGCAGACACCTGGAATTGGTGGAGATGACCTGCACCCAAGTCGAGCACACAGAGATGTGTGTGTGTGTGCCTGAGTGCGCACACAGGGAAAGGCAGCTCCCTCCATAAACACACCACGTGCAACGCAGCAGTGACACTGATAAAAACCCTGCACAGGGAATGAACTGCTGAATGGGAGACAAAAAGGAACTAAATCTGCTGTGCACTCTTGTTATAGACAGCTAAAGTTTCGGGGTAAGCTTATTTATTAGTTCTGCTGAAAAATGAAGAAGCCAATGTGTGGCACGCTCAAGCTGCAAAACTTCAGAGTAAACAGAGAGTTAAGGAAACGTCATGGGTCTGCATCTAGTCTGCATCTCTAGGGTGCTTTACCACTTAAAGTATAAAACTTATTTCCTTATATAAATGTTTTAACATGCAAAAAGGGCATCTGGATGAATACCCTGAATGCTCCTATTGTAGCAAACACAGCCCTACAGCTTTTGGAGTATCTAGACAAGGATTCTAAGTTATATTTTCCCAAGTTTAGTGATGAAAGCTTAGGGTGGCTACCCACATACACCTTTAAAGGTGTTTGTATGTGTGTATTGGCACATGCAGGTGGGTATACCGTGACTTTTTTTTTTAAACTACATATATTCACTATAAATTAAGAAAAACAAACAATATCATGGTAATAAAACCCAAAATAGAAAACAAAACAAACACATACAAAGAGAAAAGCGAACCTCGTTTTTTAGCAGAATCCAAAATAACATCAAGATTGCAAAGACCAGATTTTTTTTCTTTCCTTATTTTTTTTTTTTTTAAGTTTATGATTGATTCAGATCAGGCTCTGCCATATTCCCATTCTCTGGAAAGATCGGTGGAAAATTGTTATTAAAAGTCGCTGGAAACTCTAGCGTGGCATCGGCATTTTGATAGCCCACATACGAATTAAACGGCTGCTGAGGAAGTACTTGGCTATCAGGCATCTGCACAAAAGCCCCTGACTGTGTGGTAGGGGGAATTCTTTGGCCAACTAGATGGATTTTAGGTTCCCTGGGCTCCAGTTGCTGCTTGCTCTCTTCGTCCGTGTCAAGACGGGTTAGCTTTTCTATCCACATTCGGAATTTCTCCTCTGTCTGCCTCTGCATTTCGGCAAAGCAGTTCATGGCCTCTTCCAGGACATTGCCTATGCAGGTCCTATCCCACATGGTGCCCCTGTCAAGCAATCCTGGAATTTCCCTGGTCGCTCCTCCAGATCCCCCAGCACGACTGAAGCCAGCTTTAAAGACATTGAGGCCATTTGATAAGACATCGTTAAGTAAGAACATAATATTGCTTATTAAGGCATGTTAACTGAGGAAAACAACTTTTCTAATTCTGCCCCTTGGACACGACAATGGAGAGGAATTAGCATATATTAACCAACTGCATTACTCTTATAATAAAATTTTACACCCACTGAGGTTATAGTAGAAATTTTGGCATTGGAGTTATTTTTGTCCTAGAAGTCTCAGACAATTCTGTCACAAAGGTCTCTTTTTTTTACCAAATTACTCCAGTTCCCTTGCAATTTGTTTTGAATTCAACTGCAGGCGTCAAAAACAATATACAATAACATGCTTAGTTCTAATGAGCTGCAATCCAAAACGCTATTTTTTAACTGACAAACCTGAATAATTACATGTATTTTACTTACACACCTGGACCCTTTTATAAACAGGTTGCCAAGCACAGGTAGGGTTGGCCCAAAGCTCTTGGCCTGATTTTGGGAAGCACACGGCATGCCAATGAGGAGAACAAACGACATAAAACATAAAAACACGGGGCGGGGGGGCATGTGAGTGCTGTGCTAACACAGGAGGGGCAGCATCCTGCGCCAGGTGTGATGGACACGGCTCCACCACAGGGACAACCTGCACGCCACGGAGCCCTGGCCAGCCTCACACCAGCCAGGACCCTGCCCTGAGCCACCATTCCTAACAGCCAGTCCCACGCAAGGCAGAGAACGGGGAAGGCTTGGAAGGAACCTGCTCTGCTGCCGGCTATCCGTGAAAAGGATGGAAATGGCTGGCTGTGGGATTATCAGGAAGAACTGCAGCCAGAAGAGAAGCCCAGTCCTTACTCAATATATCAATAACAAAAGGCAGTGGAATCTGTACTTTAAAGTCTAGAGTTCACTCAGGAATCATCTAGGAAGCAATCTACCCCCAGGAAAATGAGGCTCTGTACCTGTTTGAGGAATCATAAACAGCATGTGCATGCCATCCAAACACATAAATGTTACCTAAAGTAATACCAAAACAAGACAAGTATCACACTGAACTACACTGAGGTACAGAATATGGTAATTTAATATCTAAATGCGAAACTAGTGGCACCGTCTAGTTTAAGAATAATAGAAAATTCCCTAAGAATGAGAGAAATCATTGCACAACCTAAGTAAATATTTACTAATAAAAACCTAAGGCACTAAATCTTTCTTGGGATTCACTGAGTACATGAAATTACAGTATCGCTTAAACACCACATTCTTTTTGGGAGCTGTTTAAATGAGGTATACACAGATCCTTCAGGAACAGCTAAACATATATAGTCATTAATTTTTTTCCTCCCTAAAAAAGTGTTTCTTCTGTTCATTTAGTTCTAATACTGAACATCCAGTATGATTCTGTTTATTTTTCTTTAGTCCAGATCTTACCCTAAACTCAAGGAACTAACTTACAATCTTTCTGATTTCCACAGACACCTGAATAAGTAATGTTAATTTTTAATTGTAATTGAAATAAAAACTATTGATGGTGATGA
The DNA here is from genome assembly GCA_013400315.1 of Bombycilla garrulus. Lineage (NCBI taxonomy): Eukaryota > Metazoa > Chordata > Aves > Passeriformes > Bombycillidae > Bombycilla > Bombycilla garrulus. Next base: position 32,789 of record VXBU01003864.1, read on the forward strand.
GACAATCTCATGTTTTTAAACTTAAGAATGAACTAGAATGGTCAAAGTTGACAAAATTGTTTTGTAAACTGAGTAAAGTATGTGTTGAAATATGTATAGCCCTTCGACACAAATTTTAAAAGGCATCATTCATGGAGTATCTCAAATTTACAGCAAAAAAATGTTTTAAATGCTTCTGGTGCAGTTACTACCAAGCCTTATTCTATCCTTTCTTTATTTTAGTGTAAAAAAAACCCCCAAGCCTAAAAATGCATTTTTACATATTAAAAATGCTAGCATTTACTTAATTGGTCCCTCTTCTGTCTATAAACTTTAAACTATAGTTTTTTTAACTATGCCAAGTTTAAAGGAGAAGAAATTTGAGGTCACAAAGAGGTCAGAATCAAAGATTCCTCTCTCATTTTCAAGACAACACATCCTGCAAAACAGCATCTAAGAAATTCCCCAACACTGTCTTAAGTACAACCTAAGTAATAACCAAATCCAAAGTAATTTAATTTAGGAAGTCTGGCAATATAACAATGTAAGATATGCTTCATCTTCATTCTAACTAGCAATGGTTGGTTCCTCTGTGTTATTCTGCTGCAGACACTTCCAAATTAGTATCTCACAGCAAATCATCCTTAACAGACTATTTCTTTTTCCTATCTATTAACTGTAATTGTCATTCTGAGTTACTTGAACCAAATTCATCCCTCGCAGATGCTTCATCCAAGATTTATGCACAGTTATTAGGAAGAAGGAACCTGTGCTCATCTCTTTGGGTTTACTGCATATTTTAAAAGTCTTGCCTTTTTTTTTAACAAAGTGAGATGCAGCTTTTTCAACATTAGCACTCAAACTATTCGACAGATTTTTGTGATAGCTGAAAACATGAGTCATCCCCATTTCCATTCAGATTTTTTCTGAGTTGTAGAAAGCACAATGGTGGTAAAACAAAAAATATTTTTGTATATTATTTGAATTTTTAAAAATCCCTTATTTCTTCCAAAAGAGAAGTGTTTACACTGCAATAAATATTGATTCCCAGACTTGGTCTCCTGCCAATTTCATTCAGAGTTAATTTACAGCATCATATGTGAAATTGTTTAAAGGAAAAACTTCCTACTGCAGCAGGAAGTCTATCAGAATCTATTTCAGGACTCCTGTGCCACGTTTATGTGGTGTTTAAGAATGGCAAAATCTTAAATGCCAACAGAGAGGTTCAATCATTAAAAGGTAAAAAATTGCTCCTCATCTGCAATAATCAAAAAATCATAGCATTCCCTGAAATAAAGAGCCAAAGATTATGACAGCTCACATCATCGAAAAGGTTCTCAGGAGCACCCCTGAAGCTTAGACTGCACCAGTGTTTTCAGGTGTAAATTAACACCACAGGATGCATCCTGAATACCGTAAATTACACTGTGCTGAGCTCCTGTGCAGCTCACAGCACTTGTATTGAAGTACCACCAGTAAAATCTCAACTCTTCAGTCCTCCTTGAGGAGAAAAACAAGCCTGTCACTATCTTAACCCACAGTGCCTTTAAGTTCAGCAGAGAGACCTGACCATCTATTGTACAACTGCTCTGTTTGCAACTTCATGGCGTCATCATCACCACTGAACATTTTCTTTACCTTACAAATTTAGCCAAACACGCTTCAGAGCCAGTGATGTGGATGGTTTTAAAAAAAAAGGTTTATTTAAGCTATTGCACTATTTAACGGGAAGAGTTTTAGCGACACAACATGAAAGACTACTGTACTCTCAAGTGTGGCAACTTAATTTTTCAAATCACACACAAGCAAACTGCCTGCTGTAACACTACCTGTGTTGACAGCTTAACAGTCTGTGTAATTTTTGTCATGAGGGCCAAATTAACTGTCACTGAAAATTTTAAAGCATCTCTGTTGGCAAAGCTGTTTTTCAGGCAAGAGAAGGCTAAAAATGAAAATTATATGAAAATAAGTGATGTTAAGTGAGTAACCAAGCCTGCAGCTGAATGGCCAAACAGAGACTAAGGGGAACACATGCCACCTGTAAAAAACTCTTCTGCATCGGTGTGTACAGGTAACTCTTTTATAAGAAAAAGGGAAAAGATTTACATGCTTATGTCCTGACACTGGAGCCGAACCTTTCAGCTTTCCACTGTGTGCAGAGAACACTGACAGCCTGAAATTCCAGTAAGGTTTTTGGATACCCTGTATTGTTTCCTATCCACACATTCACTCCCTCGATTTTGAGGCTATTCACAGTGTTTTGCTAAGTGCACTGAAGTGGCTTTCCAGCCAGAAAAAGGAACTGAGTCCTTTGCCAGCCGCAGGCAGAGGGGTGACAGATGGCCTGGGAACCCACCGCTGCGATGGAGCGCTGGGAGCCCAAGCAGACTCACAGCTACACCGCAGCTCTGGAAACCACAACGTCTTCTTCACCCACAAACAGCACAGCATGCGTTTTTTGGACAAAACACACCCTTATCTCCACAGAGGGTATTTTTCTCTCACACTTGGAAGGCGTTTCCCACAAAACAAAGCCGTTTCTATTTAAAGGAAAACCACAATGGGGCAGGTACGCATCACACCAAGGGGGCAGCTCCAAACCTTTCAATGCCTTAAACAGAACTCAGCACCAAGCAGGTGACACGTGCTGTGAAGTTAAAATAAATGTTAGTGTCCCTCCCTCGGGGTGGTTTGTGCACACTTGTGCTGCAGGTGAAGCTGGGCCTTGATGTAATCATCATTACTAATAGTCAAGCTCTCCATGATTTGGGGTCCCTTCACCAAAAGCATCTCGTGGTCAGGACCGAGAGTCAAACGAACGCAGAAGCACATAGGGATACACAAAAATTATCCTGGAGTGGCTTCAGGTGCCCACAATGGCCCTCAGAAACCTAAGCAGACCTGAAAATACCATGTCTTGCCATTCTGGGTCACAAGGTACTTGTATGACTTAAAAAAAGAATGAGGGATTTATTCTGTGTGTTTTGGGGAGGTGGGGAAGAACCTGTTCCAAAAAATCAATGAAATAGTCTTCTTCAACAGGCTTTAAATTAGACTTAAATTGCCCAATATGTAATTATAAATAAAAAGGCAAAACCTCTGAAAGCTACAAGACTGACTAACTGCTAAATTGGTAAAAATAATTTTAGCTCTCTATTAAAAGTTTACTACACAATAATTATAGGAGGATATTATGCCTCTTCCAGACATTCTAATAATAAACATTTACTTCCTTTGTGCAACCTGCTTCCTAGCAGGTGTGGGAAAAATGCCAGTTTTCATGGTGACAGCATCATCCACCATAATCAACTCAGTTAAATCAGTTATTTGTAAAATCTGCTGTAGTATTTTGAATAATTCATCTAGAAAGCATTAGTTCAGCAACTTAATATTGCAGTTTTCCTTTATATGTTCTTGTCATATGTAAGATGTAATTTTTCTCAAAAAAAAAAACTTCTAGCACAACAGGCAAAAAGGCATGTAACCCAGTAAAAATTGGCAAGCAAAAAAGTTTCTTTTTATGTATATTTATTTTTATGGATTTTATTTCTGATTGCCATATGATGATGCTTCTATGGTATAATATGCTGCAAGAATAATTCACACAAAATCCTGTCCACAGCACTTGGACTAATAAAATAACAGAGACTCAGCAGACCAAAACCTTGAAGAATTCAACTTTCCTATGCTAATAAAATGACAAGAAGGCCCCTATAATTCGCTGCTTCCCATCTTAACACAGATGTGTCAGAAACTTAACGTGTAGAAATTATGGATCCTAATGACAAAGGAAAATAGTATCAACTTTGTCTAAAGCGTTGAAAATTTAGATGTGAATATAGCTTGGGCACCTATGTAATCATCCTAAAATAGGTGACCAGATGCAATCTGAAAGAACTTAGAATAAGGCTAAGCAGGTTTGTCATGCACTGACATGTTGAGCTGAAAGCACAGAGTAAGTGCAGTAATGGCCAGGGCCTTACTGTGACACAGGCAAGAGGTGTGCCGTGCCATTTCTAACACAGCTGCCAAGCTGTGGGCTTTTTATATTAAAGCAAAGCTGGCCACATATTTAAGAATTAGATTATCACCATCTAAGGGGATTTGACAGCACTGACATGAGTTCATATAGGCTTACAAAGATCTGAAAAATCCAGAATTCAAAGGTAGTCCTTCCTCCCATTTACCATTTCTATGCTTTGTTGGTGTGCAAAAGAGCACAGGAACCTCAGAACAGATTTCAAAAATTTGCCCACATCTTGTTACTACACTGCAGTCCTCAAATTTACACAGAGCTGCAGTTCTCCTGTTTTGTTTTTTTTTTTCTCAAGCGTCACTCATCTAACTTAGCATGACAGCTGAGAAACGATGTCAGGTGCGTTACAGTTCAGTTTAAAAAACATCCTCTACCTGGTATCTCTGCAGTGATTGTCTTGCTGCTCCCTGAAACCTCTTCGTCGTCGTCTGAGGAGCTCGCGCTGGAGTCACAGGTCAGGTCACTGTCGCTGGTGCTGCTGTCCTGCAGCAGGCTGTACTTCTTTCGAGCAGCTGCCTCCCGCTTCTGCCGCAGGAGCCGGATCCTCTCTTTGTGCTTTTGGCTATGGTGGACCTTCACCTTGGCAACTCGGCTGCTCTGCTTATTGCTGGACTGTCGGTTTTTCTTGGCAGCCATGGTTGAGGTCTCGCTTTCGGACCTGGATCTCCTGGATTTCCTGCCGACCACGGCCCCGGACCCCACAGAAGGGTCTCCCTCAGTAGTGGCTTCAGCTTGGCAGGGCTCGTTCTCCTCTGTGGAAGACAACGTGTCTGAGTCGGCCAAGTGCCCGCTGGAGGAAGGAGAAAGCATGCAGTCATTAGAAGAGTCACTCTCATAAACTAAGCAATCTGCTGGCTTGTCGCTCTCTGTGGATGCCAGCTGGGACTCCAAGGAGTCCCGCCTCAGTTCCATCAGCAAACAAGGCATGGAAGAGAGCACAGCAGGGTCTGCTGCACCGGGCACGTCGTCCTTCTGAGGTTGTGTCTCGAGGTCTACAGGCCTGTCTTCATCGGGAGCAGTCTCCTGCTTTTCAGAAGTCTTTGGTGGAATTTCTGAATCAACAAGTTCTTCTGCTTTTCCTACTGCCTCCATCTTCATTGCAGAGCAAGGTCTTTCCAGCCTCAAAGCATTGAACACATTGTCCAGAGGGCCAGGTGAGCTAGATGTGGTCTCCAGCAATGCAGCAGCCTGTACAGGAACACAACAGCAGGAAAGAATTACACAACTAATACAGCCTGCTCCTCACAGCACTCCCTTAAACAGCTCACTGCTTTCAGGTGCACACAGAATGGGTTTACAGAACCCCAGAGTGGTTTGGGCTGCAAAAGACCTTCAAGTCCATCCAGTCCCATCCCCTGCCATTGCAGGGACACCTCCCAGTGTCCCAGGCTGCTCCCAGCCCCAGTGTCCAGCCTGGCCTGGGACACTGCCAGGGATCCAGGGGCAGCCCCAGCTGCTCTGGGCACCCTGGGCCAGGGCCTGCCCACCCTCCCAGCCAGCAATTCCTTCCCAATGTCCCAGCTGTCCCTGCCCTCTGGCCCTGGGAAGCCATTGCCTGTGTGCTGGCCCTGCAGGCCTTATCCCCAGTCCCTGGGCAGCTCTCCTGGAGCCCCTTCAGGCCCTGCCAGGGGCTCGCAGCTCTCCCTGGAGCCTTCTGTGCTGCAGCTGAGCAGCCCCAGCTGTGCCAGCCTGGCTCTACAGAACAGCACCTTATTGCTCAGCATCATGTTGGTTTTCTTAATTTAACTTTTCTGAACGAACTTATCCTGTTACACCAAATTATTCCTTCATTTACATGCCCACAAAAACGGTACTGCAGTCACACGGAGTGGGGCTCCCAGTGAAACCATTCTGCATGGGAATCTTATTACCAAAGGCTTTTTAAATAAAGAAGTGCTACTGAATTGTCAGAGGCACAGCTACAGGCCCTGGCTCCAGAGGCAGACTGCTCTCACCAGAGAGCCACCATGCTGGTGAGTCACATAAAGCTGTTTTAGGAATATCTAATACACCATTCAGGAAGTCTTTGAGTGTCTCCCATGCAAGCCTGGGTTATATGAGAACCTCAAGGCTGATTTAGTTTCTCTCAAATCTGCCAGGAAAGAAGCACTGAAGAGTAGGGGCTGCAAGCAAGAAATATTATCTACCCACACCGGTATCCTCTATTTTACTTCAACTTATAATTTAATAAATTGCATTGCTTCAGTGCAAATACAAAGACCAAGCTGTTTATCTGATCAATAACTTGCACATCTACCCAAAAGTATCTGAAGCAACTTCAAGGAAATTTTCTTGGAGAGATTAAGTTACTATTCTCTCTTCATCATTCCCACTTTGCCTTTCACCTGAATTTTCTCTTGGAATACAACACAGAATAAAGATCTTTCAATTACCACACTCACAAACAAATGGCATGGAACAAATCCTTTACAGCTTCAGAAGTACAGTAAATGATAAATTCATGGCACCTCACAAAACAAAGTGTAGGCAAGAAAACACAGCACTGAGATCTTATCTGGAAAACTGCATTTCTGCAGAGAAGGCCAATCAACACCTGAGCACCTTGAGGAAGCATGGATGCTTCACAGAGATTTTTCTCTACCCTGAGAATGCTTCTTTGGTCTCCTGATCCATCCCAAGCTGCCTGTAAGCATGCAATTGTACAGATCTACGTAAAACACAATATAAGGGTACTTCCCTGCTTCTGAAAGGTGCTGTGCAAAGCTCAGCATTGTCCTGTGTGTCCTAACCCACTCTGAAACTTCATTTTTAGAGAGCACAAAAATAGAGTTCATGCTTCCTTCAGGCTAATGAATGAACTTATGTACTGTGCAAGGAAATGAGGAAAATACTTATGGGAGGGAAACACCAGCTAAGGAAAGAAAGGTTGCTTAATATCAGACATCACAAGAAAGATGGAGATGACAAGACCAGCTCTGCTAAATACGAGGAAAAAAAAAACCCACAAACCCAAAATCCCAAACAATAAACTCAGCATTTCTCTTCCAAAAACCAGAATAAAATGCATATTGTGGAATAGAGGGACATGTATATCAAGAAAATATTTGTGCATACTTGCACTGAGTAATCCTCTCTTGAAAGCAACTTCAAAGAAGACTTTCTGGAGACAGTAATTGCATATAAGCAGTAAATATCACGTAGAAACAACTTATTTCCAAGGCTACAGCAGAACACCAACAAACGCAAATGATGAATACACACGTTCTGAGACATAAATGCATGCCCATAAAATCAAATCAGTATTTCTATGTAATTCACTCACAAACCTGTATTATCAAATAATTGTCCTGTTAGACAGGTAAGTAAAACACAGATTTGATGATGGAACAAGTGGAATTTGTATTGTACCTGATAGTGCAGTTCCATCTTTCCTCTGGCCATGCACTTTAAAATGAAAATTATCTTCTCTAAAAGTTTTGAAATGTACACACAGGGAACATATTGGTTCTTAGACACAAACCAAAAGAGTATTAGCTTGGCCAAATAAAAACATACTTAAATATTCATACTAATAACTGCAGAACAGTTTCTGCACTGTTCAACCTTTCAGCCTGGGGAAGCACAAAGAACAGAGATTGACACTAAGCTAAAGGGCAGCCAAAGTCAGCTGCAGACTTCTTTGCACAAATGTCCTACTTGGAAACATAATTTACCTCACAGCTCCCAAAGGGGCTGTAACAACACCTGCACTTGCCTTTCCATCTCTCTGGTCTATCAGCCAGAAAAAAATATGTTCACCTGCACATTGCCACCTTGCTAACAGCTCAATTACAATAATTTTATTGGACTCTTTTAATATTAAGTGAGATCTTAATCTGCTCCAACCACACTGGTTTGATCCCACACACAGTGATTTTCAGTAAGTTGGCAGTAGAGAAGGGAATAGTAATTTCAGGACACTGATGTGTTTCTGTGTACATAGAAAAAGAACCATGTGTTCTGGTAAGGTTTGTACTCTACAGGTGCATTGAACTGGCTTTTCAGACATCACCAATTCCATTATTAATACATAAACCAGAGCTTTGCCCTTCTCTCAGTGGGAAAAAACCCTACCATGACTCAAACAGACTTTGCTGCAGGAAGCACACACTCAGTTTGGCAAAAAATATCTATGCCAAGGAAAGCCTTGTCTCAAAGGAAGAAAAAAATGTCCATTTTTAGTTCTACCTGAAAAATGTACAGAACAGCAAGAGACTCCATTGAAAAACTCCCTTTCTTGCCACTCACCTATCTAGTAACAGTACTAGAAGATAAAATCTCAAAGTGGTGCTACCACTTACTGAAATGAGAACACAGCACTGAAAAATAAGTTGTGACACTTACAGACACAGATGGATACTTAATTAGATGTTGATCAGAAATGGCATTCTCCTTTTACTAAGGAACAGACACTGCAATGACAATTTTTAAAGGCAATTTTGTAAAAACTTCTGTGCTGGATTTTTCCAACCAGAAAATGTTGTTTTCCAAGTCACACACAGAACACACCACTGCGCAGAAACCATTCAATTATCCTGGGAAATATTTTCAAATCAAGGACTCATTTGTAAAGGCACATAATTTGTACACTAGGGAATCTGCATTTCAGGGAAGAAGCCCAGAAGGATTTTAAAGGTCAGGTTTGCAGAGACAGCCCAGCCTCTCTGGGTTTTGTCCCCATTATTTTCCCACCTAACTGTGACTGCACCATCATATTCCCTCCTGTTCACAGAACTGGCTCACCCTCCTTTCAATAAGCAGCAGAAATCAAAATGAGAAAGTAAGTGACATTTTCTGCCAGAGCTCGCAGGAAGGAGGGTAGGGAGAGCAAGCACAAATCATTCCTGTAGAAAAAAAACAAATCTGATTAAAAGCTGCCTGCTGTTTTGTATCATCACACCTTGAACTCACAGGTTCTGCCTAGGCACAGCAGACAGTCCCGAGCATTCCTTCATAGCACTGTTTGTTCTGGGAAGAGACTTTTATAAATTAAAAAAAAAATATTACGAGCAAAAAGCCTCAGAGGTGATAGTAGCTTCCTGAAGAACAATTTTCATGCAATATATACTACAACATGAAGACTTATATTAAAGACAGCAGGTCTCCCCAGGCAGACTCTCAGGCAACAGACTATAAAAATAAATAATTTAACAGAGTGTTAGAGCAGCAGATCAGCCGTGTTCAGGATCCCTCTCAGCAGATCCTGAAAAAAAAAAATCTCACCCATCTTGCCTGCACCTCTTGGTTCACTGCTGATTTTTGGGGTCTTACCGCACCTTATTGGGTTCTTTGTCCATGTCCAGGCACGCCGTTGCAGTGTGGAACTGCAGCTTCTGCTGGTGGATGCTGCCTGCTGATCTCCGGTTTGAGCTCCTGGTGCCTCTGCTCCCAGGCAGAGCACACGGAACTAAAAAAGCCCTCACATAGGTAAACAGTCCCCAGCAGCAACTAAGATATTCGCTTGTTATCAATGTCCTTCTCACAAAGCAGACAAAACACACCTCTGTATCAGCTACTGGGAAGATCACAAAGGAAATTAATTCCTTTCCAGAAACAAACATTTCTAGCTGCAAGTTCACAGCTCAAGGTTGAAGGCTTCATCAAATCCAGCTACTCAGGCCAAGCAATAACATACTCAGTCACATATCATATTAACAGCTAGAATGTTACTCATTCTACTTATGACTTAAGCTCTCAACAGCCTTAAACACTTAATAAACCCCAGGACACCCTAACCTTAATTGTACATTGTCATTTTAGGTGTTACTGAGCTGACTAATGATAAAGAATGCCTAGCTTGTATGAAGCAAACCAGCTCTTCTTTTTGCTGAACCTATAGATGGGACAGATTCTTTGGAATTTGGAGGTTTTGGAGGTACTAGTGTTTTCACAGCAGCTTGCTGGAAAACTCACTTTAGCTTATTAATAACACATTTCCTCTTAATCACAGTCCAACAGACCACTTCTTTTCCCTGCTTATGGTCATATCACCTTCTTATGTCAATTTTAGCAATTGTTGAAATGAAAAAAAAATCTAGCAGAACACTGCCTTTTAATGCCCTTTCAGTCAGTGCTGAAAGAAAACAATTTGAACAACCCACCTCCTCTCACTATTTACTGTTCAACTGGAAGCCATAATTTTTTTTTAAAATGACAAACTGTATGTATATTATTGCAGGAAATAACACCGTGTACATTCTTTAGGCTTTTGTGACTAAATAAATGAAAAGTTAAACTGCAGTGCTGCATACAAGTTATTAATTCAGAGTACACAGTTAACCAGAGATCCTTCCAGATCCTTCCAATCTCATAGTTTCAGTGCCACAGAAGTCAGTAATTTTCATCTAAATCTGAGTATGTTTTTATATTTATAAGGAACTAAACACTAAAATGGCTCCTTTTTACACAATTATTTCCATTGCTAGTGGATTACATTATCTCACATTTACCCAACAGAGATGGAATAAATCAGAAGTGTGAGAGAAGTAATGACAAATGCATAAAACAGAGGCTAATAAAATTATGTAAAAGAGCTGACTATTTTTGAAAGTGTAAACACACAGACAAGCTGATTAAGAACTCTGACTCTTGATAGACTGTGTGTCTGAGGAGGGTGGGCTGGGAAAGCAGGGAGGCTGCAACACAGCCTGGGTACTGAAGCATTGGCTGAAATGCACGTCTGCTTCATAATACAGGATAAATTTTTGGAAAAAAAAGCAAAGTTTGGCCCTCTTCTGATAGAAGGACGTGTAACTCTGAAGACGTGAAGTGCTAATGAACCTGTCCATTTCCAGAGCTTCACCAAAACCCTTTGCAGGTGCAGCTGTGTCTCAATCAACACTTTTTTTTCTTCTCATATCACCCTCCTTTCCGTTGAAAATCAACACAATAATTCAGGGAACTCACCAGCAGCATTTTAGTGCAAAAAACACACAGAGATATCAGAGAATCACAGAATGGTTTGGTCTGGAAGGAATCTTAAACATAATCCAACTCCCATTCCCTGCCAAGGGCAAGGCCACTGTCCACTAGATTAGGCTGTTCAAAACACACAGAGATATCAGAGAATCACAGAATGGTTTGGTCTGGAAGGAATCTTAAACATAATCCAGCTCCCATTCCCTGCCAAGGGCAAGGCCACTGTCCACTAGATTAGGCTGTTCCAAGCCCCATCTGGCCTTGCCTTGGACACCTCCTGGGACAGGGCATCCTGTCCACCCTCACAGCCAAGAATTTCTTCCCAATATCTCATCTCAACCTACTCGCTGACACTTTAAAGCCATTACCTTATGCCAGACAGCAGAATGCCTAATAAACCAAAAATTAATTGATTCAAATAATCAGACATCTATTAGGAAAGATCTGCACCCACACAAACGTAGAAATACTGACAATTCCTGGACTTCCTAGCTTGTTCAGCTCCTCCCCAAGATACCACACATTCCTTTTCATTTTAAGTGTCACACAAACCGGTGCACTTAAAACAACAGAAGTGAGACCAGCACTCAGTCGATTTAACTCAAGACAGTTGACTCAGCTCTGTGTGGACGCGTGTGCACGATGCTCCACAGCAGATTTTTTTGTAAGGCTGAGCCACCCCCACAGGGATACTGTGTAATTTATATAGCGTTCCTTTGGAAATGCTGCCCTGAAGCTGACTCACTGGCATGCGACTCCACCTGAGGCGCATTTCTGGGAGTGGAGCTGGATCTTTAATCAGATGACTCACAAATCAGGCCTGGTAGCAACCCCAAAGAAGAAGACCCTGCGGAATAGAGTAAGAAAATCGCAGTGCAAAACAAAAGAAGAAAGGATTAAACTAATTCTGTGTTTCAACTGGTTTTGCATAAATAAATGAAGGTTNCAGAGAATCACAGAATGGTTTGGTCTGGAAGGAATCTTAAACATAATCCAGCTCCCATTCCCTGCCAAGGGCAAGGCCACTGTCCACTAGATTAGGCTGTTCCAAGCCCCATCTGGCCTTGCCTTGGACACCTCCTGGGACAGGGCATCCTGTCCACCCTCACAGCCAAGAATTTCTTCCCAATATCTCATCTCAACCTACTCGCTGACACTTTAAAGCCATTACCTTATGCCAGACAGCAGAATGCCTAATAAACCAAAAATTAATTGATTCAAATAATCAGACATCTATTAGGAAAGATCTGCACCCACACAAACGTAGAAATACTGACAATTCCTGGACTTCCTAGCTTGTTCAGCTCCTCCCCAAGATACCACACATTCCTTTTCATTTTAAGTGTCACACAAACCGGTGCACTTAAAACAACAGAAGTGAGACCAGCACTCAGTCGATTTAACTCAAGACAGTTGACTCAGCTCTGTGTGGACGCGTGTGCACGATGCTCCACAGCAGATTTTTTTGTAAGGCTGAGCCACCCCCACAGGGATACTGTGTAATTTATATAGCGTTCCTTTGGAAATGCTGCCCTGAAGCTGACTCACTGGCATGCGACTCCACCTGAGGCGCATTTCTGGGAGTGGAGCTGGATCTTTAATCAGATGACTCACAAATCAGGCCTGGTAGCAACCCCAAAGAAGAAGACCCTGCGGAATAGAGTAAGAAAATCGCAGTGCAAAACAAAAGAAGAAAGGATTAAACTAATTCTGTGTTTCAACTGGTTTTGCATAAATAAATGAAGGTTTAAAAACAGGCTGCTCCTACTGAGTGCTCAACAGGCTGCATATACAAATTACCCAAGCCTGAATACAAATTAAAAGTGTATGTCTTAATACTAAGCTTTGCAGAGCATCCTCTGCGATCTTGAAAAGCAACATTTTTTTTTGGCCTACATAAGAAGCAAGACTGCAAATTTAAATATAAATTTTTGCATTGTAATGCTTAATGCACATATTCTGCCTCTTTCAAAGGACAGGCAAGTACCAGCTAAGGTTTATTTCACAACTCTGCACAGAGGCTTCCATAAACATTCACCAGCTGCGCTTAGAACCCCACAATAAAAAAAATCACAGTCCTTGCACACAGATAAAAGCACTCAGGGTTGGCTGCACTCAGCCTTCTAAGAATCTCCTTTCTTCCTCATAATGAAACCATTTTTCTCAAGGGCAGAACAATTTGAAGTCTACAAAGCTTTTTACTCTAAAGATTAGAGGGCGCATATCTTTATCACTACCTGTTCCCAAGACTTTAAGTGATTCACTTTTACATTTTTTTTTCTTTCAACAAAACAAGTGGCAGAAGTCAACACATTGCAAGTTCCCTTTTCTCTCTGCTACACATTAGTTTGCAGGAGATCACCTTACAGAAGATCACCACATGGATGGACCATCTTTTTCTGAGATATTAACAGATTTTCTCACTTTACCTACCCATTTCTGATTCTTGAACAAAATGGGTTCTGTGCTTCCCCTTTATATATAAACAGATCTCCTCAAGAAATGTTGGTCTATTGTTCTGCCACGATAAAAGTAGTGCTCACATTAAAACCACGTTTTTAATCACTTGAATACCACATAATGAATTAATCCTAATTTCAGAGCAGAAGTTAGGAACATTTACCTGAGCTATCCTGAAAGTAATGGACACTGTGTCATTTGCCAACAGCTCCAACTGGTAGATCAGGACAACTGCAGTGTAACCTCAAAGTGGTAAATCCATCTCAGCTGTGCTGTATTCACAGAATCACAAAGGTTAGCAAATACCTCTAAAAATCATTAAGTCCAACCTTCAGCCCAGCAGCACCACCATGTTCACACTAAACCATGTCCTCAAGTGCCACATTCCACAGCGATTTTCCAGCACCTCCCCATCTCCCAAAGCTACCCAAAAACTCAAGGCACTGAACTGGACTTGCTGTGGGTTTACAACAGTTATTTAACAAAGATGAGTTATGAGATACTGAGTAACTTTACAGCTGGAAAATACTTTATAGTCAGATGTTTTCACACATCTTTGCCACAGGAACTAAACAAAACCGACCCTGAGGCATCTTAAAGTTTCAAATGCTTTAATTCAATACCAATGAACGTTTTTGCCATAAGGTATAGGGCAGGAAGATACCCGTTCTGTGGTCTGACTGTCAGGTGACACATCCAAATTCTAGAGAAGGGCTGAAAAGGAGCTGCAAGCCCAACAAGCCCTGATCTCAAATAATTTTCTTATCCACATAGCCACTCATATTGTTCACTTGCTTCTTTAATTCTTAAGGTAGCAGTATCAAATCTAAATACTGCCACACAGATTTACAGAAGGTATACCACTGAAAAATGAATGGTATCAGTACACTAAAGTCAAAGTCATGTGGCATTCAAATGATGAAATTTAACAGCTGTTGGGCTGTTCTTGACACCAAATTTGTACCAAGAGGTGCCAATTGATTCCAGCATCCACCAGATTGCTGACAATTAACAGTGCAGTCTTTACGTGTCCAAAGTGCTCCTGAAAACAACAAAGGATTCATGTCACAGGTCTCAGTATGAAGCAAACACAGGCTGGTTCTACAAATGAACAAAAGCTACCTTGGCTATTTAAAAAAGAACAGACTGGGTCAAAAGCCACGTGTCAAAGCCAAAAATATCACACGTGTGATACCAAAAATGCCCCTAACATGGGCTTTACTATCACATACTTTCTACAGCATTTACTTCCAGTTGGCAGAGGAGAAGAAGTTTGAGCTCTGCTTCAAGAGAACAAGAGACAGACCAGAAAGCAGACATTTCTTTTCCACAACACACAGAAAACTTTGCATGTATTTGACTGCAGAAATTAAATAACAGTATGTAAGAAGATACCAAGTTACCAGCTACAAAAAGAGAAAAAGAAAATTAAAAGCAGTAAAATTTCAGCAGTACCATGCAAGCAAGTACCAACAGGAGAAAAATAAAAAAAAAACACTAACCTCCTCTTTCCCCCTCTCCCTGAAAAAAAATGAAAACCAAACAAGCCTTAAAATGCATTTTTTACCCCAAAACTACTTCTTACATGAGTATTCCTGTTTAGGAAAAAGTGGCTCAGCTGGCAGAACTAATGGTTAGAGACAGGAGACATAAGCTATATAAACAGCTTTCCCACTAAAAGGGACACGGAAGAAAAAAAAAACAAAAACAAGAGGATGGAGCCTGGATTATGAATTCAACCTCTTCCATTAATTTAACACAACCTTACTGCTGCTGGAGCTTGGAGAGTTCCATATAGACAAACAATTAAATCCACAGGTGTTAAACAGTAAAAAAACATTTTGATCTTGTTAAACAAACAAGGGAAATCAGGTGTCTGTTACCAAACTCACTTTAAGTCGGGGTGAAGTTTATAGTTATTGAGAGCTTATGAAGCTCTGGCAAGATATTCAATGACCTTCCTTAGCTTAGCTTTATTCAATCCAATTCCTGGATTTTCTTTATTACTGGGATCCAAAGTCAGTATTTTGCATTTAATATGACTTGCTAAAAACACTAAGTGGAATCATGAAAAACAGAACTTCACCTTGAAGGCTTTCTAAAAAGAATACTCAAAGAAATACATGGTTTTTTGTAACTCCTCACAGGTTCTGCACAGTGCTATCAAAAGGTGTCACTTCCTCTGGAGGAACCTTAGTACTGGCAACAGAAATTGCATTTATCAGTAATGGGTTCACAGGCACTGCTACCCAAAAGACCATTCTTTCCCACAGGGGCAACTTCATCTCCAAAAATTTCTCACCAAACACAATGAGGACCTCACACCCAGCATTTCACCCAGCTTCCTTGCTTAGGAGACAGCCTTTAAATCATTGCATTTCCAATCACAAGCACACAGAATCAGCAGACAGCTTTCCTGATCTGCTCTTTACCAATATTTTTCCCTAAATTACCAGATTATTTAGAAATGTCCTTCTGGCAAGATCTGGCATTCCAAGAGAGCATGAACTAGGAGAGCAAGCTGAGAAGCCAGGAGGATTACTAGCAGATGAGAAAGCCAAAGTACAAGAGAACAGCACTGGTTCATCCCCACCTTGCTATCAGGACAACCTAATTTTCTGTTTCTTCAAATGTTTGACAGTGCTGCTGGAGCACCAGCCTCACACTGGAACTACAGAAATGCAACAGTCCCAGTGGAAACTAAATTACTGAAATGGTAATTGTTTCATCATGCAGACAACTGGTATTATACAGTCTGGCTCTTAGTTATTCCCAGCTCTGCTACTGTGAGTCACTTGGCCTCTACCCATGTTGGATGAATGGAACAGAAATCTGTATTCTCTAAAATAAGTTGTGAAATGCTAATGATCAAGCATCATGAAACAAGACACTAGAGCAGAGAGGTAGCAAGAAGAACACTTATTCAATCAAGGTCTAGCTCCTCCTGCTCATCTTCAGGAGATTTTGAAGCATCACACAGAAGAGCATCTTGCAGGACACTGCAGAATCCTCACTATAAGGTCAAATCCATAATCTACAACACAGAAACAAAAATGTTAGCTTGAAGGAGTCTTCAAATAACTGCATTTAATTAAAAAATGACCACCTGTTCCACTTACAATTCAAAAGTTGTCAGAGTGAGTATTAACAGATTCTAAGTTGTTTTCTTGGAGACCAAATGTCACAAGGCATGGTAAGGCTGAAACCTCTATGCTATTCTGCTACTTAGATCAATTTCTGAGCATTGGAGAGACACACTGCATAGTCAAACTAATACCAAACCCCTCAGCACCTTCTTAAATAAAAAAAGGGACTCATTCTGAACCTAAAGCTGACACACCTCATGACCACAGGCAAGTCACTCGACCTCCTGGAGCAGTCAGTAATGCACCTGGCACCGTGTCACAGCATCACCTGCGCTGCTGAGCCACATCCCACCAGCCCTGAGTGAGCCAGCCGTGAGTGCCCAGCTGCAGGGAGCCGGGCACATCCACCAGAAACAGCTGCAGGCGCCACTCACACCCAGCAGACACGCGGAGAGGCAACACCAGCAGACACAGATTTAAATCTGAGCCCTTAAACAGTAAAATCACGTGAGTGAGGAGGCATCAGTCACCCAGCTTAGCTCACAGGTATACTACACCAGAGAAAGCAACACCACAGGCTAATGTTTACACCATATGCACGTTTGGATTTACAGTCCCTTTCATCCAGTTCTCTTTCTGCTCAAAATTGTACATTTGTGGATGCTGTGTTCCAAACCTCAAGTCGCAGACTCAGAACTGCATTAAGCATTAAAAACCTGGAACAAAGATGTGACAGAAAGTATGTTTTTCGTGGTGATTTGTGTTGACTAAATTCCTTGCAATTAATATCTGCTACCACACATTCCAATATCATGAGTTTGGCTTCTCCCGTGTTAGAGTGATAAAGTTAAAGGCTGAACACTTATTTTGGTTCTGGAAAACCAAAATTGTTTTCTTCCCACACAAGGTCATCTCAAAGCATTGTCACATGCTGTACCACTCTTTATCTCAGAGCTCTTTCCCAGCACTGTGCCTGTCCCTCTTTCCCAGGGCTGCTTCACTTTCAGTTCCTGTTGCCATCAATAACATTCAAGCCAGCAAAGACATTCAAGTTTTAGTGATTCGTTCCCAGAGTACAAGTTACCTGCTGGCAATCACGGTATTTAAATCTTCTACTCTGATGTAGTAAATGTGTTATTAAATCTGTTGCTCAGTTTCTGTCAATGGTTGCAGTTTTCTAAGCCATTCTGTCAACTACAGATAAAAACACAAAAGCAGAGATTGACCACAGACCCAATTCTGTCAAAAAGTACCATCAACACAAGAAGTTCGAAATGTTATAGAAAAGTATGCGCAGGTTGCCTGAAACAATTTCCTCATTTGAAAAACTCTGCAAAGCCTTCATATCGTTAGATTGGTGGTGTTTTGGTCAGAGGGTAACCAGAGAGCTGGATCACTCAGAGAGCAGCCCCTTCACTGCGTGGTACATAGAGACCCCCCCCATCTCATTAACAGATGTTTCAGTGAGATGTTGATGTACAGACAGGTCAAAGAAGGCACATACATCCTTGGTGGCGCAGGGAGTTGATGTGATAATATACAAGAGAAAGGGAAGAGGGTGAACAGGATCCAGGCAAAGAATCCTGCATTTTAAAGGTAAATATACAGCAAGGAGAAGGAGGTCAGGACAGACCAGGCAATTATTTTTTGTTGCTGTGACTGAGTTACACCAACTTATCTCCCTAATGTTTGATGTTCAAAGCCCCTCATGATAATCCATATTTACTTCTTGCTCACTCAACCTTAACCTACCCCAGTAATCCCACCTCCTCCACAGCGCCCATTTGTCAAAGGCACCAAACATCCTGCCCACCTCCTCTCTATCAGCTTGAGCAGGGCAACATTTTCTGCGCGCCGTGAGCGGTCTCAACTGCCTTGTGGCTCCCTCCCATTTCCCCTCCCTCCACAGCACCCAGCTGGAGGCACCCACTCCTGGTTTGTGCTCCGTGATTCCCCCCAAGCTGGCAGAGATGTCCAGGCTGCGCTGCTGCACACAATCGCACCTCTGGAGGTGTACGTTCACAGCCCTCCCTCACTCCTCACTGCACCTCTTCACCGCGCCAACCAGCAGCTGGGCCTGAGAGCAAACAGAAACAGTGGACACAGTGTAATTAAAACATTTTGAGTGTGTCAAAAATGAGTCAGAACTGTTAGCCTCACGCACTCGAGCAGAAATGCCAGCTGCCCAGACCCACACACCCCCTTCCACCACCCGCTGCGTCCCTGCCCCTCCCTCCCCAGA
>VXBU01003864.1:60513-79639 GCA_013400315.1 Bombycilla garrulus
AAGGGGAGGACAGAGGTCACACTTGTGATATTTTATTGACACCAGTGTAATTTTGAATCTCTCTTCCTCAGATCAGTGGAAAATCAACTTTTGCCGTGAAGCAACAGCTCTCATGACCATA
Organism: Bombycilla garrulus; assembly: GCA_013400315.1. NCBI lineage: Eukaryota > Metazoa > Chordata > Aves > Passeriformes > Bombycillidae > Bombycilla > Bombycilla garrulus. The sequence goes on from VXBU01003864.1 coordinate 60,635, forward strand.
TCTTGCAACTCCAACTGCAAACACGCTGTCACTGAGAGCACCACTATTTGCCTGGATGCTTCCCAGAAACAGGCTCATGCTCAATGTCCTCAGGTGCTACCACTATTCCTAGATTTTGCTTTTTCTCTATCCATGAGAGATTTTCTGATTTTCAGCTTTGGTATCAAATGGCTTCTAAAAGCTGGAGTGTGCAAAAGACTTCTGAAGTGTGGAAGGCTGGTGTGGTGATGGCACAGAAATAATAGGGCTCAGGGAACTCTCGTGAAAGATGACATTTGAGGTAGAATTGTTAAGGGCAATCTGACTTCAAAATCATCATGTCCCACAGTGGTTCTGCAAAATACAATTTTTAGATATAGAAAGGTCTTACTGTGTGGTTTAGTTTTTTTTTTTTTTTTTTAAATTATGCCTGCATTATCCACAGAGGTGCTTTATAGGTGTGTACCACAGAGGGAAAAATAACTCAAAAAGACAACAGCAAGTCTGGAAGTTATTTAGTGAAAAATATGTGAAACTTGCAAACACAAGGCAAACAGAGAGAAGAACACAGCAGGAAGCTGCCAAGGTACGGTGAGAATTCTGAAACGCATTGCTAGTGCAAGTAAGTAGACAACAGAAGGAAAATCATGTCCCACGTAGGCCACGTCAGGTGAACTGGGGTTTGCTGGGCTATGTCAGCTGGAAAGGCACAGCTTCTAGCTCCCTGGTGAGCTCCTCATCCAAGGCTTTCTGCCAGGAGAGAAAACCAAGGAGGAATCAGGGACCACGAGACAGTTTAAACAAACACATCCGCAACGATCAGACCCTGGGAGGTTGCCAGCAGGGATGGATTAACCTGAGTTAGCACCTGGTGGTGTTGAGCTGGACAGGCTCATCACTGCAAAGGGCACACAGCCACAGGGAAACCTCCAAATGAAGGGCTGGGCAAGCTCAGCTGCCTTTACCCTGTGTCCCAGTGTGCTTTTGGACACCTCCCAGCCCACAGGTCCTCCCCAGAGGTGAGCACTCTGACCTCAGAACAGCCTCAGGCTGGTAAGGGGAGTTTGTACTCCTCAATCAAAAACAAGTGGCACACCAACCCAGGCAGTCTCACCCGAAATGTGCAAAATGCTCTCACCTAGCTGTGAATTTTGATTTTAGGGCTTACCACTTGTGATTTACAAGCAAGCACACAACAGCTCAAAGGAACAAACCCAGGTTTTACAGGGCTCAAACGTGGCCCAGCTCACTCAGGAAAGCTACGTATGAACTTCCCAAACAGCTTTATGGTGCTTGTCTCAACAGCCACACCTGCAGATCACACAGGCATGGAGGAAATGGGCACTGTGTTTGACAGGAGAAGGTCCCCATTGCAGCCTACAAGGCTGCAAAATATGGGCCCTGGAGCCCTGAGAGTTCAGGAGGAGCAGTGAAGCTTCTGAGACCTATATTGAGTGAATAAACATTCCAACAGGTAAAATTCAAGGGGATATAGCTACCTAACCCACACTACTATCACTATGCCCAACCGCCTTTGCAGCTCAGACGTCACTCCACCAGTTCCCCTGATCAGTATCTACGACTTCTGCCTCACCAAATTTCCCCATGAGAACATTAAGACTACAGTTTAAGGTGGGTAAATCTGTAATCAATTAATACATGTAGCTCCTGGAAAGATAAAAAAAACTCTTACAAGGTATTTTCTCGCTTCTTCAACCATCACTCGTGCCAGGGGAATGCTCTAATGAGAGAAAATGGTATAAAAATCAGCATTTTATCAGGAAACAAAGAGTCCCTGCACTTTTACAATAGTCTAATGATGAGCCTCAGGTGAAGTAATGGGCAATTAATGCAACTTTGTGTAGATACTTCACATACAGAAGGTATTGCCATTAAAAGCCTAGTATTGGTTTGGTTTGGGCAGTCATGTATTTTTCAAAAGCCTGGTATGTCTAAAAAAACTCCTTCATTTTAACCGATTTTCCAAACTTACCAATCACGGGACTTGATTTCAAGCACATTTGTGGAAGAATTTTCCAAAGGACATTACGTTTGCAGAGCTAAACCTCCCTCCCCTCCTTTCTCCTGTGCCAGGAGTGAGGCACTGGGTCTCTCCCCCTCTCCATGACAGCAAGGCTGAAGGAGGGAACTGGAGAACCCAATCCCATTTGAATGTTCTGTTCCACTTGAGGGAAGGAGGAAGCCACCTCTTGGAGGAAGATGGATTAAACAGAGCAGCAGTCCCACCTCTCTACCTACAGCCTTTTTTATTTTTTTTTTTTTTCCTAGGAGCAAGACATCAGTATGAGGGAGATAAGAAACTTGCATTTTCACAGAGCTGAGTGTACCCAGCACCCTCAAGAGAAATCACAGAAAATTATGGAGCAGCCAGTTTAGGGTACAAAACCTGCATTTGGCTACTTCTTCAGGATACTTAAAATCCTGTTCAGAGCTCCAAACTCTGCACCACTTGCTGTGTCCATCATATTGACAGCCCGATTACAGTTACAGCCAAAGTACTGGAAAATCTCAAAAAGTTGGTTATATAGGGCATTCCTTTTGTTCCATATTTCTTTGTCCAATTTCTAGCTAATTCACCTGAATACTAACTTACCCAAAAAATCTGTCTACTTTGTTAGAATAAAGTTTGCCTGACAACAAAACTCTTATTTCTTGGCTTTGATTAATAAATGGAGATTAAGCCTTAGGTTTGCATCATTAACAGACCTGTAGGACATCTGTCTGTCCACCAAAGCTATCACAATGATATCCCTTACATTCTGAAGTTCACTAAAATTAACCTGATGGCAAAAACAATATAACAGTGGAATAAATAGTTACAGGAGGTAAATCATGGTAGGATGCCACTTCCTTCTTCAAAGGCTCTAGTTCTTTCCGCAGTGCAGCCAGTTCCTGCAGAGAGAGCAAGGCAGATCATATTCCAGGGAATTATTTGTAGAATTGATGGAAATGAGCAAGACATATCCATAGTTTTTTACTGCATTACAGAATTTGAGAGCTTTCACCCTCTATAAAACAAATGGAAAACTGAAGTTTTGCACACGCAGCAGCAAAAAGACTGTCCCCTTATGCTTATTCAAGGGGAAGTAATTTCTCTTTGGGGCTTAAATTGAGTACCTTCCACAGTCCTGAACTCTTTTTAAATAATCAAAGTTAAATAAAAAAGATGGAGTCATTTGTGCTGCCCATTTCACTGATGCCTTAGCAAAGCAGTTCCATATATCTATATATATCTATATATATATATATAGATATATTCTCTGTCTAGATATACATAATTCTCCTATCAAGGAGTCAAACCTTACCTTATGCTTGGGCTCTAGAAGATGACAAGCTTAGAAAATCTGCCTGTGACTTTTTGAATGCAAAATTCCAACAAAAAATTAGTTCTGGTCAGTAACCTCCTGTAACACCGGGCAGGCAATGTGAGCACTGCCACCCAGCGCTGGCTGGTGAGAACCACAACAGAGAAACCAGGAAACCTATTTTCACTGCTCCACTAGAAAATACACGGGAAAAGTAGCAAAAGTAATGAGGAAGCCTGAGTTCCCATTGCAATAACAGCAAAAAATATGAACATGTGTTGAGTGCACAGCACAAAGCTTTAAAATCTGTAGCTTCTATTCAAGAAACATACTTTTTCTTAAACATGTGTTCCACTAGGCTTATAATACAGCTGAAAAATCTTATATTTAAAGATACAATAAATAAAATAGCACACAGTGGTTCAGAATTTGGGTTTCATTTGACCTTATCCCCTTGTTTTGAAGTGTTTGGAAAAGATTCATATCACACAAAGCAGAAAGTATCACATGGGTCATTCTACCAAGAAACTGCAATACACAGGTAGCCATGTAATGGGATATAGTCCACAGAATATCCACTCTGATTTTAACATGGATCAGAAATAAAGGAAGCAGATCTGTTTTCAGTGGCAGGGCTTTTATTCTGTGGAAATTCTCCAGTGGATGCCTCTAGGAGAGACAAACCCATGCAAAAGAGCCCACTTCATGGGAATCCATCTACAGGATTTTCATTTGTGCTACCTTTGGCCATTAAGATTTGTTCAGGCAACCAAACAGCAAACCACAATTCCTGAAAGCACCCAACAAGCAAGCCTGGCCTGTCCCACTGCAGAAACATCCCTCTTGTACCCAAAAACCTACCTCAGATGATTTCACGAGTGACTCATGCATCAGAGTTTGCTCCAACCCCCTGGCAATAAGCTGATTCTGCAAACAGGAGAGGGTAGAAAATGCAACAAGAAAGATAAAGATTTCACCATTTCCTTCAGTTTTATCTAGACTGAAGAGAGAAGAACGCAGGTTGTCCACAGCAGAAACATGTGCTATTTGAGCCACAGCTATAGCTGGTGTACAAAATGAAGTGCTGCTAAAATTTGTATTAAGAATAACAAGTCTTTCCAAAAAAGTACTGGGAGAAGGGCACATGGCAAGGCTGAAGAAAGGTTTCTGGGGAAAATGTAATACATTTTGTATACACAATGTATTCACTTGTAATACAACACTTTCCATTTTGTATTTGTCAAGGTATCAGACAGCATCCGAGCATTAAATAAGGCATTCATGTGTCCTTCATCATTTAGGAAAGGTGAAGGAGCAGGCACTACAACTTCTGCTTTCTGCCTTTCGTCATCCATTCTTTTAAAAAAATGGGTCATATTCATTATTTTGAGACACAGTTTGCCTTAGTGAATCAGCTGCTCTACTGGTAGCTGTCTGTGATCTCTTGTATGAGAGCAGCTCACAAGAACCACCAGGTAATCCCAGCTAACAAAGTTTCTCGGGGAATGAGGGGAGAGCATTGTACTGATCACAGGATGCACTGAGGAGAGATCAGCAGGGACAACTGAACTACATTTACATGTTGCCTTGTTAGCCGAGGAGTCCGCAGTCCTGGAGTTTAGGAAGCTTATGGAATGTGGTCGCCAGGCTCAGACACAGCCTGAGAAATCAGCAACTTTCTCAGGCTGGTCTGAGGGAGTGTGAAAAAAGAGAATGTAAACTATCTTGTTGTACATGAGCTACGTGATGTTTGCTTTAGGATGTTTTTCAGAGGATTTTTGCTTTTCCCTCAACAATCAGCTGAGGGATTTTTTTTTTTTTTTGCTTGTTAGCCGCTTGAGCAATGCGAATTGACCTAGCAAACTCATCTGTAAAAGTCCAGTTCTTTTCTTAATAAAGGCTTTTTAGCTTCTCTCGCCTTCTGATGTATTTGAAGTGTTTACTGCTGCTGAGTGAACTCTGCAGCAACAATGGAATGTCTCTGTAACTGCAAATCTGGGCTCAGCCGACTACAGGGTGTGTCATCCCATCACAGTGTCTTGTAAGAAAATTCCTTCCACCTACCTCAGCATCCTTGATCCTTATTTTCAGATCCTTAGATTTATCTTCCAGGAACTTCAAGTTCTTGGATCGAGTCTCATTTTTGACCTGGTCTGCATCCTGAGATTCCTTTAATTTTTTAACATCCCTTAAAAAAATAATACAAAAATAAAAACCAATTACATTCAAAGACATATCAGTATAGAAATACTCTTACTTACCTACGCTCAAGCTAAACCCTGCAATACAACCAATACAAGAAGAAAGAAAATGGAGAAAACCTGTGAGATTTTCCAGTGGAAACACATATAGCTGTTACCTTCAGGATCCCATAGGCCAGAGAAAATAGTGGCAAAGGGGAAAGCCATATGCCTAAAAACAAAGGGTAATAGTTTTGTGCATAATTCACTAACTCGCTGAGAGACCTGTTACATAAGCTCAACCTCAGATCAGGAGGAGGCAAACCTGCACAAAGCACATTGGAATCTCTTCTACCAGCCCAATTACCACTTTAAAAAACAAAAAAAGCACCCCACAAATAATTAGGCTGGAAGGGAGGGGTGGAGAGCATCTGGGCCAACCTCCACTCAAGGTCCGGGTTGATCCTGCTGTGCTTGGCAAAGCACTTCAGATTACATGCTCCATGGAATGGGCTTGACACTGTTCTAGAGTTATTTAATTATTGCATCTTCTACACACTAGTTGAGGGAACTTCTTACCTGGGAATGGCTTTTGTTTTGCCTCCCACAGTCTGATTACAGAGCCCATGCTAAATCAGAAAATCATATTTATCTTCAGCCTCAGACAAAAGCAACTGGTGGAAGAGACAAACTCATATCTGAACACTGCCTGTAGATCACTTTTGCTTTAAAATAACAGGTTTGACGCTTTCCTAGATCTCTTTTGATTACTGGAAGTATCCATAACACATGGGTTTTGATAGATACTTCCAAATACCTTGAACTGGAGATGTGTCATATCCCTAAAAATTCAGTTATCCTCGTTAGTTAGCATAACCAACATTGCTCAAGACAGAGATCACCAATATTACTTTAACCTTTCCCTCTTCCTCATCCACTACTCACTCCTCTAACTGCTTTTCCAACGTCAGTGCCGAAGTCAGTTTCTTCATGAGGTTCTTCAATTTCAGTTCCATTTTGTTGTTTTCTGATTTTGTTTCATACAGTTCTGAGGTCATGTTATTGATGGCACTGTAAAAGCTGGTGAAGAGAGAATCAGTGGGAATGCTTAGGAGTCAGCTCTTCTGAAAGTCACAGTTATTGTTATTCTTCTCTCCACATTTTACACGAATGACTTAGTTTCCTCCTGTGTTATGGCAGGAGTAAATTAAAGTAAGACACTAAGGGAATTTGCTTTCCATAACTAATACAGATTTCCACATGGAAGGGAAAACACCCCAACAACCTGAGTAAAGAGTAAATGAACAACTGGAACTGTGGTGAATAAAACCACTGGGTTTGAAACCACCATGTGCTCCACTCCTGGCTTGCCTCACTGAATTTGAGAGAAACTATTCAATCCCTGAAAATGCAGTCACAAGATGTGCCCAGCAGCATCTGAGTCTCCTTCCTGTTCCCAAGTTCCCCCTCCAGCTCAGGAAGAGAGCTGTAAGAGACAAGATCCAAAATATCACATAGAAATTGGATTCCAAGGCAGATTTTGACCCTTCTTTAGTGCAAGTGCTGCAGTGCCATGGGCCAGAGCCATGCTAGGGAGAAAAGCCCAAGGAGACCAGACTAACAGATGCCATTTCTCCATGGTAGAGGGAATCTCCTTGCATGAACCGAGGCCAGATGAGACAGGCAAGGACGAGGAGCTGAGGCTGGAAGACCCATCACAGTGTTCCAGTCCTTGCCTCAACAGTGTGAACACTGCTGTAGCTTGGGATACCTGGCACAACAGTCCAGCTGGCAGCAGTCTGCAGCCACTGACCACAAAAGCATGAGAAAAAGGAAGGGTTTAACTCCATGCCAGGCCCTTCTCAGGCTCCAGAGCTTCCTGTGCTGGGATAACCTAGAGCTAGCACTCTGTGCTCACTTGCCATGCACTCCAGAGCTGCCCAAGGGGTGAAAAATAAGCCCAACAAATAAGATTCCTAGTGCCAAGTTTGAAGCTGCTGATGTGAAAAAACAGAGGAAACCAGCACAGACCATCATGATGAATGCAGAGTGTGAAGAACTACCTGGTAAGAGATGTGTCCTCCACCTCGAGTTCCATTGCAGCTTCTATCAGGTCATTGATGTCTGCGTCGGTGCCGGCTTCTTGGGGCAGACTGCCTCCATACAGACCCAGGGTTTCTTCAAGAATATCCTGCCAGTACTCAGCTGGAAAACACATATGACCCAAAGTAAGTGATTTCTTCAAAATTACTGTTCTTTTATGGAACTCTCCAAAGCCAGAACCCAACCCCACACCAGGAACCTGGCTACCTGCCTGTTGTTGAGGGAAAAAAGACACTTTAGAAAAAGGTTTAAAATGTGACAAACTGCTGCCACATCTCCATCTGTCAAACAAATTAAGTGTATAAAGGGAGAAAGTACTGCTCCACTCGCCCCCTGACCAGTCTGTCTGGCATCAGACAAACAAGAGCTCACCTTTGTGCTACAGCAATGAGTACATGCAGGTCATCTCCCCACAAAGTTCAGTGGGGAGCTTTGAGCNAGCAAATTATAAAATAGTCACTCTAGGAAGTTTCAGCATAACTTCATCATTTCAATGTTGTTTCAGGCTCCTCCAGAGCTTTCCTTAACTGTGGCTTAGCACCAGCTCAGACTCTTGAATGAGCTGCAGGGACACTCCTCTCTCTATGCAGGTGATATCTCCATGCTGTTCTATCCAGCCCAGCAGACTAGGAGGTTTTAGCAATTAAACTGTCCACATTTATGGCCCCCTCAAGATAGTTTAAAAAAATTGCCATTGACCAATCTTGTATCACTGTAAATTTAGCTGGAAGGAAGGCGTGTTATGCATTGTAGTAAAATGAGCATCCAAAAAAAAGCTCAGTCTGTTTCAATTACATATATTTATTTATATGTATTACTAAGTTTCTAACAAATACAATCTTCAGGATCACTAAGAAAAGCCTGACTCTGGTGGAAGTGAGAAATGGAGCTTCAAACACACCTTCAGCTTCATACTTGGCTGTCTGGTCCTTCATGTCCTCTATTAGCAACATAACATCCTTGTCTCTCTCTTCATTGCACTTCATAACTTCATGCAAAATATCCACTGTCCTTTCATTCACCTCATACCGTGGAACAGGCATATTCTCATATAGTTTCTTTAGCCATACAGTAACCTGCCAGAAAAAGGAGACAAAAGAGCAAGAAGTCATGTAAAATGACAGAAAATAGCTGATAGACATGAAAAATGTAAACCACTACAAACTCTGCATATTCCTGAAGAGTAAGTAATTCCTATATCAGTCCAGGAGGCATGGGTGGGAAAAGGGGAGAAAAATTCTTTTCCCTCTTCTTTAAACACCCTCTGTGGTCTAGAAGACTATGCTATATCCCCTTTAATCTCCCTCATTTCTTTGGACACCTGCTTATCTCCATGTGATAAAACTTTATCTTTTTATTCACACGACCTGTTGGCTACAGACACAGTAATGACTCAAGGGATATTAAATATACGTTTGGAAAAGTGGTGAACACTGTGTTAAAAGCATGGGATAAAACTGTCCGAGCCATCATTGGGAACAGTCTCTGCAGGAGAGTGGGAGAGAGTCACCACAACGGGCAGGCACAAGCCCTGCAAAGCAGTTGTACCATTGGAAACAAAGTCAGAAATAAGAGATCAAGACAGTGCTCTCGGATAGGGCTGTGATTGTGGAATCATGGAATTGTTTGGGCTGCAAAAGCACTCCAGGATCATCGAGTCCAACCATTCCCCCAGCACTGCCCAGGCCACCACTGCCCCATGTCCCCAAGTGCCACAACCACACGGCTTTTAAACCCCTCCAGGGATGGGGGGCAGCTCTGCCAGGGCTGGACAACCCTTTCAGTGAAGAAATTTTCCCTAAGATCCAACGCAATTAGATTAGAAATGTTAGATTATGACCAGTAATAACTGAAAACCACGGAAATTCTACACCGTGTAAGGAACATAAACTCTTGCATAAGCCTGCCTAATAAACCTGACGGNTAAACCATAGAATGAGTGGGTTTGCCTTTCTATACAGTAGTGGTATCTAAGAACAGGAAGTCTTCTGAAGAGCAAGGAAGAAACCCCTGGTGGCAGTGAGATGAGTACATCAGTGTGTCTGACATGGGAAGAGTGGGAAAGTGGGATTTTCATCATCAGTCTGGGCTGTTGGGAGCTGTCTCTCCCTGTTGGTCTCATTTCCCACACACAAAATCACAGAATCATTTGGGCTGCAAAAGCACTCCAGGATCATCGAGTCCAACCATTCCCCCAGCACTGCCCAGGCCACCACTGCCCCATGTCCCCAAGTGCCACAACCACACGGCTTTTAAACCCCTCCAGGGATGGGGGGCAGCTCTGCCAGGGCTGGACAACCCTTTCAGTGAAGAAATTTTCCCTAAGATCCAACGCAATTAGATTAGAAATGTTAGATTATGACCAGTAATAACTGAAAACCACGGAAATTCTACACCGTGTAAGGAACATAAACTCTTGCATAAGCCTGCCTAATAAACCTGACGGAGAACGGACGCAGCCGTATAACTTTAAAAGTCTTTTTTTTTTTTTNTTCCCCTAGCAGCACCTTCCCTCATCCTGCTGCCGTACCAGCACCTCAGCGACCTACACAAGCAACAATGGAGAAAACCACGGCACCCTTCGGTGCAAGCAGCACGAACGATGTGTGCGTGTGTGTGTGTGGTGTTAGGGAAAGTGTGATGTTAAGAGAAAGCGAGCCCCACCGGCTCCCGTTACCCGTGTGAGCTTCTCCACGAAGGGATCCTGGGCCGGGATTCCCGCCGCAGCCGCCATCCCGCCCAGAGCCTGACGGGAGAGGGCGGCCTGAGGGGCGGGACGAACCGCGCGCGGGTTACCCCGGAGGGAGCAAAAATAATGACCGGAAAGTGCTTAACAGTGGGTCGGAATGTTAATCACTCTGAATCGGGTCGTCTCTTAGTTAAGGGAAGATGTTAGGAAAAGCCAAGCGAGCCCCAGTGACAGCAAAACGAAACGAAAGACATGCAAGAGGAAGACATCAATATGTCAGAAAGCTGCCTCTGGGTGCTGTGCCAGCAGCTGGACATGAGCCCAGAGTTCTCCGGCTGGGCAAGAAGCCGATGGTCCCTGGGCTGTCCTAGACATGGTGTGACACAGCCCCAGGGTGTGACACAGCCCCCAGGGTGTGACACAGCCCCAGGGCAGTGCCCGTCCCCTGCGCTGGCCCTGCTGAGGCACCTCCAGTGCTGGGGACAGCTCTGGGCCCCTCAGGACAGGAGAGACCCTGAGGGGCTGGAGCGTGTCCAGGGCAGGGAACGGAGCTGGGAAGGGGCTGGAGCCCCAGGAGAGGCTGAGGGAGCTGGGAAGGGGCTCAGGCTGGAGAAAAGGAGGCTCAGGGGGGACCTTGTGGCTCTGCACAACTCCCTGCCAGGAGGGGACAGCCGGGGGGGTCGGGCTGTGCTCCAGGGAACAGGAGGAGAGGGAACGGCCCCAGGCTGGGCCAGGGGAAGTTTAGATTGGATAATAAGAAAATTGTTTTCACAAAAATAGGTGTCAAGCTCTGGCCCAGGGGAGTGGTGATGTTAGTTATTAACATACATGTGGGGTCTTTCTTTTCAGGCACTTTTACAGAAATTTAAGTGATTTTCCAAAATAATCAGCATCGAAAGATTTGCTGAAAAATCACATTTAATACAATACATGCCAAAGTAACTGAGGATTTCTCACTTAACCTTTCACTGGAATCTGTGGCTTTACCAACCTCTCTGGATTACTAAAGGGACTGATCACACTGTGCCTGAGTTTCAGCACTTTCTCACTGGCAGACCAAATCCTGTCTAACATATGGGAGATAAAATCATGACCAGCTGCAGACTGAGGGGTGGGGGGGATTCTGCCCCACTCAGGTGAGAGCCCACCTGCAGAGCTGCCACAGCCCTGGGCTCCAGCAGCACAAGGACGTGGAGCTGCTGCAGCCAGGCCAGAGGAGGCACCGAGATGCTGCCAGGGCTGGAGCCCCTGTGCTCTGGAGCCAGGCTGGCACAGCTGGGGCTGCTCAGCTGCAGCACAGAAGGCTCCAGGGAGAGCTGCGAGCCCCTGGCAGGGCCTGAAGGGGCTCCAGGAGAGCTGCCCAGGGACTGGGGACAAGGCCTGCAGGGCCAGCACACAGGCAATGGCTTCCCAGGGCCAGAGGGCAGGGACAGCTGGGACATTGGGAAGGAACTGCTGGCTGGGAGGGTGGGCAGGCCCTGGCCCAGGGTGCCCAGAACCTTAGAAGGGTGGCCAACCTTAGAAGTGTTCTGGGCTTGGTGTGGTGTCCAGCCCTTCAGGGGAATGGAGTATCTAAGATTCACAGATGCTTGTGGTCAAAAGGAACAACAAAAGCCAGAACATTCACAAAACTTTCTCAAGTTAGATTACACACTTGGCATGGAAATTAATGTTAATCTCTGACCTCCTCATGTAAGCCCGTGGCAGTGGGTTTTGTACAGAGGAGTGTGGTGAAAGGGAAGAAAGCAGGATTAAAGAGAGGGAGAGAGGAAGAAAGAAATCACCAGGCTTGGCTCCAGTGATGATCCAGCTGGTGGAATGTCTAGGTCCTGGGGTGCCTGTACATACAATCTTGGTGGGAGGACCTTTTATAGATGAGTTTTACCTCCCCTTTCTCACTTTCTATGCAAATTTATCATCTGCAGTTCATTCTTCTAGACCTTTGTGGAAATGGGCTGGAGGGCTTACAGGGATTTCTGGTGGTCTTAATTTCCTGTAGTCCTAGACCGCATTCCTGTGCTGTGCTGTGTTCATCTCTAGGAACAAGAACAAGGATGTATGTTGCAGAAAAGTGCTGCCCTATGTGTGAATGGCCCTTACTCCAACCACATCCTGTTTTTCCTCACAGCTGCGTTTTTCCCAACCAACTTTGTTTGTTGTGACCAATAACCCTTAGTTTGCTCCTCAGTTATCCAGCTATTGGAGTTTGAGACACGCCACCTCCTGTCTTCTGGGCTTCTATAGTTGGGACATCCAGTTTTAATCCATGAAACAGATAGCAGCTAACAAGCCAACTCTGAGCGATGTCCATGTGTTAAGAGAAAACAAATTGTTGGTGGAATTGCCTTGTCAAGGTTTAGGATTTGATATGTTTCAGTGATCTCAGACCTAGGGGGAGGTTAACAAACCTTGGGAAGGAAGGATGTACCACCGATAGGGGGCACAAAGAATGAAGAGTTTACAGGCCACAGGGACATCTGTTTGAACTTCCAAGATGAGGAATAAAGTGAACCCAGTATCTTGTGCTGAAATCAGCTCTGACTGGGTAAACAGCAATTCTGTTTCACAGAGGGAGTCTTCGACAACTGACCCAAGAAACCCACCGACCTGAGAGAAGAGAAAGACTAGGCATGAGAAACAACAGAATAATTAACCAATAGACTACTAATTAATAAGAAAACTATGTAACACATAGCTGGTGTATACTAAAATGTATAAATTGTGAAGCATTTTGATAGTTCTGGAATACTATTGAGTATCCGGGCTTGCACAACCCTGCAATAAATAATCAGTGTCTCCCTTGTGTGTCTAATTATTGGCTTATTGCACAACAGGTAAGGAATCAAATTTTTGCAGACAGCATTGTCACTACCCCATTGCTTTCACTACCCCTGATACTGATCCCCACCAGATTTGCACCCCTCAAGATTTAATCATAGCTGTAGCAGGACAGCACTATGATTAAGGAACTGCATACTGTGAGCTTTGTGTGCTTGGCTAACTTTAAGGAAATCAAGACTATTCCAAGAGAAATAGGCTGTTTGGATGAGAGCCATGAGGACTGGAGTGAGCAGGACTGAGCAGTACCTGGCCGAAGAGTAATTCTGGCAGTGGGACATTGTGGCCATTATCTCATCGACCGCCAACTCAAAACAGACTAACTAAAATGAGAAACGAAGAAAGCAAAGAAAAATCTGACTGGTAATTAATTGGAGTGCCGGCTAATAGAATGGTACTAACTAACAGAGAAGTTATGTAATTTGTAACCAATGAATGCTGACGCCTTTGGTTGTTGAAATGTATAAACAAAGTAACATATCCTAGACACTCAGCTACCTGCTGTGTGCTAACTAGAAAAATATATAGAAATATGTCGCCTCGGTGTGTGAAATGGTGCTGCACATCGAAGAATGAGCCTGCGGGGTAACGCTTCTGTCCCTGTCTGTCTCTGCCCGTGTCCTTGTCCCCGTTCGCTTCCGTGCCTCGTCCCTACCCCTATCCATGTTCCTCTCCGTGCTCCTGCCCTTGTCCCTAACCATGCCCCCCTCCCTGTTCCCTTCCATGCCTCTGTACTTGTCCCTGTTCCTCTCCGTGCTCCTGCCCTTGTCCCTAACCATGCCCCCCTCCCTGTTCCCTTCCATGCCTCTGTACTTGTCCCTGTTCCTCTCCGTGCTCCTGCCCTNCCTTGTCCCCGTTCGCTTCCGTGCCTCGTCCCTACCCCTATCCATGTTCCTCTCCGTGCTCCTGCCCTTGTCCCTAACCATGCCCCCCTCCCTGTTCCCTTCCATGCCTCTGTACTTGTCCCTGTTCCTCTCCGTGCTCCTGCCCTTGTCCCTGTCCCCGCCTCGGTTCCTGTCCGTATTCCTTCCTGTGTCCCTGCCCTTGTCCCCATTCCTGCCCGCGTCCCGTCCCCGGTCCTCCCTCACTCCCCGCCCCTTCCGCCCGCTCAGGGCCATTTCAAGGACACCTCCCGCAGTGGGCTTTTTTCGAAAAGCCTCATGTAGGTTTTTTTAATTATTAGTATTATTTTTATTACATATATTCTACATATATGTGTGATTATGGACAGATAGATAGATAGATACACACATAAACACACACAAAAATCAGGGTCACGGGAAGCACTTCCGTCGCGCACCCCGCCCCCTGGGCGCGGCCTCGGCGCCAAAAGGGGCGTGAGGCGGCGCCGCCATTTTGTGTGCAGAGCGCGCGGCCGGCAGTCCTCAGTGTCCCTCAGCCACAGCCTCCCCCGGGACCCGCCACCGCCGCGATGCTCTCCGCCCGCGTGGCCGCCGCCCTCGCCCGCTCCCTGCCGCGGCAGGCCGGTCTGGTGAGCCCTATGCCCGCCGCAGAGTCGGCGGGGTCGGGGGGACGCGGCGCCATCTTGGGGGCCGCGGTGACATTGAGGGGGTGAGGGGGTGACATTGGAGTGTAGGGAGGGAGGCACGGGTGTACTGTCAGCGCTGTGGAACAGACCCCTCTGAGGAACGGGGTGTCCTTGCTCGGGCTCGGGATAGTGGTTTAAAGCTGCCAGGCAAGGTCAAGGTTGTGGTTGTGAGGTGCGACGGGGTTGAGGGCTTTATCCCGTGTTTGTGAGGAAACGAGGGTAGGAAGAGTCGTGAAAACACTCCTGCCAGTGTTTCCAGTGAATGTGAGCGGGGTAGAGGCCTGCTCGGAGTGCAAGGGCGTTAAATGGCATCAGCGTTGCTGCATGATGCTGCACTGGGAGCCTTGCATAAGGTGCAAAAGCATGACCTTATGATGCATTCATTATCACAGATTTTTTTTTTTTTGTGTTTAAAATTTGCCATGATAAGAGTTTTTTTGCAGGAAGGATGATTAGGTATTGCAAGGGGCTGCCCAGGGGGTGGTGGAGTCAGCGGCTTTAGAGGAGTTTAAGGGTATAATGTGCTTAGTGCCATAGTCAAGTTGTCAGGATGATATTTGTTAGTAGGTTGGACTCAGTAAATCTCAGAGCTCTTCTACAAAGTGATTGTGATTCTGAGGTTTTTTTTATTACATTGCTTTCTGGTTGTTTTTTTTTTTTCGTGTTTTTTTTTTCTTTCCTTTTTTTTTTCCCTATGTGTATTAGCAATGCCACTGCAGTTAGGTTTGTGTTAGAAGACACAGCATTCTCCCTGTGCAGAACCCTGAATGGTGGAGTGGTTTCTTTATGCCCTTAGGTTCTCATGTTCAGCACAGAAATGGCGAATGTGAGGTTTCTCTTTGAGAGCTGCTGCAGCAGTGGATGGTGACATCAGTGCACTGCAGAAAAATGCAGTGAGAGATTTGGAGCAATCTCCTTCATTATCTGTCCTTTATTAGTGGTGCTGGATTTGGTTCCAGAACTCCATAGCTATAAATGGGCTGCTGTGGAGCTTAACTCAGAGCTGAAATACATCATAAGCAGCTCAAGATCAAAGTTGTCTTAATCTCTCGGCATTTTTTTTCTTGCATAATTAAAGAAATCTTACTGTTACTGAAACAATGTCACATTTCAGGTTTCCAGAAACACCCTCGGTGCAGCATTTGTTGCTACAAGAAACCTCCATGCCTCCAAACCATGCTTTCAGAAAACTGGTGAGTCTGGGAAAGGTCTTGAGTGCGGTTTAAGAGTTTGGTCTGCCTGACAAAAAGGAATTTGGTTTATGGTGAGTGTTAGTTGGCAGCACTTGAGGACATTTATGTTCTGGGAGTATTTAGGTGAACTGTTACCCTGTCACATCCAGCAAACTGCACTTAGTAACTTGACAATGCCCCCGGAGCAGGGAGTTGTCTGTGTGTCAGCTGGCTTACACAGAGTACCAGCTTCACCAGGATTTCAGTCACCTGTAGCATTACTTAAAAAAAAATACCCCAGATTGGAGTTGCCTGTAATGGAATGAAGGAGTGGATGACTTCCCCAGGCCTGCCTGGGTTTGACCTCGTGTCCTTGAGCAGGACTTTATTTTGCTGGCAGCAGTCTGGTGTTTAGAGAAGACAGCTGCACTGCATAGCAGTGTGTTTGGCAGTGCTTTGTGCACTTTTTTTAAAGTGGTTTAAGGTGATTAATGGCATTACTGGGAAATAATTCTTACAGTGTTGTTTACTGTTTCTTAGCTGAGGAGGTAGCAAGGTAATGGAAGTCAAATTGAAGTATGGAGAATATATTTTTCTATCTTATGTCAAATGACTTGATGTTGAAACATATTGAAGTTCCTTTATATAGGTGTGGATCTTGGATTGCAAATCATTTGGCAGGGCATTCTGATGCATCCAAGGCTAAGTGACTGCTCTGCAAGCAGGCCTGTTCTGCCTGGACTAAGGCTGATTAATTAATTACTTTCTAGGGATAGAGGGGGTAGGACACAATCAGGAAAGTGAACAGCCAGGCCTGGTAATGATGAGTTGAAGCTGCTTTTGTTATCTGGGAATATAGAGGGTGGTATTGATCCAACACAATAAGTAACGGTGTTGTGAGCTGGACTTCGTGGCACAGCTGAGAGAGGGCACCTTGTGAATTCGAGGCAAGCTTACTGAGCACATACTGTACCTTAGTGTGCTGATGTGATGTCACACGTGTCTCTGCAGGTACTGCCGAGGTGTCCTCCATCCTGGAGGAGCGCATCCTGGGAGCGGACACCTCTGCTGAGCTGGAGGAGACCGGCCGCGTGCTCTCCATCGGTGACGGTATTGCCCGTGTGTATGGCCTGAGGAATGTCCAGGCTGAAGAGATGGTTGAGTTCTCTTCTGGGCTGAAGGTGAGCTGTCACTAAAGGAGTTCCTTTAGCGCAGACATACTAAAAATACAGATTTTAAGAAGAACCTGAGACTATGCCTGGAGGTAGTAACTGACAATTTTTTTAAACTTTTTTTTTTTGCTTTGTAACACTGTTTTCAGTATCTGCATCTGATTCTCAGCCAACATTTGAACATTTCAGCTGTTTTTGTCTTCATTTAGGAAGTGAAAGGACTAACCTTGCACAGGATATTTTCTTTGGTTTTGGGGTGTCTTTTTCTGTTTGCTGTTTAATAATGATCTCTTCGATTCAATACATTATGCTGTTTGATGTGTTCTTGTAGTTCTATTAATGGGTTAGAGTTAAAACCTGTTTCAAGAGTACTTTAAGGATTTTTAATGACCTGTTTCACCTCGGGCAGAGAAGAAGCGAGTCCTTTTCCCTTGTCCAGCTTCTAGGCAAGGGAGTAATGTTGTACTTGAGCCTTGCTTACCCTTTCTGTTCTTTTTAGAGAAACAATTGACTTGAGTGCTAGGCTGCTGGGGTATTATTACCTGGTAAGTTAAAAACTTAGGCAGGTTCTCTAGCCCATGTGGAAGGAAATAGACACTTTGTACCTAAAAGCAGAACCTTGACTATTGTCACAAGGTTGAGGTAGGTCATGTAGGATTTCATGCACAGTGAAATTATCATGTCAATATTGAAGTTTTTATGCATGTCTGAATTTATTTTCTCAGGGTGATGTGATCTCTGTTCCAGGGCATGTCCTTGAATTTGGAGCCTGACAACGTTGGTGTTGTCGTGTTTGGTAACGACAGACTGATCAAGGAGGGGGATGTTGTGAAGAGGACTGGGGCCATTGTGGATGTTCCAGTGGGGGAGGAGCTGCTGGGCCGCGTTGTGGATGCCCTGGGCAATCCAATTGACGGGAAGGTAAGTGTAGTTGGCTGCTAACTACCTCTGCTTGTATCTGTGGGATACAGACCTCAGCAGTTTTTTTTTTCTCTGTTTTAGGGTGCTATTGCGTCTAAGGCACGTAGGAGAGTTGGCTTGAAAGCCCCTGGAATCATTCCCAGGATCTCTGTGCGTGAGCCCATGCAGACTGGGATTAAGGCTGTGGACAGCTTGGTGCCCATTGGTCGTGGCCAGCGTGAGCTGATCATTGGTGACAGGCAGACTGGGTAAGTTAAATACTCAAACCTAAAATGCTCCTTGAACAGTGGAGCTGGACATAGGGTTATGTAGGGGCTGGGAGAACCTCAGGCAACTTAACTTACAGCCTCTCTGTTCCACAGGAAAACTTCAATTGCAATTGACACAATAATCAACCAGAAACGATTCAACGATGGCACGGATGAGAAAAAGAAGCTGTACTGTATCTATGTTGCAATTGGCCAGAAGAGATCCACTGTTGCTCAGCTGGTGAAGAGGCTCACTGATGCAGGTATGGATTTTGGGAGATGGGTCAGTTTGGCACCTAATGACATCCTGTTCTTCATGTACTGCTGAGTACTGTTGTGACCTCTCCTGGCTGCAAGTGTAGGCAGAAGTCATATTACATGAGAGAATTACTTAATTTTGTGAACAAGACATCTCTGTANACTCAAACCTAAAATGCTCCTTGAACAGTGGAGCTGGACATAGGGTTATGTAGGGGCTGGGAGAACCTCAGGCAACTTAACTTACAGCCTCTCTGTTCCACAGGAAAACTTCAATTGCAATTGACACAATAATCAACCAGAAACGATTCAACGATGGCACGGATGAGAAAAAGAAGCTGTACTGTATCTATGTTGCAATTGGCCAGAAGAGATCCACTGTTGCTCAGCTGGTGAAGAGGCTCACTGATGCAGGTATGGATTTTGGGAGATGGGTCAGTTTGGCACCTAATGACATCCTGTTCTTCATGTACTGCTGAGTACTGTTGTGACCTCTCCTGGCTGCAAGTGTAGGCAGAAGTCATATTACATGAGAGAATTACTTAATTTTGTGAACAAGACATCTCTGTA
>VXBU01003864.1:79715-110428 GCA_013400315.1 Bombycilla garrulus
TGGGTTTTGTTTTTTTTTTTTTTTTTATCGGCAGAGTTGAAAGCTTCAACTTGGCAGTCAGGCAGGCCTGGTGACATGCTGTGGCCTTTGAGCTGTCATGGACTTGGCATTTGTCCTGTGCGTTCCATGTGCCAGTCAGTGTGAGTGGCAGCTGGAAGTGTGGTGAAGAGCTCTCCCTGCTCAATCACAAGGCATTAAGTGATAGCATCCCTTCAGAGTCAGAGATCTCCATGACCAAGGCTCCACATGGAACAGAGCTTGCAGGAGATGAGGCATTTTGACTCCGTGGCCGGTGGTCCTGACATCTGTCATGGACAAACCCACGTTTTAAGTACAGGAATTTGTTTGAGACTGTGTCCAGGAAGCTGTGGGCTTTCAGTGAGGTTTTTTTCTAGAACAAAAAGAGTGTCTTAGTTTTAGGCTTTTTTTTTAATGGGAAAGAAGTCTGCAAGTGTTAGATTTTAGCTGCTACAAGTTTGTCCTGAGACTTCCTGAGGCAGTTTTGGTAACAGGCATGTTCAGCTGGTGTGCTGGGCTTTCCTGCAGCAGCGTAGTGACACTGCCTGGACTTGCTTCAGCACTGGTACTTAACGTGCTTGTTGTGTTTGCTGATTTTGGGCATGATGACAGTGCACTCAGAGGTGTCTCCAATCCTTTCCAGATGCCATGAAGTACACTATCGTGGTGTCTGCCACAGCATCCGATGCAGCACCCCTGCAGTATCTGGCTCCCTATTCCGGCTGCTCCATGGGGGAGTACTTCAGAGACAACGGGAAACACGCACTGATCATCTATGATGACTTGTCCAAACAGGTCAGGAAACTTCGGGTTTAGTCCTTGGGGAGTGGCATTGGTGTTTGTAGCTGTAAGAACACCTCAGGTTTAGAAATGTCAAATGAGAAGTGAGGTGCTGAGCTCTGAGGCTGTCTTTGCTCCCCGCAGGCTGTTGCCTACCGTCAGATGTCTCTGCTGCTGCGCCGGCCCCCCGGCCGTGAGGCCTACCCTGGGGATGTGTTCTACCTGCACTCTCGCCTGCTGGAGAGAGCAGCCAAAATGAACGACTCCTTCGGGGGCGGCTCTCTGACCGCCCTGCCCGTCATCGAGACTCAGGCTGGGGATGTGTCTGCTTACATTCCAACCAACGTCATCTCCATCACCGATGGACAGGTAGGGCTTCCTCGCAGCCCTTAGTGGAGCTTAGTGCCTGGTCTCTGAGGAGGCCTCCAGGCTTCTGAGCGAGATAATGATACAGTTCTATCCTGCAGATTTTCTTGGAAACTGAGTTGTTCTACAAAGGTATCCGTCCAGCCATCAACGTTGGTCTGTCTGTGTCCCGTGTGGGTTCTGCTGCTCAGACCAGGGCTATGAAGCAGGTAATGGGGAAATTTCTGTTTCTCTTTGTGCTGAAGATGCGTGGTGTGTAGGCCTTCCTAGCATTTCACTCTGATGAGCTGTGAACAGAGAGGAACTAAAGCTTT
Organism: Bombycilla garrulus; assembly: GCA_013400315.1. NCBI lineage: Eukaryota > Metazoa > Chordata > Aves > Passeriformes > Bombycillidae > Bombycilla > Bombycilla garrulus. The sequence goes on from VXBU01003864.1 coordinate 81,194, forward strand.
GGATCTCTTTGTGTTACGAAATTAGAAAAGAACAAACTTAAGTGATCTCTTTAACACTTCAATTGCCTGCTGTGAAAGGCATGGGAGGAAGGGAAATAATATTTGCATAAAGATGTAAGACTAAGNATACTCAAACCTAAAATGCTCCTTGAACAGTGGAGCTGGACATAGGGTTATGTAGGGGCTGGGAGAACCTCAGGCAACTTAACTTACAGCCTCTCTGTTCCACAGGAAAACTTCAATTGCAATTGACACAATAATCAACCAGAAACGATTGANGAGCTGTCATGGACTTGGCATTTGTCCTGTGCGTTCCATGTGCCAGTCAGTGTGAGTGGCAGCTGGAAGTGTGGTGAAGAGCTCTCCCTGCTCAATCACAAGGCATTAAGTGATAGCATCCCTTCAGAGTCAGAGATCTCCATGACCAAGGCTCCACATGGCACAGAGCTTGCAGGAGATGAGGCATTTTGACTCCGTGGCCGGTGGTCCTGACATCTGTCATGGACAAACCCACGTTTTAAGTACAGGAATTTGTTTGAGACTGTGTCCAGGAAGCTGTGGGCTTTCAGTGAGGTTTTTTTNTTGCTGTATCACAGTTAGGAAGACTATTTTGAGGCCCCCAAACTGCTGAATTGCTTCTGGAAAAGTCACCCTGTTAGTTTTAGGCTTTTTTTTTAATGGGAAAGAAGTCTGCAAGTGTTAGATTTTAGCTGCTACAAGTTTGTCCTGAGACTTCCTGAGGCAGTTTTGGTAACAGGCATGTTCAGCTGGTGTGCTGGGCTTTCCTGCAGCAGCGTAGTGACACTGCCTGGACTTGCTTCAGCACTGGTACTTAACGTGCTTGTTGTGTTTGCTGATTTTGGGCATGATGACAGTGCACTCAGAGGTGTCTCCAATCCTTTCCAGATGCCATGAAGTACACTATCGTGGTGTCTGCCACAGCATCCGATGCAGCACCCCTGCAGTATCTGGCTCCCTATTCCGGCTGCTCCATGGGGGAGTACTTCAGAGACAACGGGAAACACGCACTGATCATCTATGATGACTTGTCCAAACAGGTCAGGAAACTTCGGGTTTAGTCCTTGGGGAGTGGCATTGGTGTTTGTAGCTGTAAGAACACCTCAGGTTTAGAAATGTCAAATGAGAAGTGAGGTGCTGAGCTCTGAGGCTGTCTTTGCTCCCCGCAGGCTGTTGCCTACCGTCAGATGTCTCTGCTGCTGCGCCGGCCCCCCGGCCGTGAGGCCTACCCTGGGGATGTGTTCTACCTGCACTCTCGCCTGCTGGAGAGAGCAGCCAAAATGAACGACTCCTTCGGGGGCGGCTCTCTGACCGCCCTGCCCGTCATCGAGACTCAGGCTGGGGATGTGTCTGCTTACATTCCAACCAACGTCATCTCCATCACCGATGGACAGGTAGGGCTTCCTCGCAGCCCTTAGTGGAGCTTAGTGCCTGGTCTCTGAGGAGGCCTCCAGGCTTCTGAGCGAGATAATGATACAGTTCTATCCTGCAGATTTTCTTGGAAACTGAGTTGTTCTACAAAGGTATCCGTCCAGCCATCAACGTTGGTCTGTCTGTGTCCCGTGTGGGTTCTGCTGCTCAGACCAGGGCTATGAAGCAGGTAATGGGGAAATTTCTGTTTCTCTTTGTGCTGAAGATGCGTGGTGTGTAGGCCTTCCTAGCATTTCACTCTGATGAGCTGTGAACAGAGAGGAACTAAAGCTTTGGATCTCTTTGTGTTACGAAATTAGAAAAGAACAAACTTAAGTGATCTCTTTAACACTTCAATTGCCTGCTGTGAAAGGCATGGGAGGAAGGGAAATAATATTTGCATAAAGATGTAAGACTAAGTTTTGATGTGTTTAACTGGGTACTGATTACTTAGAAATCACTTAGCTCTCTTAACCAGAGGCTTGTAGTCCAGATATAGAATTAGAGTTAATATCAACAGTTGCTGTTTGGGGGGGAGAAATAATGCTTATGGTAAACGGTGGGATTTTTGTAATGTTTATAATCATCTGTCACTTTTTAGCTTGACTTGTGTGGAATGCAAGGCAGAGCTGACTTGTGACAAGTGTCAGCTGCCAGATCACCTTCACATGCTGAGACACGTAGGGGTGGTCACAGTGGCTCTGCTTGTGCCCTGCAGGTGGCCGGCACCATGAAGCTGGAGCTGGCTCAGTACCGGGAGGTCGCTGCCTTCGCCCAGTTCGGCTCTGACCTGGACGCTGCCACACAGCAGCTGCTGAACCGCGGTGTGCGCCTGACAGAGCTGCTCAAGCAGGGCCAGTACGGTGAGTGCCCTGGCCTTGGTGGGTCTGTGTGCCCATTAGTGCCTTGTGCTAACGAGGCTGGGCTAGCTTAGCATTTATTGTGTCTGTTCTGTGCACGTAGTAAGTGCAGGTTTGCTTGAGCCAAGCTGTCCCTGTGTGCTCGGTCTGCCGAGGACACTCTAGTCTGTTGTGTCCCAATGGAGGAGTTCCAGTGGTGTGAGTGCTGTCTTTTCCTGCAGTTCCCATGGCTATTGAGGAGCAGGTGGCAGTCATCTATGCTGGTGTAAGAGGTCACCTGGACAAGCTGGAGCCCAGCAAAATTACTAAATTTGAGAGTGCTTTCCTAGCTCATGTGCTGAGCCAGCACAAGGATCTCCTCTCCACAATCAGGTATGGTGGCTTACCTTGCTTTATCCCAAGGCTATTGATGTCTGGAGAGCAGATAATGGTCACTGAACTGTACCCTGGAACATCAGATGTTCAGCTGATTGTATCAAAACTGGGGGTTAAATCAGCCTTCCTACCATCAGCCTTCCTACCATCAGCCTTCCTCAGCTTCAGCTCTTAGGAGATGCAGCTGGTGCTTAAAGTGAATCTTCTTGCAGTGTGTCCCCTCTACCATGTTCCTGAAGTCACTTAATTGAGTCAGCTCCCATATTGTGAACAGCTTTGAGCTGTTGGAGTACTGTGGGTTAAGCGCTGCTGAGTGAGCTGTTGGGGACTGAGTATTTCCATAGTCCTGTCCTAGAAACTGGTCCTGGCTTTTTTTGTCATGAAGAAAATCATATGCCTTCTGTCTCTGGGGCACAGCTCTGTAGGTTTGGCCTTGCTGGAATATATATGGCTGTTCTGAAATAATTTGTGAACAAACTGCAGTTCTTAGACAGGACTGGCTCTTCTAGGAGAAGGAATCTTCTATCCATGGCTTGGCTTTATGCACCAAACAAATATGTTCATTTATCTCCTGGATTTGTTAGAAATGGGGAGGTTTGTTGTAAAGCTTCTGTGTTTGTCTCAGAGTTGACCCTGTTTTGATTGCTGTTTTCATTTTGTTTGACCCTGTTTTGATTTTGATTCAGAATTTAACTGAACTCTTCCCACAGGACCGAAGGGAAGATCTCTGACCAGACAGAAGCAAAGTTGAAGGAAATAGTCACAAATTTCCTGGCTACTTTTGAGGCATAAACTCTTAAAGCTGTTCTAACAGACCAGACTGTTGTGGTCCTGTGTTCCAGCTCCGTCAAAGACGAAAGCATGTGCGGCTTGAATGTACAGATCTCGGTGAGAATAAAGGTTCCAGTGTAAAAAGGTTCTGAATGTAAAAATACTGTGTTTGAGTGATTGCTTTTTGTCTGTGCTTCTGTCTCACTCTTGTGCCTGTAGAACTGCAGAGCTGTACTGCCCTGGTCACAGCCCTGCTGGAGGAACTCTGGAAATCAGCGGTGTCTTTAATGGTTGAGTGGGCAAACTCCCCTGACACGAACCAGGAGAGTGACAGAGCTGAGGGACATTCTCAGTGTTCATGGTTTGTGCCTGGCAGCTTATCCTGCAGAAGGGCAGCTGGGGAGGCAGCTTGGGTTTCTTGTCATGGGGATGACCCACTGGACTTCTCAGGGATCTCTCAACTGCCTGACACTGACAGAGGATTTTGGAATCGCTGTCTGACCCATCCTGCTGCCTGGCTTTTGGAATACTGGTCCCTGTGTCTCAGGACAGCTGCAGGTGTAGCTCTTCAACACTTCAGGGGTCCAAGGGCAGCCCCAGCTGCTCTGGGCACCCTGGGCCAGGGCCTGCCCACCCTCCCAGCCAGCAATTCCTTCCTAATGTCCCACCTGTCCCTGCCCTCTGGCACTGGGAAGCCATTGCTCCTTGTCACTCCAGGCCCATGTAAATAGTCTCTCTCCATCTTGCAAGGTACTGGAAGGCTGCAGGTAGGTCACTCCAAAGCTGCCTCTTCTGCCAGCTGAACAATCCCAGTTCTCTCAGCAGAGCTGCTCCATCCCTCTGATCACCTTGGTGCCTCCTCTGGCCTGGCTGCAGCAGCTCCACGTCCTTGTGCTGCTGGAGCCCAGGGCTGGGGCAGCTCTGCAGGTGGGCTCTCACCTGAGCACGGGGCACAGGGGCACAATCCCTGCCCTGCTGCCCACACCGGGGGCTCAGCCCAGGGCAGGGGGTTCAGGCTGGGGCAGGACTGCTTGTGATGTGTGCCCTGTCCCCGGTGAATGTCCTGCACAGGAGTGTTCTGCCTCTGAGCCCAAACCTGTGCAGTTACAGGCAGCTGGAAACATTCCATGCAGTTCAGACCGACTTGTTAATGATCTGAATCCTTTGAGAGTGAGCTCTGCAGTACTGGGCAAAAATAAATACACACTTGCAATACAGAGATGGCAGCCACCTTTTTGGGAACAGTTTTGTGCTCCAGGAGGAGGGACTCCTCTGCAGATCCTTGGTCTTTCACCACATTGGTTTCTTTTACCCCACAGTCCCAGAAGGGGTGGCTGGGGGGCCTCACAGGTGTGAGGGAATACTGCTGTGGAACATTTCCCCTCTGATGTGCCCAACATCACTTGTTCCTTCCACGACAGCTTTTACAGCTTCGCTCTGTGTCCAGTGACTAAACCCTGGTTACTGCTTGGTGCTGCTGTGCCATGTTTTACTTACGTGCTAGTTACGTAGTTGGAAAGCCCTGAGCTCAGGGGTGTCTTAAGTCCAAAACTGCAGAGAGATGTATTTTTCTCTAGTAACAGAAGATAAATGTTCCAAGGGTCTGGTTTCTGCCCTCTTGCTGCTGTGATGCATGAAGGAAACACCATGTGCTAAATGCATCCAGAGTGAAGGTCAGTGGATGAAGGTGTTGGAGGATGTGTCGCAGATCCTGAGTGATGCTGGCCAAGGGGTGGGCTGGGAAACTGGGAAATAGCGATGGGTCGCAGAATCACTGTGGTTTGATTTGAAAGGGACCTTAAAGATCTCTGTCCACCTGCTGCTGTGGGCATCACCTCTGGTCCTTGCTTATTCCAACCCCATCCAGCCTGGCCTTGGACACTGCCAGGGGTGGGGAGCCACAACTGCTCTGGGCACCCTGTGCCTGGGCCTTGCCATCCTCACTGGGAAGAGTACCTTCCCAATATCCCACCTAATCCTTCCCCCTGTCAGTGGGAAGCCATTCCCCCTTGTTCTCTTACTCTGTGCCCGTGTCCCAAGTCCCTCTCCAGCTCTCTCACAGCCCATTTTAGGTGTTTGATGGTGTGGATTCATGGCAATGGTCTGTGCTCTTTTGTGTCAGGAGGCTACACACAGGTTTTGTCTGCCTAAATCAGCATCAGGTAACAATTGAGCAGACTTACTCAGTAAGTTGAAAATGCCTTTTTTTACATCACTGCAGTGTTTTGGCTGTCCCTTGCTTTATTTAAGCAGAGGCAGCAACTGAGTGTGGTGTGACTGCAGCATTTCAGCACGCAGTGTCCCATCTCTGCTTTCATATTTTCCTTTCCAAGCGTTACTCAGAGGTCCCTCATGGAGTGCCTTGTGCCAGGCCCCTAATAAGCTGTGTGTGACACGGGATGCGTGGAGTGAAGGGCTGTGTGTGTTCTGGAGCGGGAAAGGGACTCAAGCTGGAGAAAAGGAGGCTCAGGGGGGGGACCTTGTGGCTCTGCACAACTCCCTGACAGGAGGGGACAGCTGGGGGGGGGTCGGGCTGTGCTCCCCGGGAAGAGGGACAGGAGGACAGGCAACAGCCTGCCGCTGTGCCAGGATAGGTTTAGGTTGGATATTAGGACGATTTCTTGACCTGGAGAGTAGCACAGGCTTCCCAGGGCAGCACTGAGTTCCTCATCCTCGGATTAAAAAGTCCCGTGGATGTGGATGTGTGGGACGTGTGCTAAATAGTGGTCTTGACAGTGCTGGGCGAATGCTTGAATTCGATGACTTTGCAGGGCTTCTGCAACCTAAGCAAGTCCATGATTCCACTAAAGCTTCCCAAGATATTCCTGAAGCTGCGAGCGGAGCGGGCAGGGTCCCGCAGGTGGCGTGGGCGCGGTCGTGCCGCCGCCGGCCGAGCCGCTCCCGCTCCGCTCCGCCTGTCCTTGGGGAAGCCGCTCGGCTCGGCAGCGGGATCGGCCGTCACGGGGAGGTTCGTCCCACGGCGCGCCGGTGCCGAGCCTCCCTTCCCCGCCGGTACCGCCCGCCTGCCGCGGCACGTCCCGCTCCTGAGCCGCAGGGACCTGGGGCGGGAGGAGACTCCGCGGGGCGGGCCGGACCGGGCAGGGAGCGGCGGAGCGCGGCGGCGGCGGCAGCAGGATGCGGGAGGCGCGGTTCAGGGACCACTTCTGGGTGAGTGGGAGCACGGCGGGACCGGGATAGCGGGGGCAGAGCTAGCTGGAGCCGGGGGGCAACAGCTGGAGGTGGAGAGATCGCTGCTCTCTGGTTAGAGTTGATTCGTGATTGAATGATCGTGGATTCAGCACTTTGCTGAATGCTCTGGGTCGATAAAACACTGGTGTAAGTTTCTCAGAGAAGCTGTGGCTGTCCCATCGCTGGAAGTGTCCAAGGCCAAGTTGGACAGGGCTTGGAGCAACCTGGGATAGTGGAAGGTGTCCCTGCCCATGGCAGGGGGTAGAATGAGATGGGCTTTAAGGTCCCTTCCAGCCCAAACCGTTCTGGGATTCTGTGATCCCTAGCAGGTGCTGCCCACCATGCATGTCTTGAGAGTTGTGGCTTTACGGGCTGCTCCATGCAGTCAAAATAATCCCAGCCAATGGCTGCTGGGAGGAAGTCAATGCCGGGCTGAAGGGTTTGATATCATTAATTTGCCATCGGTGAACTACTTGGAGACACCATAGCAAAAAATGTTCTCTTGATGTGGAGCTAATCCTGGACTAGGAGCAAGTCACTTGGTGGGGTACTGCTGCCAGCTGTTGAACCATGGAGGGAAACCCACAGTTCAGGGAAAACCACAATTTATTATTTTCAGTCAGAATTATGCCTTTATAAAAGGAGAAGTGCTGGAAACCCACATATCTGCTGCATAGCTTCAGCTCTGTGGCTACGCAGTTCCTCTTGTGGTGGACCTTTGTTCTAGGTGTGGTATTGGCAACCAGGAAGTAAATTACCAAATTTGGTCTTTTGGGGCTGAAAATCTTCACCTGTTAATGGTGCTTGGGGTTTCCAAGATATTACCTGGAAGCAGCTCTCATCTGGCAGGATGTGGGAGAGAAGCACAGGCCCCAGGAGGAGCTGGCATCAGGTTTGGGGCTCCTGAGTGTTGAGGAGTAAGTGCAGAGCACCGGCTGTTGTCAAATACATAAACCCCACACAGGTATCAAACCTTTTGTGGAGAATAAAATCAGCTTTGCATCTGGCAGCTGCTTCCCAGCTATTTGTTACACAGAAGTTTTCCACAGTGGTTTTGAGGGTGGTGGCAGCAGCCCCTGGGCTGGGGGAGTAACTGTGATGCCAGAAAGGCTGAGCAGGCAGGGTTTGTTGTGCCTCAGTGGCACATTGGATTGAAGAAGAGCTTCTCAGCGCAGGGCTGACTTTATTTGTGCCTGGCTTGTTCCTCTCCAGCACACCAGTGGTGTGGTACTTTTTGAAGGAGGATCCTGGGGGAGGGGGCTCAGTGGGAGAAAACACTGGGACAGGAGCAGTCCTCCCAAGACAGGGAGGCTCTGGGGTGTTTCATGGGGCACTCACCCCTGCTTCACCACTTTTACTGTGAACACAGCTATTTCCTGAATAATCCCTGGTTCTTCCTGAGCCCCAAACCACTGGCACTGCCGGGGATTTTTCCAGGGTTTTGTCCTTTCTGCAGCCTGTGTACTCCAAGCCCCCTGACTGAGGAAACATGCTTGGGACAGGCAGCTGGGGTGGAGGCTCGAGGGGAACGTGATGGATGTGACTCAGTGGAGAGACTGAGGCCCTTCTGCGGGTTGTAGGGCCCATGGAAAAGGCAGGTACCACCCCAAGCAGCTGCCACACCACGTACCGGTGACTGTGCATCAGCTGTAAAGGCTGGGGAGGAGGGGTGAATAAGGGTAGGAAGTAAAAAAGACCAAATCAAGACGAGGGGTGGAGGGCTGCACATCCAGCTCCCACCTGCTGCTGAGTGCTGTGAGTGGGCATGCACTTCCTCCTGCAGTTTTCCTCTTAAATTTGGTTTGCGTAAGGCAAAAATAGAAGGAGAAGTCTTTGCTGAAGCAAGTGACTTCTTAGAAGCACAGAAGCATAGAGCAGTTTGGGTTGGGAAAGACCTTACAAGCCATCTAGTCCAGCAGCCTGCTATGGTCAGGGACACCTTCCCTGAGACCAGGCTGGTCTGTCCAGCCTGGTCTGGAGCACTTCCAGGTATGGTGTAGCCACAGCTTGTGTGGGTAACCAGTGTCAGTGCTTTAATACCCTCAGTCATAAACAATTCGAACAATTCCTTCCTCTTATTTAATATGAATCTCCTGTCTTTTAGTTTAAAGCCATCATTCCTTGTCCTATCATTACAAAGAGCTTGGTGAGGCACAACTTTCATCTTTTGTGGGTTCTTCACCTGTCAGACAAGACCAAGTGGGCCATTGCTGCAGGTGGCAGATGCTGCCACTCATTGCTCTTCAGTCATGATGTTGGCTCAGCTTCGTATCTGCTGGTCCAACAAAATGTCCATGGCTTTTTTTTCCCCCAAATTAGCTCATTATCTCACACTACCTGCAGAACTCCTATAGACTGTGGAAAATGTATGTTATTCTGGTGGGAGCAAATTTCTCAGTGGTTAGGACAGCCTGATGAGAAGGAGGAGACTTTGAGAGTGCTCCAGGGGAGGTATGCTCCAACTGATGGGACAAAGTCTAAATAAATGTACAAACTCTCAAAACCTAGGCCAGTTTTGGTATTGGATTTTCCAGCTTTGAAATGTGACTGGTTGTGGGTGATGGCCTCCAAATTTCTTTGTGGGGATAGGATGGTGAGGGTGAGGGCGAGCAGGCCCTGGCACAGGGTGCCCAGAGCAGCTGTGACTGCCCCTGGATCCCTGGCAGTGTCCCAGGCCAGGCTGGACACTGGGGCTGGGAGCAGCCTGGGACAGTGGGAGGTGTCCCTGCCATGACAGGCGAATGGGGTGAGGTTTAAGGTCTCTTCCAACCCAAACCATTCTTGGATTCTCTGATTGTAGGCTAAGCTGCAGCCCACCCTTTGCTCTGTCGGGGTAGCAGGACTGTGCTTCCAGCCTCCCCTGGGCACTGATTTAATTCTAAGCCCCAGCAGTTCTGATTCCTTGGGTGGGTGCTGTGTCTGCTTCTGCACTGGCTCCTGTTCCCTGCTGGAGCTGATGGTGTGATATTCCTGATGTTCTTTTTTGGGAAAACACAATGCAATGAAGTTTGCTCATGGTCTTGGGTCTCAATGCAAGATGATGAATTTTCTTAAATAAAGATGTTTGCTCTCTGGCACCCCACTGCAGCTCCTGCTTGCTCAGGGACTGAAGTCCAGACATGCCTGAAGCTGAACATTTTTTGCCCTGCATGCTCCAGCTCCTTTGTCACTCACTCCCAAAGGCTGTGTATCCTGCCTGCCTGTGAGGGTGCTGTGTAAAAACAAAAGTACCCCAAAGCTCGTGTTTGTTTGCCCTTGCCCTGCCTGTAGTGATTGCCACGAGTTGGGCAAGAGTGACTTTTGTTTTCATTTGTTTTTGCAATCTGCTCTTCTTCTTTTGCTGTGTGAGGTCTTTCACTTTTTTTTTCATTTTCTCAGTGCATGCCTTGTCCTCCACAAGCCTGTTCTTGCACATATTTGGGGTAACCTGACAGCCTTGGGTCTCAGCAGCGCACTTGGGTGCTGTAAAGCCATACAGTAAAAGTGAAATGACAATAATGCTAAGAACTGCTCTAATTCTGGTCTGTGGGCTAACAGGTTGCAACTTGCAGAGTGGAATTTTGGTCATTTTGCCTTCAGTGCGGCAATACTCTGCTCCCTGCAGTGTGTTTACCGATGCTGCTAAAACAAGTCGTGGCTGGGGGGATGCAACCCTGGGTTTATTGCCTGGCTGCTGACTGGTGGTGGCTGTTTCAATTCCCCTTTCCCCGGCCTATCCTTCTCTAAATGGGGGCTGGCTCTTGGTGGAACTTAGCAGCAGCTTTGTGAAATCCCCAGGTCCTTGTTTCCAAGGAATGAGGTGGGAAGAAGTCGTTGCATCAAGGCAGAATGGTCCCTGGCTTTTGGTGTCTCTGGGATGAGCAGGGAAGGTGTTGGCACAGGGGAAGGAAACTTCAAGAGGAAAATTACTAATAAAAAAGCTGCTGTTTTTCAGGATGCTGGTCCCAGGTGGGCGGATTTGCAGCAAGGCCTTTTTTCTCCCTGCAGTGAATTTTGTCTGCCTTGTTGTAGCCTCCTGGTTATGGGGTGGGGAGGAACTAGAACCTCGTGCAGCTTCTCCTCACCCTGGTCCCTGCAGGCACCAGCATAAGCACTTCTCTTTGTCTCAGCAACTTCTCTAAGGCACTGTAGAGATTTTGAGGCTTCACTGAATGTGAGCAAGGACAGCACAGCCAACTACAGTTGCACAGTGTTTCCAACTACTAAAATAGTCACCAGGTTCTGGTGTGTTTCTCTATGCACACAAGGCTGAGGAAACATACTGAGAACTTGGAATAAATACAGATCTTTCAAGAGATGGTCCATGAACAAGTGCAGTGCCCCAAACCTTTCAGTTTGGGAAGGTTGGGACAGACTCTGGAGGGCAGCAGGGCTCTGCAGAGGGATCTGTTCAGGCTGGATCCATGGGCTGAGGCCAGCGCTGTGAGGGGCAGCAAGGAGAAGTGCCAGCTCCTGCCCTTGGGTCACCCGAGCCCTGCAGCTCCAGGCTGGGGCAGAGGGGCTGGAAAGGGCCTTTGGGAAAGGTCCTGGGGGTGCTGTGCCAGCGGCTGGACATGAGCCCAGGGTGCCCAGGTGGGCAAGAGGCCGATGGCCCCTGGGCTGTCCCAGACAGGGTGTGACACAGCCCCAGGGTGTGACACAGCCCCAGGGCAGTGCCCGTCCCCTGCGCTGGCCCTGCTGAGGCACCTCCAGTGCTGGGGACAGCTCTGGGCCCCTCAGGACAGGAGAGACCCCGAGGGGCTGGAGCGTGTCCAGGGCAGGGAACGGAGCTGGGAAGGGGCTGGAGCCCCAGGAGAGGCTGAGGGAGCTGGGAAGGGGCTCAGGCTGGAGCAAAGGAGGCTCAGGGGGGACCTTGTGGCTCTGCACAACTCCCTGCCAGGAGGGGACAGCCGGGGGGATCGGGCTGTGCTGCCAGGGAACAGGGACAGGAGGAGAGGGAACGGCTTCAGATTGTGTCAAGTGATGTTTGGATTGGATATTAGGGAAAATTTCTTTATGGCAAGGGATGTTAATCCTAGAAACAGGCTTCCCAGGGCTGTGGTGGAGTCCCCATGCCTGAAGGGATTTAAAAGCCGTGTGGCTTTTGTGGAGGTAGATAAGTGGTGGGCTGGAGAGTGGTTGAACTTAATGGTCTCAGAGGGCTTTTCTAATTTAAACATTTCCAAGTTTCTGTGCTTCTCCCATGCCATTTGCTTCACAGGGTGTGTGTCTACCCCATGTGAAGTGGGGTAGAAGATGAAAGTGTCAAGCTCAGCAGCTTGTTGTGACTCAGACAGGATCATGATGTGCTTTCACATCCCCAGCAGAGCATTTTAGCCCCTCTTTATGCTGAAAGTGTAACCAAACCCCAAAACATCAGAGAAGCACGAGCAGCATGCAAATTCCTTCTCGTTACTGAGTCCATTGGGTGCAAATCCAGGCAGCAGATCAGGAAGCGGAGGATGCATATCCTGTGAGCTTGGGAAACATCAGGTGCTGCTTTGTCACCTTGAAATCATCTGTTTGCAGTTTCCATGGGCTGTCCTCTAAGTGGCACGTGGGCTCAGAGCTCTGCTCAGCAGGGAGGATCAGGACAGATGTGTGCTGCAGAGGGGCAGGAGGGATCCTCACACTCCATTTGCGTAGGGCTTGGTGCAACTCCCCATCCTTCAAACTGGCCTTTGGGTTAGTTTATTGCTGTTTTATATCTTCCTCTCCGTGCCATGGCTCTGTGCTTGCCGTGTTGCACTTCCTCTTACATTGCTGTTGTCAGCCCTGCCTTTGCAGTCACAGAATCCCAGAATAGTTTGGGTTGAATGAGATGCTCAAGACCATCCAGTTCCACCTCCTGCCATTAACAGGGACACCTCCCACTGTCCCAGGCTGCTCCAAACCCTGTCCAGCCTGGCCTGGGACACTGCCAGGGATCCAGGGGCAGCCCCAGCTGCTCTGGGCACTCTGGGCCAGGGCCTGCCCACCCTCCCAGCCAGCAATTCCTTCCCAATGTCCCAGCTGTCCCTGCCCTCTGGCCCTGGGAAGCCATTGCCTGTGTGCCGGCCCTGCAGGCCTTGTCCCCAGCTCTCCTGGAGCCCCTGTGGTCACTGGGCAGGGCCCTGAGCTCTCCCTGGAGCCTTCTCCAGGCTGAACACCCCCAGTCATGCTGGTCCTTTTGACTCTTTCTGTGCCAAACCCACCCAGAAGGTTTTTACAAAGGTTGTTTTGAGACCATACAACCCTGCCCAGCTCCATCTGCACTGGGAGCTCCTCCCATGGAAAACTCACATGGAGGAATTTAAAAGCCATATAAATGTGGCACTTGGGGACAGGTGGGTAGGTGAACAACTTGGCAGTGCTGGGGAATGTTTGGACTCGATGATCTCAGAGGTGTTTTCCAACTTAAACAATTGTGTGATTCTGTGTTTCATGCAACGTCTTGCACCCTGAGGTCTGGCCCAGCCTTGTGTGCTTAGGAAACACACATGTGCTGGGATTAAATCCTTCTGTAGGAGGAGGAGTGGTAAAACGAGGAGCTTGGTGCACATTATTGATGGATACTCTCAGTTTTCTGCTTCTTCCTGGCACAGAGCCCAAGAGTGCTGGGCAGCAGAGCAGCATGCAGGAGCCTCCGGGTGCCCCTGGTTGTGCAGTGATGGGGCTCTGATCCTCCCTCCTGCCCGGACTGCAATGACCAGCAGTTGTGCTTTGCATCCATTTTGTTTCCTCTGAAAATGGGGATAGGAACTCAAGTTGGGCTGTTCCTGTGTTTAGCAAATGTAGTGAAGTGTTTCCAGCACGCCAGTGCAGCGTTTCCTTTTTACAGACCTGATTAGTGAACATGTGGAGCAGCCAGAGAGGTGCTTGTGGGTTTATCAGTACCAACCTCATTAGAGACATATGAACTCTGTAAAGTTTGGTTTCTGTTTAGGTCCTGCTCCACAGTCCTGTCTTCCCATGCAAAGATGATCTGGGATACCTGTGGATTTTCTGCCAGTCCCACCACCACATCTCCCCTTCACTTCTTGCTTTCTGGTCCCTGACAGTCAAGTACTTGAATAGGGAATTCCACTTAATTGAACTCTTCCTTTATCACAAATACCAGCCCTGTTCCTCCTCCTTTATTGCACCAGGAACAAACTCTTGAGAAATCCCCTCTTCTGCTGCCCACACTTTAATGCCAGATCTCTGCATACTCTCATGCTGGCTTTGAACCACTTCCCGAATCTCTCCATCCTGCCACTATCCTCTTCAGGTTTCTTGACAGCCTTTCATACTTTTGTCTCCTATAGCTGAGCTTCATACCTGCTCCTATCACTGCTCCCTTTCCTGCAGCCATGCATAGGAACGGGGAAAGAATGGGGTAGGGTAAGTCAGCCTACATAATTGCTGCATCTTTTTTCTTTTTCTTTTTCTTTTTCTTTTTCTTTTTCTTTTTCTTTTTCTTTTTCTTTTTCTTTTTCTTTTTCTTTTTCTTTTTCTTTTTCTTTTTCTTTTTCTTTTTCTTTTTCCTTTTTCTTTTTCCTTTTTCTTTTTCCTTTTTCTTTTTCCTTTTTCTTTTTCCTTTTTCTTTTTCCTTTTTCTTTTTCCTTTTCCTTTTCCTTTTCCTTTTCCTTTTTCCTTTTTCCTTTTTCCTTTTCCTTTTCCTCTTTTTGTTCATGCATATATTGTGCAATATATATTTTTAGGGAATAATTTGGAAGAAAACACTGACCCTTCAGAAGTCCATGGAAAGTGTGAGTGGCGTAGATCTATCTTGTCTCAAATTGCCACTGTTCTCACCTCTCCCACCTCTAAAAGAAGATTTTATTTCATAAAGAGGCACTTGCACGCTTGTTCGCACTGAGCGGTGGCCTGTGCAAATGCCTCAGGGGTTGGCAGTGGCCATGGGTTGCAGTGACAAGGACATGACTCCTGTTCCTGTGTTTTCAGAGCACGGATCTGACCAGCACAGTTGGCTACGATAGCATCATTCAGCATCTGAATGATGGCAGGAAGAACTGCAAAGAGTTTGAAGACTTTCTGAAAGAAAGGTAGGGAGCTGCCTCTGACAACAGGCTGGGTTGAGCCTGGAAGTGGTGCTGTGGCACTACTCCTTCTCCTGGTATTCCCAGTTTGATTTCTGCCATGCTTAACTGGTGTTAAAATGCTGCCCCGTCAGGTTGACCTTGCTGTTTACCTTGCAGGAGATCAGGTTGGAAGATCTTGGCCTAGGAAAGCCGTGGCTTTGTCCCGTGCATTCTGAACACCCCACAGATTCAGTGTTAAAAGGTGTCAGGCTTAGCTACTGCCATTATTAACCAGAGGAGATGACCTAAGCAGAGGTTCTGTGGCTGCAGAAACAGCTGTGATGATCTGGCCATGTATTTTGCCTTTATGGTTCACCTGGTTAGCAGTGGCTAAAACCAAAAAGTGTTGTAGAACACTGTACATTGAATTAATGCCATTTTGGTAATAACACCTGGAGAAAACCAACCTGTGACTGCACAACCTGGTACAGAGCGTCCTGGAACGAACAAAATGGGGATGAACAGGAGGAGAACTGCACTTCAAAGTGTCTAATGCAGGGTATAATTCCAGGAAAATTTGGGCCTTCCACATGAGGAAGTGGACCCTGAGAGCCAAGTCTCACTCATCTGTGACAATGCAGAGAGTGCCAAAAGCCTCCTCTGCACCCTGTGCCCTCTTTGGTCATGAAGGAGGTGTAGATTGTCTCTGAAGTGTCTAGCCAGGAGGAGATCAGAGCCTGGATCTGGATTTGCCACTCTCTGGCCTTGGCCCAGTTGTCTAGCATGGCTGATAAACAGTTCCAGCCATGGAGAATGTGCCTGCTGGATGTTTTGTCTCAAACAAAATTCATGGGATTGTTGTTAGGTAGACAAAAAAATCAATCTATGATACATTTTTTTTCCCAATTTGCCTATTAGCTTCTGGAGTTTTTGGAGTTAAGGTAGGTGAATTTCATTGTCAGACTCCAGAAATCAACCACACAGGGGTCTCCATCTGTGTTAGTAGTTAAGGCATTTTAGAAAGACTTTTGTTTTATCCAGCAGATGTTCTAAAGGCAGCCTCTAGCACTACTTGTTCCTTTCCACTAGCCACAAACATCTAGAGTTGCCCACATTTGACCAAGCAAGTCCAGCCCTGATTTTCTGTAGTGATTTCAAAGCAGCTGCACAGAACTGGTTGTTCTTTCACTGCAACACACTGGCTCTCTTTTCCTCCTTCCTTTCTTCCAAACGGGGAGATAACATGGTCTCTCAAAGGTGTTATTTATGTCACCTCACAAGATCTGGTCTCTTCTTCATGTGCTCTCCCTAAGGATTAGTGCCAGGCACAGAGAATACTTATTGCCAGACTTAGTGCCAGAGGGCAGGGTTAGATGGGGTGTTGGGAAGGAATTTTTGGCTGTGAGGGTGGTGGGACCCTCTCTAGCACAGATTGCCCAGAGCAGCTGTGGCTGCCCATCCTGGCAGTGCCCAAGGCCAGGTTGGACAGGGCTTGCAGCACCCTGGGTTAGCAGGAGTTGTCCCTGCCCATGGCAGGGGGTTGGAACAAGATGAGCTTTCAGGTCCCTTCCAACCCAAACCAACTGATGTTTTCTCACTTTGATTTTTCTCTTTCCTCCACAGAGCAATTATAGAAGAAAGATATGGCAAGGAGCTCATTAACTTGTCCAAGAAGAAGCCCTGTGGGCAGACGGAGCTGAAGTAAGTTCACAGTTGCTTTTATGGGCGTCTCTGGAGCAGTGAGGGAGGAAGAGAAGAAAGGAAGCTGTGAGACAAACCAGAATTGAAGTGTGATTCGGGCGCTCAGAAAATGAGCTGAAATCGTTCTCATGAACAAGCAGTGCCCATTTGGGTTTTAATTTGCTTTGCCCACCGAGTTCCCCGTAGCCACAGATTAACCAAAGCACTGTAGATGCTCAGGAGGGGTGTGGGCTGGTGGGTCAGCAGAACGCTGAGGATCATGACACCTTGATTTACCTCCAGGCAGGTTTTGCAGCCAGAGGGAAGTTCAGGTACTTGCTTGACTCAAACCGTGGAAATCTTTAGAGCTCAGCATGCTGTGGCCACCATGGTGTGCTCCATTTCCCAAGTGAACTTCTGCTTCCTCCTCTGCTTCTATACTTTACGCATGCCTTGTCATTTACTTACAGTTTTATATTGAGATGTCACTTAAAATGTTTCTGACGACCTTACCGTGCAACATTAATAGGGAGAAAAGCTCCCTACTTTTCCAACCACTAGCAAATGCACCATGTTGAAATTGCTCATCTGCTCCAAATGATGGTTTTTTGGAGGTTACTGAAAACATTTTTCATGAAGCTTTGAATTTTTTAGTAGCATCCAGTGTTCAGAAAGATGTAAAGTAGGTGTCAGACCTAGTGAACTGTGTTATACCTGCTGAGAGGGGAAAAGGCTGGAGGTACTAAGAGGCTGAATAAACCTGCTTTGAGGTACTTTGGCCATTGTTGAGTGAGCTCTGTTTTGGAAGAGGTGCTCTGCTGTTGCCTGTGCCTGACTGTGCTTTTCCATTCTTTTTAATGCCCTGCCTGTGTTTTTCAGCACGCTGAAGAGATCCCTCGATGTTTTCAAGCAACGTAAGTAATTCCTTGTGTTTGCCAGGACACTTGGCAGCACTCAAGCCTGAAGGCAGCTGCTTGGGAAGAAAGTAGCAGAGAAATCTCTGAAGCTGTGCAGTGCTGAGGCCAGGCACAGGCTGTACAGCTGGCCTGGTTCATCCTTGTGTCTGTGGTTTGGGACAAAGTGAGCCAGGACCTGTATGGGACAGGAGACCCACAGGGCATGATTTTAGGATCTCTTGGGCTTTCAGGTCTGGCTGCAGCTCAGAGGTCGTGTTTATGTTGTACACAGGAAGCTGTGCATGGGAAGCTCATCTGGAGTTTGTTGGACAGGCTTGTCCTCTTCAGAAACACGCTGTAACTCATACCTCGAACCTGGGGACAGCTCTGGGCCCCTCAGGAAAGAAGAGACCCTGAGGGGCTGGAGCGTGTCCAGGGCAGGGAACGGAGCTGGGAAGGGGCTGGAGCCCCAGGAGAGGCTGAGGGAGCTGGGCAGGGGCTCCGGCTGGAGAAAAGGAGGCTCAGGGGGGACCTTGTGGCTCTGCACAACTCCCTGCCAGGAGGGGACAGCCGGGGGGTCGGGCTGTGCTGCCAGGGAACAGGGACAGGAGGAGAGGGAACGACCCCAGGCTGGGCCAGGGGAAGGTTAGACTGGATATTAGGGACAATTTCTCCACCCAAGGAGCTGCACAGCCCTGGCAGAGCTGCCCAGAGCCATGGTGGAGTCTCCATCCCTGGCGGAATTTAAAAGCCATGTGTATGTGGGGCTTTGGGAATGTGAGTCAGTGGTGGCCTTGGCAGTGCTGGGAGAATGGTTGAACTTGAGGATTTTAAGAGGGCTTTTCCAACCTTCCAGAACTGTGTGATTTCAACTGGGGCATCTAAAAGATGGTGCTTTGGCCGCAGTACATGGTCATGTGTCACATCCTGCCGTGGTATCATCAGACAGCACCTTGAGGGTCAGCAGTCTGCTGTCCTGTGCCCAGTCCGTCCCTTGCCCGACCCAGGTTTCTTTGCTGCCCCTGTGGACCTTCCTAACAGGGCTCTGCCCTCACCATGGCTGACAGTTCTGAGCTGTGGGTTTGGAGCAGCTTTGGGGGTTGAATCAGGAGCTACCATTTGGCTCAGCTCCCTTGGGGCTTGCTGGGATGGTGTTTCACGGTGTGGCCGCTCGCCTTCTGCAGGAGGAGCCTGAGATTGTGTTAGCCTTCATTTTTCTGTGCTCCAAGTTGTTGCCTGCTGGCCTGGGGCAATGCAGTGTGTTGAAACATGCCTAGACTTACCTGCCTGAGGGGGAGAGTTTTGTCAAACTGGGGAGCAGGTCCCAGCAGGACTGATCCTTGCACTGGTGAGCACTGCTTGGAGGCTGCTTCAAACAAACGGGAGCTTTTTCACATTTCTGAAAGGGGATGTGTTCTAAGCTGTCTTGAGAAAGAGTGTCTTTAGGAATATATATACATATATATATATAAAAAAATTATTTTCTCTCTGCAGAAATAGACAATGTGGGACAAGGTCACATCCAGCTGGCGCAAACCCTTCGGGAGGAAGCAAAGAAGATGGAGGACTTCAGGGAGAAGCAAAAGCTGCATCGGAAAAAGGTCAGGCACCGTGGAAAAACGTGCCTTCCTGCAGGTTGTTGGTCCTGCCCCAGCAAGGGGCTGATCCTGTTGCTGTCTCATGCCGTGTCCCAGCCCCGGCCATGCCCCCACTGCCTGTGCTGCTGGGAAGTACTGAGCTCTTTCCTATGTGTTGTAACTGTGCTGAACTGTGTAGTAACCTCCAACTTCCTTCTTCTCACTTCCACGTCTTCTGCGTGTCCCTTTTGGGGCCAGCCACAGCACTGGGATGTTTTTAAAGCCTTTGTTCATAGTGCTGTATGATCTCCATAGGGGCTGCTAAAATGGCCAAGCCTTTTAACTTCCTCTGACTTGAGATTCCTTTGTCTGGAAAACCTGGGAAAACTTATAGAATCAGGGACTGGTTTGGACCTAGCAGAGGGGAGTGGGCTTCCCAGTTTTGCCAGAGTCTTTGGAGGTGATACAGTACTATATATTGCTAGGATTTAGTTTGTATAGCTCCGTTGCATGCACAACTCAAGGCTTGGGCAGAAGCACTAAAGATGAGTTTTATGAAGATGATTTTGGTGGGTGAAGGTTTTTAAACACATCTCAGCGTGGTCTGTGCCTCTTCCTCTTCTAAGCCACGCAGTGTGTCCTGGAGCTTTGATGGTTGGTGACGTGCTGACCCCAGGCCTGTTGTCTTCACAGATAGAGCTGATAATGGAGGCGATTCACAAAAACAGGAATCTTCAGTACAAGAAGACCATGGAGGTAAAGCAAATGTGCTGCTGTTTCTTGCCATGTGGGCTAATGCTGCTCACACACACACACAGAGCACTGGGACAGGCCTAAATGAGGGGGGTTTCCTCCTCTGCCATGACTCTTGACGCTGTGTCTGTGTGAGTGGTGTGCAGGGTGAGCTCAGAAACAGTGAAGAGCATGCCAAAGACATGGCCAGTGGTGGCCCTGCAATGGTTTAGAATCAGAGGATTTTTCAGGTTGGAAAGCTCTCTAAGATGCTTGAGTCCAACAATTTGCCCAGCACTGCCAAGACCACCACTAACCCATCTCCCCAAGTGCCACATCCACACATTTTTCAAACACTTCCGTGGATCGTGACTGCACCACTGCCCTGGGCAGCCTGTTCCAGGGCATGAAAACCCTTTCTGTGAAGAAGTTTTTCTGAATGTCTACTCTAAACCTCCTCTGATGCAACTTGAGGCCACTTCCTCTCCTCCTGTCCCTGTTCCCTGGCAGCACAGCCCGACCCCCCCGGCTGTCCCCTCCTGGCAGGGAGTTGTGCAGAGCCACAAGGTCCCCCCTGAGCCTCCTTTTCTCCAGCCTGAGCTCCTTCCCAGCTCCCTCAGCTGCTTCTCATCAAATTTGTGCTCCTGCCTGTTCCCCAGCCCTTCTCTAGACATGCCCACGGCCTTGACTGCTAGGACCTTTCCACCCCAATCCAAGAGCAGCCTGCCTTGCAAGGCTTTTCCCAAGCTGTGGGGCACCTTTTGTGCCTTTCCCTGCTCTGCAGGCAGCCTGTCCCCTCGCAGGCTGAGCTTTTCCCCAAGGCCTGGCCCTGAGGTGTGTCTGCATCTGGCTGTTGTGGTGTCTGTCCCAGGCCAAGCGTCTGTACGAGCAGCGCTGCCGGGACAAGGACGAGGCGGAGCAGGCTGTGCACCGCAACGCCAACCTGGTCACGCAGAAGCAGCAGGAGAAGGTATGGGAGGAGGGTGGTGGAAAGTGGGAGGTGGGAAGTGGGAAGTGGGTGGCCATGGCCCCGCGGGGGAAGGGGATATCTTTTCTTGCAGCTCTCATGCCCCACAGCTCTTCTCCCAGCTCAGGGTTTTGGGGTGAGATGGGGAGACTGGTGATGTTCCCCAGTGGGGGCTGCAGTGCCATTGGTGATGCACCCAGCCTCTTCTCCACCTTCCTTGTCTCTTCCATTTTTGGCAGCTATTCCTGAAGCTGGCTCAGACGAAATCAGCACTGGAGGACACTGGTGAGTGTGGAAATGCCACACTGGAAGGGCGAGGGGAGTGTTTCCAGGGGCAAGGAGTTGTGAAGCTGTGGCGTGGCTCCTGGGTGAGCTCCAGCTCTTGAGTCAGGCATGACTCCTCAGAAACGCAAGCCCAAAATAGCAGCAGTAGGCAACTTCCCTGGAGAAGCCTCCATGGCCCCACCAAAGCCATGTCCTACTGCTTTATCCTTGATCTCCCAGCCTTTCCAGCCTTTCTCACAGCCCTAAAATTACCTTCTAGTGAAGGGATTTTTTAAATTAATGTTAATCATGGAATCACAGAATCATGACGTGATTTGGGTTGGAAGGGACCTTAAAGGTCATCTCGTTCCAACCCCACTGCATGGGCAGAGACACCTTGAGCCAAAATACGATTTGTCTCGCAGACAGGAGTTACCAGCAGAGTGTGACCACAATGGAGAAGATCCGTGAGGAGTGGCACAACGAGCACATCAAAGCTTGTGAGGTAAATGGCCCTAAACACCTCCACATGGCAGCGTGGTCCTCTGGGTTTGCAATCCTGGCTGCAGGGCTCAGGGACACTGCAGATTTGCTGTCTGTGTATTCCCTTGGCAGTGAAGCATCAGGATGTATTGCAGCTAACCCTGTGTGTATGTCTCAAGCATGGCTTCTGGATTCAAGGCCCCACTGCTTCAAGTTTCCTGCTCTTATTTTATTATTTTTATTTTTCCACCACTTTCTAAAATTGACGGAGTCACGGCAGTGCCATTTTTGCCTACTACCTACTTGCATGTGTGGCATGGCTGTCATCTTGAACAGCTGTGGTCACCTCTGGGTACTCAGTGAGTCCAGGCCAGTATATCCTGCACCTGGAAGACTATTTGAAACTCTGGAAGACTTTACATGACTTTTCAACAGAGGCTGGTGGTGGCTGGAGCTGCAGGTGGAGCCATCTCCACACTGTGCCAAGAGCTCTTCACCTTGTGTCTCACAGACGACGCAGTGGTGTGGGAACCCCTCTGAGTGGGTACATCAGCCTGAAACAGACTGCCTCACAGGGAAGTGGCCCAGCAGGGACTTTTGTAGCATGTGCTGGGGAATTCCAGACTGGTAGTAAGAGGGCTGAGCAGCTGCTCTGCTGCTGGTCTGTGGCTTGTGACCGAGGGATGGACAGGGACTGCAAATACAGATTTTATCCCAGATCTACTTCAGGCTTGCAGCCAACTTTCCCATCCCCAGCTGTGCTGATCCCTTCCAAGTTGCCTGTCTTCAGGATGGTATTCTACTTTTCCCTTTTGAACTGGAATTTGGTGTCTGTTTTGTGTGGTGTGCGTGGGTCTCTCTGTGCTGGTGTGCTTTTGATGTTTTCTCTTGAAGCCTCTAGGATGGGGACTAGTTTAGTGGTGGCTTGGCAGGGCTGACTGAGTGGTTGGATTCGATGTTCTTAGACAGCTTTTCCAGCCCTAAGGATTCTGTGGTGGGGGGTGGAAAGCAGCAGTTTCACTTTTGCAGATGGATGATGTGGAAGTTTTCCTCTCCATGTGTTGCAAAGGTCCTAAGTGGTAATGAGTGTGGATGTTCATTGAAAAGTATAAAAGCATGTGAAACTGAGGTGTACCAGACCGCAGATTTCAAAAGGGTTTAAACCTGCTTGGAAAAGGGCTGGGCAGGAAAGAGCAAGAAGACCAACCAGTCAATGTCCCTCTGTTTTCATACATCCCCAGTGCTTTTTTTTATTGCTCCATACCTGGAACATGAAAATGTTAAAAAAAAAAAAGTTCATGTGGCACTTGAGGAAATCTGTTAGTGGTGACCTTGGCAGTGCAGGAATAATGGTGGGATTTGATGATCCTAGAGGGCTTTTCCAACCTAAATGGTTCTGTGATTTAAGGGTACGTGTGTAAGGGAAGTGGGCTGGGACGACAGGAGCACGGGGTACCTTGGGAACCTTTACTGCCTTTAGGAAGCTGGCTTGGTCTCTCCAGAGGTAAAAACGTGCTGGGTGGTCCCCTCCACATTAGTCTTGCAGATTTTCCAAGCTTAGTACTCACCTTTGAATTACCTGGTTTGCATAGAGGGATTATTTTTACTCTGGACAAATTGGAGAACTCACAGCTTCCTTGTTTCTTGCAGAAGACCAGCACCAGCTGCTCCTGGCAGTAAGCTTTGTTGTGATTGCTTCTCACACGGGGGTGAGAAGCAATCAGGACAGAAGAGACTTTCCCCCATTTTAAAGATGTTGTGTACAGTTTTGTCTGTGTTATTTCAGTTCTTTGAGACTCAGGAGTGCGAGCGGATCAACTACTTCCGTAATGCCCTCTGGCTCCACGTCAACCAGCTCTCCCTGGGCTGTGTCCAGAATGATGAGGTACCTCAACTGAAAATCTGCCTTTTTCTGCTTAGAAAGCAAAGCCCAATTTGTTTTCCTGGGCGCTAACCTGTGTTACATCCCAGTTGGGCTGTGGCCCTTGACTGACCACAGACACCAGCATGACGTGGTCACGTGTCACATATGACACATAGCCCCAGTGGGCAAGCAGAAGGATTGGCCAGAACTCTTGAAGTTCCCTCTGGGATTCCATGTGGGATTCCACATTTTTTGAGGGTGGTGAGGCCCTGGCACAGGTTGCCCAGGTAAACTGTGGTTGCCCCATCCCTGGAAATGTCCAAGGCCAGGTTGGACAGGGCTTGGAGCAACCTGGTTTAGTGGAAAGTGTCCTTGCCCGTGGCAGAAGATGGAATGGGATGGGCTTTAAAGTTCTTTTCCAACCCAAATCATTCTGGGATTCTCTGATTCCCCTGACACTGAAGCTTGTGTGAATACTGGGCTTTCACCCTGTGTGTGGTAAGCTATTGGGAAAAAGCCTTGTTTTTTGACCTGATGTATACGAATGCACTTTTATTTCTGTTTTGCAGAAGTATGAGGAAATCCGCAAGAGTTTAGAAATGTGCAGCATTGAGAAGGATGTTGATTTTTTCGTAAATTTACGCAAAACTGGAAGTCTGGCTCCAGGTAAGAGCTCAGTAGAATCTCAGAAAGCAGTGCTGGCTGCTCTGTACTCCTCATGGAGCTGTCTGCTCTGGTCAACATCATTTTGTGTGCAAAAACAACTCATTTTGCATTTCATTTGTTGGCATGCAGCGCTAGTCTCTGCCACTTTTGACGGCCCCTGGAGATCACAGTCACGTTTTTTAGTTTCCTTATCAGGCATTTTCTCAGGGAGGGGAAAGACTTAGCAGCTGAATGTTGGTATAGCAACTATTTTATGTCTGTAAGAGGCTTGTACTTTACTACTGTCAACTTTCTCTAGCTCCAGTTGTTTATGAAAACTACTATAATGCCCAGAGAAATGTGACTCCTGCGAGAAGTCCGGCTCCTGTACCTATATCAAGGTAAGGAACATGTACAACTGCAGCTGTTACTGCAGATGATGCTCACTCCCCCAAAACAGGCATATTTTGTTCCTTTCTATTGGAAGCTTGACTTAGGGGTATTAGAGGAAAATACGATTGCGTGGCTCTTGGTGAGATGTCTCTGTGTGAGGAAGGAGGAATTGCAGAGCTGGATTCACTCTTGTGGGACAGAGCTGGGCGGGGAGACACGGTGAAGGGATTTTCTGTCGGGGGCAAGATGATTACTGGGACCAAGACTCGCACTAAGGATGAATTGCCACTTTGGCTGCCACACTGAGAGAGGAGTCATATCCAATTACAGCTTCCTGATGCCTCACTCTGGGCAAAGGCATGTACAGAGACGTGCCCTGAGGCTCACTTGTGAATTTTTCCCTGAGTCAGTGCTTTCTGGTTATTTTTGCCCTCCCGCACTGTGTCAGGTTCAATTCCCGTGTTTGCCCGCTGGGCTGTGGGTGGTGAGCCCACCATGGAGGCCTTGTCAGGTCTCCAAAAGCCCAGGCTGGCCAGACCTCCCACCAGCTCTGGGGGGACAGCTGGGGGTGCAGAACCAGGGCAAAGGGAGTCCCTTAGCCACGCAGATCCTCAGCTCTGTGTTTCCTTCTGTGCAGGAGGGGACCCCTGCCCACCCCGACCACTGCACCAGGTGAGTTCCTGCTTCCTGGCCTTTCTGGCCACACAGGGGAGCTGTCATTTCAGCCCTTGCCCAAAGTCCCTTTCCAGCTCCCTTGGACCCCGTTTAGGCACTGGAAGGAACTCTAAGCTCTCCTTGGAGCTTTCTGTTCTCCAAGTGAACACTCCCAGCCCTCCCAGCCTGGCTTGAGCCTCATTCACTCTTGCATCCCATCCCTTTAACATGGATGGCCAGTGTGTGGTGCTTTTGCTCTGTTTAGAGTCATGTAATGAGCACTTCTCATGGGAAACCTGAGGAGATTTTTTGCGCTCTGTGTTTCAGGGGAGCCTGATTATGCCACAGTTGATGGCTACAGCTTGGTACATTTCTAACAGTCACAGTAAGTACCCACTTTTGATGAACAAATAGGCTTAAAAGAAAGAGCGGGGTGAATTTTTTTACCTGGGCAGGTAGTAATATGACAAGAGGTAAATATCACTATATATGACTATAATATGACTAAAAGAGGGTAGATTTAGATCAGCTATAAGGGAGAAATTCTTCCCTATGAGGGTGGGCAGGCCCTGGCACAGGCTGCCCAGACAAGCTGTGACTGCCCAATCTCTGGAAGCATTCCAGGCCAGGTTGGACAAGGCTTGGAGCAACCTGGGATAGTGGAAGGTGTCCCTGCCCATGGCAGGGGAGTTGTAATTAGATGGTCCTGATGGTTCATTCCAACCCAAACCATTCTGGGATTCTGTAAGAAAGGATTTAATATGAGATGAAGCTACACAGAGGAGGGACAGCGGAGAAAGAAAGGCCATTGGTTAAGGAATGACATTTTGAGGTCATTGACTGGAAGTGACACTTCTGTCAGGCCTGCCATCTCTTGTCTGAGCTGTGGCTGTGGTTTAGACACTGTTGATCCTGTTCTCTAGGTTTTCCAGAAGGCAGAAGATACTGTTGGTCTGACCAGCATGGCAGAGATGGTGTTTTCAGTTACTCCCAGACACATAGAGCTGAAGTGCTTCTGCCTTTCAAGAGAATATTTGAAGACTCTGATAATTATTTGTAAATTCAGAAAGCGCTTACTAAAAATCTATGCCTTTGATCAGCAACCTCCTTGGATGGATCTTCACACGCAGGGGAAGAATAGGACCAGACACAGGCGTGATCTGTGTCAGAAGAAGATTTGGATTTGAAGTTCTTCTTAAGTGTAGCCATCTAGAAAGTGTGGAGGCTCCCACTCTCTAGATAACTGAGATAAATATGCTGAGAGGAGTGCTGCACGAAGCTTTGGGCATGCTGGCTTGTGTTCAGGGTATGTGCGTCCATCTCAGATCTCACATTTTGCCTTTTAGTAGGGGCTTTTGCCTGTTCCTGAAGTCTTTCACTAGTGGGGATTAAACTTGTCATTTAGGTCAGATTTTACTCATATCTCTCAGAAATCTTACTTAGAGGGACACCAGCAGTTGCACCGCGTATCTGGCTTAGCTGTAGCTGTGCTCCAGGCTTAGGTGCTGACGCTGGAAGTTCATTTGCATCTGCCCAAGGAGGGGCTGTGCCACATCCAACCTGCTGGGAGGTCCCAGGAAGGGTCTGAAGGAATTGATTCAACCCTTCCAAACACCTCTCCAATGAGGGTCTTGTGAGCTTTTAGGTTTATCAGGTTGTCCCTGATAAGCTCTGGAGACCAGGCTGGATGGGGCTTGGAGCAGCCTGGTCTGGTGGAAGGTGGCCCGTGTCAGGGAGCTGGGGCTGATGCCTTTTTGGGACTCCCTAAAAACAGAGGCCAAACAAAGTTAAGAGAGTAAAAAGCAGTTATTGAAGGATCTTCAGATACATTTGGGGCAGGAAAGGCCCCCCAAGGGGCTACACGAAAAATGGACATCAGGTCATGTTTTTCATAATTTTACAAGTTTGGTCCATTTACATTTTGGGAGTTAATCTTCCAGTTACAGCTTCAGGTAATGAAGTTATTTACCCCAACTTTGCTGCCCCCCCAATTCACTTTTTTTTTTTGCATTTCTTGGGGCCTGAGGCAATGAGGTGTCCTTGATTGCCAGGCCTAGAGAGGAATTGCTGTGTCTGACCAAAATGAGAAAGTAGTAGCTAACACTGTATGGAGTTTGGAGTTATACTCTAAAGAATTGCAGGATTAAAAATGTATGAAAAATACAGACCCCAAAATCCTAAGGTGTCAGAACCAGGTGGTCTTTAAGGTCCCTCCCAACTCAAAAAACCGGGGATTCTCCAATTCTCTAATTTAATTAACTTCTATGATTGTCTAAACTTTGGACTTGTTCTGACTATGCAGCACTGGAAACAAACTTACCTACTGCTGGAGCCATGAAACTTTTTTCTGACCGCATCTCCTGGAAGTTCCTGCCCTTGTTGTTACCACATATATCAATATGATTATGGTTTTGATTCAGAAGCTAAGGTGCCTCAGGGCTGCTGGTCTCTCTGATGTCCCTGTGTGCAGTGCTGCTTCACTGCTCCTCGCTGCCTTCTGACACTGGACACAGGGACACAGGACATGGGGATAAACACACAATTTACCTGTCTAACCCTGGTGCCAGGTCACTAACCTGCAGCAACAGGATCTGCTGTTTTTATGATATTTTCAAGTTGAATCTGCATGGTTTCAGCATGTGCCTCAGCATGTGCCTCCAGTCCTTGGTGTTTTCACTGGATTTATTTGTGTGAGGAAGATGATACTGAGCTCTAACATCTGCCCTGCTGCCTCACAGTGAGCTGTGCAGAGTGCACATGCCAAGGAATCAGATGTCCTATTTATTTCTGAAAGACCAAGGATACAAATACTCTTCTGAAGGAGCCTGCTGTAGTCTTAGTTCTATAAATATATATTTTAAAAATTAAGTTTTGAGTCTCTTTTTTTTAAAGTTGTCATGTTCACTTTCTGTCGGGGATGGGTTTGGGATCCATGCAAAGCATCCTAGTCTCTCCTACATGGAAACTTACAAGATCACATCCTTGCTCAGCCTTTATTTCAGTCCTTGCTCAATACCAACACAGGAGAAAACACCCCAAAAGAGAATGGCATGAGAAGTGCTTATGATGAGCCACAAGCTGCAGACCATGCAGGGGTGTTTGCCCTGGAAGAGTGTCTGCTCTGCAAAAACTTGCATATTTTTTTTTTTTCCTGGGATTTTTCCACGGACTGAGCACAATAGTTGCTGTTTGGCTTTTCTGGATATAGAGGTCCCCAGTGAGGCTAAATCTTGGCTTGCACATTTACTAAAAGTGCAGAAGTAATCCCAAAACTGGGGTGCTGGGGAAGGTTTCCCCCTACACCCATGTACAGTTTACCTTTCCCATAGATACTACAAATTCCAGGTTACACCAGTAACATAAAGACTTCTCAAACCCTAGTTGCCAGGTCCCACAGTGCCTGTTCAAGACCATTAACTGGACTGTGATGTGTTCTGCAAAATGCCACTGAGCTCTGGGGGGCCACTGGGAGAAGTCACTCCTGCTTCCAGTGGGGACTTGGCATCTCATCCCACATTCCCTGTGGCAGAAGCTTGGGCTATGGGCAATCTTTGAGTCCCTATAACAGTCTCTGGTTCGCTATCTGTGAGTCCCTCTGGGCAGTGTATGTCCGTGTGGATGGTCTGTTTGTCCCTGTGGACGATATGTCAGTCCCTGTGGATGATCTCTGAGTCCCTGTAGCAGGCCCTGGTCATCCATGGAGTGTCTGTCAGTCCCTGTGGACAATCTGTTGGTCCCTATGGCTGGTTTCTGCATCCCTGCAGCAGACCCCACTCAGCTAGGGATGGTCTGTGGGATCCCCACGGACAGTCTGTGTGTCCATGGACACTTTGTGAATCCCTGTGGATGCCCTGTGTGTCCCCATGGATGGTCTGTCACTTCCTGTGGCTGCTCTGTGGGTCCCTTTGGACGGCCAGTGGGACCCCATGGACGGTCTAAGTGTCCCCATGGACAGCCTAAGTGTCCCCATGGGTGGCCTGTGTGTCCCCATGGGTGGTCTATGTATTCCTACGGAGTGTCTATGGCTCCCTATGGATGGTCTAAGTGTCCCCATGGAGTGTTTGTGTGTCCCTATGCAGTGTCTGTGTGTCCTCATGGATGCTCTGTGTGTCCCTATGGAATGTCTGTCCCTATGCAGTGTCTGAGTGTCCCCGTGCAGTGTCTGAGTGTCCCCGTGCAGTGTCTGTGTGTCCCTGTCTGTCCCCACCGACGCTCTCTGGATCCCTCTGCCCCCCCCGCACCCTCAGCCCCTCACGNGCGCCCGCACCCGCCCCAAGGTAACGCGGCAGCCGGCAGGGCTCAGGTCGTGCCCCGCCGCCGGTGGGGGCCAGGGAGGGTCCCGCGTGTGGGGGTGGCCGTGTCAGGCCGTGTTTACATCCGTGTTGGTGCGGCCTCTAATGGTGGAGGGTGGAGAGTGGGGGAACGTATGTGGGTGATGTTGTCGTGGGTTTGTTTTTTTTTTTTTCCGTAAAGAT
>VXBU01003864.1:113365-123748 GCA_013400315.1 Bombycilla garrulus
CCCTGGGAGTGTCCCAGGCCAGGCTGGGATGGTGCTTGGAGTGATCTGGTTGAGTGGAAGGTGTCCCTGCCCCTAGAACGGGTTGGGATGAGATGTTCTTTAAGGTTCCTTCCAACCCAAACCATTCTGGGATTCTTTGATATATGCCTTAAGCACATTTTTCCTCCATGTTAGTTCAGAACTTGATTTCTCTCATTCTTTCTCAGATGAAATCTCTTTTAATGATTACACAAATTTTATTTTTTTTTTTTTTTTTTTGCTTAGGGAAGTAAGAACTGAAAGGCACATCATAAGTTTTAAGAACAGCTGTGTCTGGGAGGGATGTGGGCTGATACTGAGAGATAAAGGGAGTTTATTCTGTAGGAGGACTGCAAGAGGAAACGTTGAGATTTAGAGGGTAGAGGACCAGCATGTGTTTGTGAAGTGTGTGGATCAATACACCATATAAATATGATTTAGTGGTGCAGTATCCTGTGGAAATTATTGACTTTGAGGTAATTGTCAGGGGGTGCTTATTATGACAAGTCCCAGCATAAAGAATTGCACTGATGTATTTTTAGCCTCTCACCTGCAGCTTTAGCTAGTGAGTCAGAGCTGTTTTGTGATCAGATTTACAGGTTTTAATACACCAGAAAACAGTATGAAAGCAAAGCTGGAGTAATTACTCTTTTTTTGTAAAGGACCTGTGACCATATGTTCAGAGTAAAATTAGCTTGAGATCAAAGTGAGCTAGTGCCTTGATTTGAGCTTTTTTCATTTATGCTTTCTCTTAAGCCAAAAAACATTCAGATGTTTAGTAAAAGTACATGAGATACTGTGAGCAAGTTTCCAAAACTGTTGTCTTTTCCCTATTATTATTTCCCTGTATTAAAAGCTTGTACTCATTTCACCTGTGTTCATTGTTACATTATCTGGGTCATCAAAAACTGGAGCACTGTGACCTAACTCCTCAGTTTTGCTCCTAGTAAAGTGCCAGGTCTACACAATTCACATATTGGCTAATCACTTTGCCAGTTTTTTGTTTTACAAATTGGCAAATGATTTACGGATTATCGAAACCTTAGTTTATTTCCTATGCTGTGCTTTTGGGAAGGAAGCTAATCTCCACCTTGGATTAGATTTATGGGGATTATTTACCCTTAAACTAATTGTAATTTTAAATTTATTTATAGCTTTAATGGCACTGTTAAGTTTTTCTATGTTTCCAGTGTGTGTTGCCTGATGAAAATAGGTATTTCAGTAATTGTTCAGATGTTACCATGGTTTTAAAAGCTAAGGGTTACATTCTAGATTTGCTTTGTTTTGAAAATATTTTTCCTGTTAGTAAAATATTCTGTAAAACTTTAGATGGATCTGGATCACAGAGTAACTGTTTTTTTTTTCTATATTTTTTTTTTGTCAAATGATGAAATTGAATAACCCTTCTTAGGTGTCAGTGCCCTGTTACGTTGATTATTTTCTGTGTTAATGAAACAGTCTGTCCTGTGATATTTATAGATTTTTATTTAGGAATGTTGAAACCTTGTGCAAGAGCTGACCAAGAAAACACACACCGGTAGTGAATCTTTATAGGGCAGCTGAAGAACAAAGATTTGTTTGGTATATTTTTTTTCTTCATCTTTAATATTATGAAAATTAATATGTTTAAAAGGGCTTTTGGAGTTGTAATGCTGACAAATCTACTTTTGGTGTTCATGAGGGATGCAAGGTTGAGAGATTTACTTGGCAGTGACTCTGTTAATTTTTTGTTTTCTTAGGAAAAGAAGAAAAGAAGTAGTGAGGAGCCCCAGGTACAAGAGCCTGATGATGTTTTCCTGCCTCCTGTGGCTGAAGGGTCTTCTCAAGCTAGGAGAGTGCAAGTGGAACATCCTGGAGAATTTACAGAAATTCAGCTCAGAGATGAAGCAGACAATAACAAAACGATAAATGATGTGTCTGACATCCCCCAAAGTCATTTATCTTCAGCAAATGAAGGAGCTCTGGCAGTGACTCTGGAGCCTCCCAAAGATGCAGAAGGGGTCAAAGCTGATCCTTCCCGGGAGGAATGTGTGGGGGATGTTGAGAAGAGCGAGAAGAACAAGTTGGACAAACCTCAGAGCCCTGTGGAGGCTGTTGCCAGTGGATCTAGAAATTCTGATTTGTTGAGTAGTACCCTTCAGTCCAGTGCCACTCACCCTCCGCAACTGATGGGCTTTGTACAGGGCAGAAGAGCTGAGAACAGACAGGACTTCAGAGATCCTCTTGCCTGCTCTTCAGAAAAACTTCCTTCCAGCAGCTCCCAGCGCTCTGAGAAGTCCAAGTTGCGCGTTCCACGGCCGGTTTATCCGAACCTGTCCTTGGAGCTGTCCTACGAGAAGCCCACCATCATGGCAGTGAAGCCCCTGCTGCACCACGAGAGGCTGTACCCAGAGCTCCCCTCTGAGCCAGAGCTAGTGCCCTTCACCAGGGAGCAGCTCAAAATCTTTGAGCCCTGCTCGTGGCTGGAGAATGTTGACTCCTACGCTGAGGAATTTGAGAGTGTGGCTCACCAGGACAGGCACGAGTTCTACGAGCTGCTCCTCAACTACATGCGCTGCAGGAAGCAGCTGCTGCTGGCTGAGGCAGAGCTGCAGGCCATGGCAACAGACTGCCAAAATGTCAAGGGGAGATTATGGACTTTCAAGGAACAACAGAAAACTGTGCAGGTGCTGTTGCTGAAGCTACTTTTGAACCCAGACTATTCGGAAATTAACTTTACTTTTTAAGTAACGGTTATGCTGTTTTGTTGTAAAAGAAACACAGAATGTAAAGGGTTGGAGGGGACTTTAGAAATCATCTTATCCCAACCCTGCCTTCTATGGACAGGGACGCCTCTCACTAGACCAGGTTGTTCAAGGCCTTATCCAACCTGGCTCTGAGCATTGCCAGGATTGGGGTAATCTGTGCCAATGTCTCACCACACTCACATCTAAGATTTTTTTTTTTCCCCCTCATATCTAATCTGAATTTTCCCTTCTTGCATTTTAATCCCATTAGTCCTTGTTCTGTTGCTACAATTCCTGATGAAGAATCCCTGTCCAGCTTCCCTGTAGGCCCCCTGCAGATACTGGAAGGTGCTGTGAGGTCTCTACACTCCTTCAGGCTGAACAGCCCCAACTTTCTCAGCCTGTCTTCATAGGGAGGGTGCTCCAGTCCTCTTACCAACTTCTTTGCTTCCTCTGGACTTCTCTGGCTCTAACAGTTCCATGTCCAGAGATTATTGCCTTTGTTTTCTGTCTCTCCTCTGACCCCCAGTACTTCAGAATGTCATCCTCTTGAGCCTTAAGACAGGCTGTTGCTTGATTTTTAACCTGTGATGTGTGCAGGGCTGTGGGATATATGTTGGTGATTTCTTTTGGGGTCAGAATGGATGAGCTGTGTACACCCAGTTCTGTCTGTGGTGAAGCTTGTAGCACAGCTCTCCAGGCAGATGTGGGGGGCACGTGGTGGAGTGACTGTGGCAGTGATGTCCCACCTGGCCTGCTGCCAACTGTAGGGACAGTTTCCATTGATGTCATTCCTGATGCCAGAGTGGCAGCTGCAGGAGAGCTCCAGTCCTGCTCAGCAGCAGCCCTGTAGCTCGGAGGGAGTGTGAGGGCCATCCACTTGCAGTAACTTGTTCCATAAGGGTAGCTGTGGTTTTTTTTACTTCCACGAAGTTTTTCTTACTTCCGTGGTACTCTGTAACATTTTTGTCTGCAAACCAGAGGGGTCTGTGGAGCTCTTTGGGGCACACATCAGAGAAGTTTTCCCCCAGACTCCGTCTGTGACACTTGCCTTTGGAGCTCAGCATTACAGTGAGAGTGAATGAAATTCTTCTGATGCTCTTTGTAGCCCACACATCATCGTCAAAATTGTCCAAACATGCTGAGCCCCAATGCATAGCGTAGATTTTACTGTTCCTATGAGTGCAGTTCATCAGAGTTGAAGAATTAACCATATCTGAATTCTTTACTTTTTCTTGGGGAATAACACTGAGCATCACTGAATTCTTAGGTTTGCAGTGATCATTTTCTGTACCAAAAGCAATTTTGGCTTCACTATCACATCCTCTAAGGTCATGATATAGTTGTCTAAGATTGGTGTTTGCTTTTTTTCATCCCTATTCACTGTATACTTAATGTATGTACAGAATAATTGTTGTCTTTATACCAATTTAGAATTCTTATTCTAATAATTTAGGATACACAGGGATGCTTTCAAAGTGCTGGTTCTTAGGAATGTTTTCTGATTGCATAAAAGATCAACAGGAATGTTATTTGTTGTTAGAATAACAAGAATGTTATTTATTGTATTTTTCTTGTGCTGAAGAAGTAGAGATCAGACAGAGGAAAAATGGCCTGAGCTTTTAATTTCAGTTTGGGAAAATGTTAGAGTGCAGGTAGTTTCTGAACATTTTAAACATACAGTGGGGATTTGCTGCAGATTATCAGTCCTGGGAGTCTGAGAAATATTTGTCGTGTTCCAGTGAATGTTTAAGCTTTAAAATAGCAGATCCAAATATATGTGGAAATCTATAAATTAAGAAGCAGGTGCACTCACTGGGAGTGAGACACCTGGCTTTGTTCACATATCTCAGCACTGCATGCAAGTAACTTCTGGCTGTTTCTAAACCTAAATTACTGAGTTTATAAAATATTTTTTCTTCAGGAATCAAGGATATGATACTTCAGTAGTCAGTAGCTCTAAAAGGCACGTAGGATATTGCCAAATGTTTGTCTTTGCATTTATGAAATGTCCCCTTTTATGAAAGCCTTGAAATCTGTTTAGTGGAGGGTTATATCATGATTGATTTCCCTTGGGGCACCCCAGCAAAATGTCAGGAGTGCTGACATGAAGTATTTGCTCTCTTCTCAGGGTGTGTGTGCAGATCAGTGCAAGGTGACAGGTCACCACCGCTACCAGACCGTGGAGCTGAATGAGGGCGTGCTGGGGGAGCTGAAGAAGCTGCTTGAGGCCAAGGCAGAGCACGTGCACCAGACCCTGGCACTGCACTCCTACACCTCGGTGCTGTCCCGCTTGCAGGTGGAGTCCTATGTTTACAGGTTGCTCAGCAGCTCGTCCCTGCTGAGGTCCGTGGCCCTGCAGCAGCAAGAACAAGGTGTGTTTGCTGGGCTGGCTGCTCCCAGTCCTGGTCAGGGTGCCCAGCACATTGTGCAGCTGCAGTTCCGTAGTCTTGTGGTGGGATTTGTGTACTGGAGTGTTTCTCCTCTGTTGATCTTATGTAGGGGTCAGTGTAACTTTTTTCTCACAGGAAAATGTCCAGTTCCCTTGGCTTTATTACCTGGGCAGGAAAAGCTGAATGCAGGAGTGACTTCTGCTGTCTGAGCTGCAGACTGACACTAATTACAGTACAGAAACACTGTGTGGATGGGACACCCAAATTCCCAATCTTTTGTTGTCCAAGGCAATATCTAATACAACTATTTTTCCAATTCTAAAATGAGATGGACATTTTTCCTGCTTTGCTTCCTCTTTGAAGGCCATTTGAAATCTTAAGCTATTAATATTTAGAATTATGTTTTTGGTTTTCATCCTAAGTGTTTTGTTCGAGTTAATCCTAGTATAGTCTTTTAGCTGAAGTATTTCTCCTCCTCCTGCCTCAGATATTTTTCTTTCTTATCTCTCCTCCCTTTGCACTCCACCTCCCAGATAGTTTATATGCATAGTAAATGGTGTTTCTTACACCAAAGGCCAAAAAGGCCTTTTGTGAGAGTAACTGTAGTATATTCTTCTTATAATTAGTGTCCAGAGCTTAATTATAATATTAAACAAAGTACTCTAAGTATTCTTTTCTGACAGATTTAGCAGGCAGCTATGTTGAGATATCTTGGTGTCTGCAGATACAGAGAGCAGTTTTATATACAGCCCCAAAGCCATTGTTCATGCTGCTTCTTTTTGTCAAAGCTTCATTAATTCTCTTTTTAATTTACAGTTTCAAAGCAGTCAGAAAATCTCTCTTCAGACTTGAGCCACTTGAAGGAATGTATCAGTGTCCTTTTCAGCTTCACTCGCAGGGTTATTGAAGATCCTCAGTTCCACAGTGACCTTCTCATGTGGCTGCAGAGACTGGTGAGGGAGCAGACATGGGTATATCTGATCCAACACACAGGATGGATTTGGGAATAATTTCTGAAAGTGTTACTGTTTCACTCGCTGTCCCTTGGGCAGTAATTTACTTTTGGTGGGGTTTGTTCTACTTGAGGAACAGAATCTCTTAGCAGATCTTTAGAATTGATTCTCTTGTCTGATAAAGTCAAGCAGCATTAGTGAGGACTGGCACCTGCGTAGCCAACACTGCTCAAAGTGAACTTAATAATACTCATTGTGCTTCTACTTACTTTGAAATTAGAACTGTTCAGACTTGTCATGTTTGAGAAACTGTTGTTCTTGCCAATTTCTAAATAAATTAGTTTTAATGCAGTTGTAGAAAAAAACAATTATGCCAAAGAAAATAGTTTGTAGCTCATAAGGCAAGCAAACAGATTTTAAATATTGTTCTCCTGTAACATGCTCTGAAAATTCAGGTTTGTTAGAAAGTGTGAGAAAATAAATGGACAGCATTACTCTACTTAGCAAGACTGTAAGGAAATTAACTTCAAAATTATTTGCTTGACTTCAATATCCTTCCCTCTAGGTATCTGTGCTGCAGAGAATTGGCTGTCCAGGTGACCATCTCTTCCTCTTCAACCACATCCTTCGGTGTCCAGCTGGCATCAGCGAGTGGGCTTGTCCATTCATTCAGGTGTGAATGTTTAATTCTTTACTGTCAGCAGGTTGGAATGGGAGTGGGAGTGGTGTGGGTAGGAGAGGAGAGTGCCTCTTGTGCCTACTTAATCCCTCATGACCCACACTACCTTTCCAGGTGTGTGGAATCAGTGAGGAGTTTGTCAGGGAATACATTTATTCATGTTATGCCAGCCATGTGCAGGTTAACAGGGGAAGACACTTCACTCTTGACTGGAGAAATTCCTTGAAGGGAGCCAAGGCCTTATGCACCAGGTTTTGGGAGTGTTCTCCAAAAAGTGGAAAGCATATGTAGACTTGAAGCAGCAGCTGTATATAAAAAAGTGAGATTGGAGTCAGCTCTGTGATGTGTAAGGGATCAGGAGAAACAGATTTTTTAATGTTCTGTATATTTAAGTGGGACTGGTTTCCCTGGAAAGTTCAGGGACAAAGGAAAGGATTCACTTTGCCTAGGTCAGAGGGAGTGCAGATATCCAAAGGGTGTTCTTTCAAACAATATATTCCCTCTTCTAAGAGGAGAAAATGTTGGAAATCTACTCACAGGAAAAATCTTCAATTGCTCTAACAGGAAAGGCAAACAATGCAATAGAAGTGTAGAATAATATAAATTAGCTTGGGAAAGACCCTTAATATCATTGAGTCTAATTAACCTAATGTGGTAGGATTTCATCTTCCCCTGTGCTCAGTGTCTGAATTACCCCAGACCTACATACATGTGGCCTA
Organism: Bombycilla garrulus; assembly: GCA_013400315.1. Taxonomy (NCBI): domain Eukaryota; kingdom Metazoa; phylum Chordata; class Aves; order Passeriformes; family Bombycillidae; genus Bombycilla; species Bombycilla garrulus. The sequence goes on from VXBU01003864.1 coordinate 120,854, forward strand.
AAGAGAGGTTTTCCCCTTCCTTTAATTCTCCTAAGTAATTCTTTTGGACAAATCACAGTATTTTGCCATGGCAATACTTTGTCCAGGGTGTGGGTGCAGTCTTTTATGGGTTCTTTTAAGTCTGAACAAAAAGATAGTGAGAAATGTGAATTTCTCTTGCTAAGAATAATTTGCCCTTTGTTTATTTAGATTTACTTAGATTTTTGTGTTTAATTTCAGATCAAAGTCTTGGGTAACCCATCGGGTGTCTTTCATTTCATGCAATCTCTTGCCTTGCTTATGTCTCCTGTCAAGTAAGTATGAACATGATTTTATAAATATGTTCTGATTATTTAAGAGCAGAAAACACAACCACATTCTGCTTGTAAAACTCTGAAAGTTCATTGCAGGCAAAGTCATAAAAGGGGACACAAATAGATTCACAGTTTAATTCAAACTCTTTTTACTCATTCATCTTAAAATTCAGCCTTGGCAGTACCTCCTTGTGCTGTGCACAGTATGATGCAGCTTTCTTTCAGCTGTGAAATATCTTGTGAAGACTGACAAATCCACGGGTTTTGTTACTGTGCCTTCTGAAATATCTCTTGCTTTGCACCATGGCCTGTTTTTTATACTGTCTCTGCAATAGAATCCCCCAAGTAAGGGTGTTAGCTGGTGTGCACACTTATTGGATTTCTTGATGTATTATTCATCCTTTTTTTTTTTAAATTTAATTTTAAAATCTAATATGAATGTGGTGCTTGGAGAGGCCAGTTAATGAAATCAGTCACAAATGAAAGAGGTTATGTTCTCCAGATAAAATACATAACTTGCCTCTCCCTCTGCCCAAATTTTGAGGTCAGAGAATCAAACTGCTGGTATTTAGGGTTGTCACTGTGATCTTGATAGTTTGGGTCTCAGTTAAGTGGGAGTCTTGTTTATTGGAAGCTGTTATTTTCAAGGGTTTTATTTTTACATTACCTTTCTAGAACTGCCTGGGAAAACCAGTGTATCCTAAGGGAATGTGCGTTGCCACTGCCTTTCTACACTTGTGTTTGGAACAAGGGCCAACTTATTGTGTCTGGGCTGCTGCTGTAAATGTTGATAGCAGAACTCAGAGCCTCCATAGGTTCTGCTCTTACTGATAAAAGAGCTGAGGCTTGTCTGTTTCAGCTCCAGCATATCAGGAACCAGGTTATCCTAGAGTCATTTACAATCACAGGATTGTTCGAGTTGGAAAACACCTTTAGGATTCAGTCCAGCCCTTAACCCAGAACCACTGTGTCCACTGCTGAACCATGTCTTCTGGTGCCACATCCACAAGCCTTCTGAGCACTTCCAGAGATACTGACTCCACCACAGCCCTAAACAATCTATTGCAGTGCCTGACTAAGTTTCCATGAAAAATTTTCCCTAATATCTTATCCAAACCTCCTCCAGTGCAACTTGAGGCTGTTTTCTGTCCTATCACTTCTAACTTGGGAGCACAGCCCGATCCCCGCAGCTGTCCCCTCCTGGCAGGGAGTTGTGCAGAGCCACAAGGTCCCCCCTGAGCCTCCTTTTCTCCAGCCTGAGCCCCTTCCCAGCTCCCTCAGCCTCTCCTGGGGCTCCAGCCCCTTCCCAGCTCCGTTCCCTGCCCTGGACACGCTCCAGCCCCTCAGGGTCTCTCCTGTCCTGAGGGGCCCAGAGCTGTCCCCAGCACTGGAGGTGCCTCAGCAGGGCCAGCGCAGGGGACGGGCACTGCCCTGGGGCTGTGTCACACCCTGGGGCTGTGTCACACCCTGGGGCTGTGTCACACCCTGGGGCTGTGTCACACCCTGTCTGGGACAGCCCAGGAGCCATTGGCCTCTTGCTCACCTGGGCACCCTGTGCTCCTGTCCAGCTGCTGGCTCAGCACCCCCAGGGCCTTTCCCAACAGGCATCTTTCTGCTTTACTTGATAATTTCTTCCTCTTGCATCTGGGTTTTTAATATCTTCCCTTAACTGAAAGAAAACTGAATTCAGAAATTTTAATTTTCCAATTTTTTACACTTGATTTTTCACTTTAAACCAGAAATCGTGTGGACTTCATGTGCCATATGAAACCAAGTGAAAGGAAAAGTTCCTCTTCATCTGGGAAGGAATCTGGGAACTGGACTCTGGTAGATGAAGGAGGAGAAGAGGTACAGCAGATGACTTCTTTTGTTTCTCTTTGTTTTGTCCTTCATGCTCATTGATCTTTTTGGAATGGATGAAGAAAATCTGACTTGTTAAGTTAAAAAGAATGATTTGAATTTACTTGTATTTTAATCTTTTATCTCTGTGGTATAACTGTGGAGAGCAGAGCTTCCAGTAGTGAGTATTCCCAGAGAGAATTCAAATATTTGAGTTACTCCTAACAAAACTGTAATTAGTACAACAGTGAAGCTATTTTCTACTGTTTTTACTGTAAAGCTACTGACAGCACCTGTATTTCTCTATAGGATGAGGATCCTGAAACAAGCTGGTTTCTGCTCTTGGAAGATGACTTGATTGCTCTGTTGTCACAGTTCCCATTTCATGAGCTCTTTCAGCAGTTCCTTGGGTTTACATCTGAAGGTAAATCAGTTGCTAGACAGTTATTCTTCATTTTGGTTATCCTAATTATGTTAATGACTGCTGCTGCCGAGAGTGCTTACTGTATTATGAAACTCTCTGAGAAAAATAATAATGAGCCTGTGCAACAGCTCGCAGGCTAAGAGATGAGATGGAATTATATGCCATGTGAATGGGGTAGATAAAAACCTCATAGCAATATGCATGCAAAACATTAGGGTCTTTTCCCTTAGTTTGGAGTTGGTTGTCAGTTAACTCCCAGAAGTGCTTTCAGAGCTGCTTTCCCCTCTCTCCCTCCTTTTGGTTGTAATGTTACTGTGATTTTTCTCTGTTTTTTTTTTT
>VXBU01003865.1:1244-74294 GCA_013400315.1 Bombycilla garrulus
TGTCCCCTCGCAGCCCCGGTGTCCCCTCAGATCCCGGTGTCCCCTCGCAGCCCCGGTGTCCCCTCAGGGCTCGCTCCTCCCCGCAGCTCCGCGGTGCGGCGGGGCGCGGGCGCATGCGCGGTGGCGGTGGCGCTCCGGCGTGGCCATGCCGGGCAGGAGGGTGCGCGGGCGGCGCGGGGCTGGGGCAGGGACAGCAGGGAGAGGGACATCGACTTCGGAGCGGCCGCAGGCAGACGTGTCCGGCGGCTCCCCAAGGTGCTGGGGGCGGCGGGAACGGGGCGGTGGAAGCGGGGCGGCGGACGGGCTCTGACGCTGTCGGTGTCCCGCAGGCCCGGCCGGTTCTGCCCGCAGTGCGGGCTCGCCGTGGAGCCCGCGTTCCGCTTCTGCCCTGCCTGCGGCGAGAGGCTGCCCGCGCCGCCCGAGGGGCGCACCGAACCCGCAACGCCGGTACCGAGCCCCCCTCCGGCCCCCAGACCCGCTGCCTCCCCCTCCCCGCGGTCGGCCGCGGCCCGGCTGGGGCCCAGCTCGCCCCGCAAGCTCCGGTCCGGCCTGGCCGCGCCGCTCCCGGCGGACACGGTGCTCACGGACCAGGGAGGGCGGCGGTGGAAGCTGGTGCGGCTGCTGGAACAGGGCGGCTGCGGGCTGATGTACGAAGGTACTGCGGGGCCCAGGGGGGCCAAGAGGCGAAGGGCGGGGGGATCCCGGCTCTGGATTCGGCGACAGCTGTCGGGACATCCCGAAACCCCCAGAGCCCGCGGAGTGGGTGACACTGCGGTGTCCGCCGGTCTGGCAGTGACCCGCAGGCTTGCGGGATCCATTATTCATACAATATAAGGAGCTGGAAGGGACCCACAAGTACCCTCGAGTGCAGCTCCTGGCCCTGCACAGACCCCCCAGCAATGCACCCTGTGCATTCCTTAAAGCATTGTTCAAACGCTCCTGGAGCTCTGGCAGCTTCGGGGCCGTGCCCATTCCCTGGGGAGCCTGGGCAGTGCCCCAGAACCCTCTGGGGGAAGAACCTTTCCCTGATATCCGACCTAAACCTCCCGTGGCACAGCTCCAGCCGTTCCTCACTGGGCGTCTGCCTGTCAGCCACTTTGCCACCAGCAATGATAATATCAAGCCAATGCCAGGCTAGGCTGGTATTATGAAACGTCCGTTGGGGCCACACTTCCTCTTTCTGTTCTTTGAGGTCCAAAACCTATTTGCTGGGATGGGACTGTACAGGATTTCCTGTACTGTAAGTGGTGTCAATATCCAGTAAATGTCAATTCTCAGCCTGTTTTGAGGCTACACCACATAGGCTGCTTCTCAGCCATTTAGTAAGTGCTGGTCTTTTCAGTCTAGTTGCAAACTTCCAAAGGGGAGTTTTTGCTCATTTCTCTCATTAATTTGGAAACTGTCCAGGAGGAATTTTCTCCATTACAGAGTTTTGCCTGATATTTGGCTTTACTTTCTTTTTCATTTTTCAGTAATGTCTGAGCACCCATGTATGTTTTTTAAAAAAAATCCTAAAAAGGAAAATCAGTAGTGGAGAATGCTTTTTATAGAAACAGGTTTTAGGTCAGGAGCAGCACGTAACCTGTGGATGGCACTTGGTCTAAGAGGAAGAGAAGAGGAACTGCCCTGAGGCCAAATCATGGGTGCAAATCCTTTTGGAGAGCAACTCTAACATCCATACAGAGCAGAGGGACTTGGCGTTCCTTACGGACTTGTCACACTATAGAGTGAGCTGGAGGGAGTGCTCAGCAAATGAATTTGGGGATATCTTTGAGATTCTTCTAATGATCTATTCTTTACATACCCCTCAAAGTCCCCCATACTGTAGCCATGCCCTGATGCTTCTGTGACTTAAGCAGAACTGCACTCGCAGCATGTCAGGGTGCTGAACTCCTGGAGCAAGGTAAGAATTATTTTACAGTGATCTGGGAAGGTGCTGTCACAGAGGTTGCTTTGCAAAGCTCAAGAGAAAGAAGCAGATGAGTTAATCCAGCTGCACAGGCTGCATTTAATGATGCACAGCCTCTTTTCCATGCTCCTGTAACCACTTCTGTTCCATCCTTCCACAGCACAGTCAGCATCTGGAACCTGTCCTCAAAAGCAAAGCTACTCCCTCAAACTTGTGAGTTTTGATCTGTTTGGGTAAGGAATAGTGCATAGAGTACTGTGTCCTGACCTGTTTGGCTGAGAGTATCTGAGGAATTTGGGGAGTGGTTAGAGAGGCCCTTGCTAACTTAGGAGATGGATCTAACCTCCTGAGGGTGTTGTGCTGGGATTTCAGTTGCCTTGTCTGCTAAAGGTGTGAAGAAAATGGATATGAGGATTAAAAAAAACCCAAAGCCTTAATCACAGAAGGCTGCTGTTTTAATTGACCAGGCTTAGGAACCTGCAGAACTGAACTTGGTGGTGTGACGTGGAGATCTTGATTCAGGAATGTCAGACCAACTTTTCTCCTCTCTGGCAGACGTGCACACACCCTGCTGAAGTCTGGGGAAACTGGAGAGGTTGGAATTTGGTGCTGTGCTAAGGCTGTGTGAGAGCCAGCATGGAGACAATGTGTAAAGCCAGAGCACACTTTGAAATCAAATAGGAATTATAGCTGGAGTTCCAAGCCGGCTTTCCAGGTACTTGTCAGTATCTTGGGTTCTCCAGTAATGTGTTATTTCCAGTAACAGCTGTTCTGTGGTAGAAATTCAGTCGATTGATTTTCAGTAGCTCACAAACCAGAGCTGAAAGACTTTTTTCTTGTCTACTGTGGCTCTTGGGGGTTGCTGGTCTGTAGGAGGGCCAGTGGTGACTGATGGCTCTGTGGGGCTCTTGCAGGCACTTGGATAATCCCTCTGCCTTTTGTCAGAGGAGACATGTAAGAGGATGGAGAGGGAATACACTGTGGATGAGAAAAACCTGCTAAGTGCTACAAAACTAGAACCAGTAGGTGGGAAACTGTAATCATTTCTGTAGGCAACACTCCCAGCTTCTCTGTTTTGCACCTTTTGGCTGCTTGGTGGTCTGCTGAGCACTGTGGAGTGTGAGACGGCATGTTGAGGGCATTTTGGCTCTGGGGTTTGGTGGCCCACGTGGGCTCACAGGCAAGATGCAGAATGAAATACCCGCTGGGACATGGTCTGTGTTGTCTGCAGTCTGCTGTTCCTTCAGCTATCTTTGATTCCAGTTTTGTCTCAAACCAGGTAGAATATAACACTGCTGCTTTCTCCCATGCATGATAGCAGCTGTCCTGAGTTAGTGTTGAACAGATATGTATGTGGAGGCAAACACAGACGTACTGAGTGTGAACTATGTGCAGTTGAGGTCACTTGATGACAGCAGTACCTCAAATGTTACTAATACAGACTTTTTTGTCTCACTTCCTTGTCTCACTTTCTGACAGCTAGAATAAATGTTGCAGTTCTCTGTTGAGACTTGTGTGTTTGTGGAAATGCCCTCATCCCTGCTGTGGCTAAGAAGGTCACCTCTGGCTCCCTTTAATGTAACATTGTGGGACAGCGCTCTCCATGCTGTTCCTGAGCTGCACTGCCTGGCTGTTCTTAACCCTCAGACAGCTGTAAATGGGCTGCTGGAAAGGCCCCTGAGATGGCCTCTCTCCTGTTCTGTGTTGATGCTCAAGAGTTTATGTTGTTGTTAGGGGTTGCATTAAATAGGGAGCCAAGACACTGAGCTCTGCTCTCAGTTGTTAGTTGATCCTTGCTTTCTTTTAAATGAGTAGTGAAGGTCTTATAGCAATCTTACCCAAGTTTCCCTTTCCAGCAGGATGTGTGTGGCTGAAGTAACACTCCTCCCTGTTCCCTTTAGGATGCCAAAGATGGGAGGATCTACAATGAACAGAATTTCTTCCAGCGTGCTGCGAAGGCAGGCACAGGTTGGTGCTTCTTGGGAGGGCAAGGACTAAGGATAACTGGCATTCTTCTCACATCAGTTATGTGAATCTCTTGGAAGGCCAGGCTAGGATAAATTAATCCCCTGCTCGGTTAGTGCCAGAGTGCTGAGGAGTACAGTCAATGCCAGTTCTCCCAGCAGTCTGTGTGCTGTAGGACAGTGCAGTATGAGCACAGCTTTCTTGTGCTCCTCACTCTGTCTTGATGTGCCTGGGAGCTGTCCAGCCCAGCAGCCTGACTCACCTCGGCTCGCTCTCCTCTCCCTCTTGCATTGGTGGTTCTGTCAGCTGCTCTCTGGTATTGACTCCGTTGATCGCAAAACTTGAGCAAGAACAAAGCTGCCCAGAGAGTGTAGGCAGGGGGGATGGAAGAATTTATGTCAAATCTACACTTCTGGAAGAAGTGTAAAAATCAGCTTGTCCATCCCCCTCTCTCTCTTCCCCTCTCCTTGTTTTCCCTGTAGCAATCCCATGCCATAGCCTGCTCTGGTATTCCCAGAATCTCCCTTGTTCCATTTTGTTCTACATTGCTATATGCATTGATGTGCCAATACATACATCAGACTGGAATTCTGGGGACAGAGTCAGGATGAGAGGCCACTGTCAGCTGTCCAGAGCAAAGCAGACCTTCAGAGGAGGAGCATCCCTAACTCCTTCCTCCTGGAGCTCCTCAGCAGCATCTGCTGCACTGTCCTCTTCTCTTGTAGTGGAGAAGTGGAAGAAGCGGTGTTCCGTGCCACTGCTGGGCATCCCCAACTGCATTGGCTTTGGACTGCATGCAGACAGCTACAGGTGAGGTGACTGAGCTCTTGGGCTGGCCAAGCATCTCTGGCTTTCCCTCTCCTCCACTTGCTATCCACTAGTCGTTCTGTCATTGTCCCCTGGACTCCTCACATTCTGCACAGCTCCTGTCATTTATTAAATGCTTTACCTCTCATTACTTCGTTTATTTCAGTCCTTGTGTTGCTGGTGAAGTTACTGCATTTGCTGCTGCTGCCCCTCAGGCCAGGGGACACCTTATTCTGGTCCTTGACACTTTACACAAAGGGTGTGTAAAGTGTCTGTAACACATGACAAACACACCTGTCTCCTTCATAAGAAGTTTTCTCTTAAAAGTAAAAGAAGTGTTTGCCCAGGTCAGCTTGGAGTTGAAACGGGATCCAGTGGATCACTTAACAAGTGTTTGTTGCAGGTAGGTACTGCCATGTGCAAAGCCCTTTCCTCCTGCAGGTTTTTGGTGTTCTCTGACTTGGGGCGAACTCTGCAGTCAGTCCTGAGCGATGGCCTGCACCTGCTGAGGGAGAAGGCGGCTTTTCAGATTGCAATTCGTGTGGTATGTGCAGAACCAATCCTTCCCAAGAGACTTTTCAGAAAAGACTTCTAACTTCCTTCTGGATCTCCCAGAGGTGTTTTAAAGCTGCTCCAGGGACTTGCTTGGGTGGGGTCTCTAAGTAACCTCTTTGAAGCCTACTGTAAACTTCAGTAGCATCTTTTGAGGACTGTCACCTTGAAGGAATTTGGGATAAGAAGAATGAGAAAAACCTGACCTTTTAACTCGAAGGCTGTGAGACATGGTATTTTTAGTGCTCCTCCCCATGGCTGCAGGGAGCTGGGGAAGGTCCAGCTCAGTGATAGCCAGAGTGCTGCAGGAGCCTGCATGGATCTGATATGCTCCCCATGTTTATTCCCAGATAGACTGCCTGGAGTACATTCATGAGAATGAGTATGTGCATGGGGACATCACTGCTGAGAACATCTATTTGAACCCAGCAGACCTCGCACAGGTAGGGAGCAGGAGCAGTGCTGCCAGGAAAGGGCACTGGAGGCGGGATTGTGACATGGGGTAAGGCAGCCTGAAGGGTACAGCAGTAGAGCAGGCTGGGCAGTGCTCAGGCAGGGGCTGTGGGGCAGCACTAGGCGCTGTTCTGCACTCAGCTGGGTGCTCTGTGCTGCCTTGCAGGTGACCCTTGCTGGCTATGGCTTCGCATTCCGGTACTGCCCCGGGGGGAAGCACGTGGCTCGGCGTGAGGGCAGCAGGACCCCTCATGAGGGCACAGTGGAGTTCATCAGTCTGGACAGCCACAAGGGCGCAGGTGGGTCTGGGTTTGTGCCACGTGCTGGAGCAGCTCCTGTGCTGGTGCTCCCTGGAGCTGGCGTTTCTGGCACTGCTGCTTCCCAGGCATTCACGTGCACCAGGAACCGGGTTTCTGTTTGGGCTGTTCACTCCTGCATCCTGATGGCTGCTGTGGTGGGAGTTGCCAGGTCACTCAGTGATTGCAGCAGGGATGTTCCTGCTCCATCTGGAGCCTTGGCTGCTGCAGACCTTTGGGGAATAGAAAATAGGGCCCTTCCTGCTGACTTAGCAGGGATCTGTTTCAAGCCAGACTGAATCCCTGCCCAAAACAAATTTGCAGGAGGCTGTGCTCTGACCTTAAAGCAATGAAGCATTTAATCATAGAATCACTTTGGTTGGAAAAGACCTTTAAGATCATTGAGTCCAGCTATAAACCCAGCACTGCCAAGGTTACCACTAACCCAAGTTTCCAAGTGCCACATCTATGTGACTTCTAAATCCCTCCAGGGATGGGGACTCCGAGCTATCCTGGGCAGCCTGTGCTAAATTCTATCCTTTGCCTGGTTGGGATGTGACTGCTCTTTCACAGTGCTCAGGAAATCTTCCTCCAGAGGCTGGGAGGTGATTCCTGAATTATGTGAGTTGATAGGCTCCCAGGAGTATTGATATCCCAGAGCATATCTTCATTAAGCTCTTGGATTTCTTTACTTCTGCCCCTTCATGAGTGACATGTGAATGTCTCGTGCTTCCCATCAGGACCATCTCGACGAAGTGACTTGGAATCTCTGGGCTATTGTCTTCTGAAATGGCTCTGTGGCATTTTGCCTTGGAATAATGAGCTAGACCAAGTAAAAGCTGTGGTGGAACAGAAAGAAAGGTAGGAGAAATCATCTGTTCTTCTGGGAAATGCTCAGCAGAAAGCAGCAAGAGAGCTTTGTGACTGAAATCCCCAGGTCACAATACAGGGCAAACCCTGGCCCCAGGGTGTTTGGTGAACCCCGAGTTCTGCTTCATGCAGAACATGGACAGCTGAATTCAGCTTTTTAGGGATTTTTTTTTTTTTTGTCCCTGTTGTCATAGCCAGGTGCTCAGGTGTCTGCTCCATTGCTTCTCACCTGACAGGACTCTGTGCTGACTATTCCAGGTACAGAAAGGATGTGAGACGCCTTCTCCAACTGTGCTTCAGGCAGAGATCCATTCCAGGTATGGGCTCACTCTTGGTGGCAATGGGACTCAGGGATGGAGGATTGACTGTACCTGAAGGTAGAACTTTCTCTGTGCTGGGGTGCTGGTCCAGGATGGCTTCCAAGGGTGATAGTGACCAAGCATTGCATGAACTGTCTGGCAGGCTGAGAACAAATCCCTTGTTTTCTGTACAGAAGAATGAGGGCTGCTTTCCATGATCTGCTTTCACAAACCTTGCTGAAGGGATGGCTGTGCTGGTGGGTTTAGAAATGACATATCTGGGTCTAGAGGTCACTTCCCCATCCCACTTTGTTGCCCAGAGAAGCTGTGGCTGTCCCACTGCTTTAAAAGTGTTCAAGGGGTGAAAGGAGATGGGCTTCAAGCTCCTTTCCAACCCAAACCAGTTGGTGATTCTATTTTATTGTATAATTCTGTGTTTCTTCGAATTTTGTATTAGCCTTGGTTTGGTTTTCCTCGCTGGAGCCACCTGGGGGGCTGGGTGAACTGGCTGCAGGACAAGCAGCCTGAAATGGCCGTTTGGCAGCTGGAGTTTCTGTGCTGCTCCAGTGGGAGTCCTTCCTTTGCAGATGCCCTGGAGAGCTACCTGGAGCAGGTGATGGCACTGGAGTACGAGGAGAAGCCTGACTATGCAGCCCTGCGGCAGCTCTTTGGGAAGCCACTGGAAAAAATGAAGGCTTCAGCTTACGACCCCCTGGATGTGCGAGTGGTGCCCTGAGGTGAGTGCTGGTACCTGCTGTGTGTGCCCTGTGCTGCCACAGGCAGGTGAGGACAGAGTAGGTTGAGCTGTGACCTCTCCCCAGGTGAGACCAACCTGCTGCTCCTGACACATCATTCCTTATTGAAACCAATCCAGTGTTAGACAAAGCCAGGCTTAAGCCTGCAATTCCTCAAGTTTTCTGGAACTACTTGTCCACGAAGGAATACAACAAAGGTTAATAAAGCAAAGGCTGAAGGGGCTGCAGAGATGATAACAAAATGCAGACTCGGCCCATCTTGTAATTTTTTTTTTAAATCTGAAGCTCTGGGCGGTACTTTTTGCTCTTCTCTCTCAGAAAGCCTCTACTTCTGGTTTTAGTGTCTCAGCCCTGAGGCACTGACTCTCAAGCCTAGGTGCGATTTTAGCCATTAGGCACCTTCAGGAGTGAGGCTTGCTACAGAGCCTCAGTGTAGGGCTGCATCAGCCAAGGCTCTGCATCCAGCAGCAGGAACACAGAGCCAGCTCTTTACCTAATGTCCTCTTCCTGGAAAGGAATTCAACTGATTCATCTTCCCTTCTCTGCTTTTATTTTTTCAGATCAAGGAAGAGTTTGGAGCTTTCTGCAGTGAGGCCTTCCCCAGATATATTTTCACTTTTACCAGTTTTAAAATGAGAGGTTTTTATAAGCGCTTTCTTCCCATGTTAATGTGACGCAGTGCTGAAGTCTGAGCTGCTGCTGTACCAAGTTAATGTGAAGATACTCCTGCATGGCAGAGCAGGGGAAGCAGTAGCTGGAGAATGGCAGTCAAGCCAACATGAGCTCGACTAAATCAGGGATATTCTCTTTTGAACGAGAGTGGCAGTACAGGGTTTTGTAATAAACTTTGTGGACAAGTACCCAAGGCTGCTGTTGGTTATTTGGCAGATTCAAGGCCTTTCTGGAGCTTGTGTAAGGTTGTAATGATGATCTGAGCGCTGTGCTCCTTGTGAGATTTGTATAAACAGCCCTCAGGCAGTGCCACTGCAACTTAACCATCAGAACTCGGTGCTAAACCCTGACCTCATCCCAGCTGTTCTCCAAGCCTCAGGCCAGGGAATTGAGGGGAAGGAAGACCAGGACCCATCTCTACTAACAAAACAATTTTATAAAAAAACAGTCAATAAACACTCACTACACTGTGTGTATCTGAACTGTTGCCAATGCCACAGTAACTTCTAAACAGTCCTGGAGTCCAGTTCCAGTGTTAACTTAAGTGACATCTTTTTGAAGTCTTGTACCTTGATATTCCAATTCCTATGTCTTAAGGCACAGAAGGATTTTTCACATGAGGAAGACGTGGCAACAAGAGAAAAGGCAAATGGCGTTTAAACAATGTGAGAGGTAGGTGAGAGAGCAGCTCAGACGTGCAGTGAGCCTTCATTTACCTCTAGAGTTTTTCAATAAAAACCTTGTATCAGTGCAGCAAATGCCATAGACAAGAAGAGGGGAGCTGAGGGAGACCTGGACAGAGTAAAAGGCAGCACAACCTCACAATAGGTCTTTCAAGTGGAAGAATTCAAGCATAGTGTTACATACAGAAACTTGAGAACCAATGTCAATTCAGAAAGGGACAGCATAGTTCTTTTCTATCACTAAGAGGGATGATAAAACTGGGCTGTGACTTTCATAGAGCAGAACCTTAGCAGAGGATCAGACAATAGGGGATACATAAAAAAGACATCTGTGAAGGGAGGAAATAGCCCAGATGTACAAGATAGACAAGGTTGAAGAGAAGGTATTTTGGAGGTGTTTACAATTATTCACTATCATCCCTGTATGACTGCAACAGAAACACTGTTTCCAGGAATTCTGGAAAATTTAAAAGCATTAATAAATCAGAGGCTTAAGAAGCCCAAGTTCAGCTTTTCTTCAGTGTGTTCTGCCATGTTTTTTCTCTTGACTTGCCTCCTGTGCAGGTAATGGGGCTGGCACAGCTCCCTGTTCATGGAATTGCCATGGGGCAGTGCTGAGGTAGGTTTGGGAGGAGCTCCAGGGCTGCCTTCAAAAGAAGATGTAGAACTGGCAGTGTTGACAGAAGAGTAGCCCGAGCTCCCCTCTGGGTTGGGATTCCTTGGGGTGAGATATGCACCTGGCAGCTCCTCCTCCCTATGGGGTGCCCCAGAGCCATCCCACTCCCCAGGCAGGCTGTCCTCATCACTGGAGTCCTGGCCACAGTGCTCTGCAGGGTCCAGGTACAGTACTGTCACATCCAGGATCCCACTGGGGCTGGTCACTGCACGATGGGAAAAGAGAAACCTTATTTTTTCACAGTCCAGAACCAAGCAGGCACTCAGCACAGAGTCAAGCAGAAAAAAGCCAAGCAAGAGTCAACCTTCTGTCCACTCACACCTGAAGGGGGCAGGGTACTAAGTTCACCCTCTATTCACACTGCATCTTTTCTTCCCTCAGAGTATTTGAACAGGTACTAAGAGCTGTTAGAAAACCAGCAGCCAGGGTCAGCAAAACCCAACAGCTAATTAGTGTTTCTAAGACAATGGCTCATTCATCACATTTGGTGCACTGCAAACAGCCTGACTTGGAAATGCTGAGCATATACAAAACCCCTCATCATGTTCTGAAGCAGCACAGAGAAAGAACAGATAGATAACTCTAAGAAAGTTTAACAATTATAACCCCAGGGGAAGAGTTTTTCCAATTGGTCTTCAGCTGAAAGTTCAGGCATCCGGTGCCTGAGAAACAATTTTAAGCAAAAATGAAGACAAGTTAAATCCTCTTGTCTGCTTTTTATAAGAATAAACTGCTCACCATCTCCTTCTCGCTCGCCTTCGCTTTCCTGATCACCTTCATAACCAGAGCAGGAATCTAAACTCCAGTCAAGGAAGTTGTCCAGCAGACTTTCTTCCTGGGAGGACAGCTCTGCTGTGGGTGTAGTCACAAAACTGCCTCTGTCATCCTGAATGCTGTCTTCTCTCCTCCTGTAGCAAAACACCCCAGAAATCACATGTGAAAAGCCAAGTCTTTTCCAACTCTTTTAATAGGTATGTCAAGATGGTGACAGGAAAATTAATTGTATTTAGAAATGAAACCTCAGGGTAGCAGAGAGGAGGAAGGGCCCTGGCCAATCTTCAGAGCTGCTGACAGCCATGAATTATACTTACCGTTTAGCTCTCTTTCCAGAGGGAGAGCTGAGGAAAGTCTGAATTTCCACTACGTTCCTGTGCAAGGGACTGGGCTCTGGGTACTCCTGTTTCACACCCAACAATGAGCAGAGCTGGCTGTAAGTCATAACCTAACATATTAAATAAATAGATTAAAAAAAACCCAAAGCACCTGTAAGAATTATACCATGAGATTCTTAAAAGAACTAAACAGCCAGAAGGACACTATTTTCTAGGGAAAATCTATCCAAGTGAGTTCTTCCCACAGGCACTCAAACATCAGTTAAGAGTCCTTGCAACTCAATTTTTACACTCACACTTTATTCACACAGCCTGCCATGGGGCAGCAGCTCTGCTCTGGGTGTCAGCCAACAGCAGGCACAGCCACAGCTCACCCACCTGTTCTTTGCCTATTTCTTCATAGCGCTCATCTTCAAATCGCTGCTTCACTGCCATTAGGGACACCTGCCTGTAATCCTTTGGGACATCATCATGGAAGCTGGAATGAAAAATAAAACCCCTATCTTAGAATGGATTCTATGAAACAGTATTACGAAAACCTGCCAAGTTAGGTAATTTCCCTCTGTCCCTCAGTGCTGTGCTAAGGAGTTAGCGTTTCAGCAGCTTCTTCAGGACACCTGGTGGCTTCTGAGCATGTGAGCATCTAATTCCTTTTCTGTCCCTGTTTTCTGTGACCCAGGGCCAGACCAGGTGGCAGAAATAGAACAGCTGTCCCTGAACTGGACCTTAGTGCATTGTGGCACGGGAGCAAGGTCGTTAACCAAAAGCCTCTCCTTTACTGGGAAGGGCTGACTGTACAGGTGCAGTACAGCAGCAAGAGCTGCAAATCCAAGTACTCATGTGCCCCCACAAAGAGTCCCAAAACCATTACCACTTTTGGTGGAGGCTCAGCACGCAGGGTAAGAGGTCTTCTTGAGAGAAACCAGTGCACTCAGACAGGTGGCTAGTCCAGGGGTGTGCTGGGGAAGAGAGTAATATTAATGTATCGAATTACATATTCATGAAGTATAGTAGTTCTGTAGTGAGTCATTTTTTGGTTTTTTTTTAATAGGATAAGGATCATAATATTTACAAGCTTTTATCTGTTCATAGTTTGTTCAAGTTCACTTGAACTGGCTTCAAGGATGGGTTTATCTGCCAAAACTGATGTTATGTCTCAAGATATAAATCTTCAGTCTCATTTAAACACAAAGCTTGCATAGTGTGATGCTAATGCTCTAGTTCATCACTGCTATTAAGATGTAAAATAGAGCCAGAGAATCATGGAATGGTTTAGGTTGGAAGGGACTTCAAAGCCCATCCCATTCCAGCCCCTGCCACAGGCAGGGACACCTCCCACTACCCCAGGCTGTTCCAAGCTCCAATGTCCAACCTGGCCTTGGACACTTCCAGGGATCCAGGGGCAACCACAGCTGTTCTGGGCAACCTGAGCCAGGGCCTCCCCACCTCACAGGAAAAAATTCCTTCCCAATATCCCATCTAACCCTGTCCTCTAGCACTGGGAAGCCATTCCCTGTGTCCTGTCTCTCTAGGCCCTTGTAAATAGACTCTGCCCATGTCTCCTGTCAGCTCCATTCAGGTACTGGAAGGCCACAATTAGGTCACTCTGAAGCTTTTCATCTCCGGGCTGAACAATCCAAATTCTCACAGCCTTTCCTCATAGCAGAACTGGTCCAACCCTCTAATCATCTGGGTTGCACAGTAAAGCCAAACAGGCTTAACTCAGCTCTTCATTCTGAATTCTTATACCTGTCCTCTCTTCTCCACCCTTCTCCCAGCCAACTGATTGGGAGATCTTGCCTAAAGACAAACTAACACAAAAAAAAACCCCTAAAAATCTCCCTAGAAAGAGAAGGCAGGCTGGCACTCTGTGCTGCAGTTCTGCTTGAGGTAAGATTGGTTACCTTGCCCATGCAGCATCTTGGCCAGCAGCAGTGCAGCAGCAGCCAGCTGGGCTGGGGAATACACACTGAGGCTTGTGTTCAGGAGGGACAGCTCACAGATGAAGCTGTAAAGGTGAAGAGTTCTTCTCTCCAGTGAGATGATACTTGACAAAACTTCTTTGTAATCCAAAATGGTGGGTATCTAGAGCAGAAAGGAGAACAACGGTTGGAAATACAAGACCGGCACAAAGTGTTTAGAGCAGCTGTTTCCAGGTGCTGGGTTTTGTTTGTTTGGGGCTTTTTTGTTTAACTGCTACATTGACATTGAAGCATTCTCCAGTGAGACAATTAGAAGGCAGATGGGTCTGTATCTGCATGCTCTGAGATGTGCAGGCTCCACAGTTAATTGAGAACACTGACATAAACCCCCAACTTGTTAGATAAGAACTACTACAGCTCAACTTGAACAGCAGCCCAAGGGGGGCGGGGGAAATATTCCATCCACTTTCCAAACTCACCCTTATCCTTCCTTCTAAGGCAGAAATGATCTCGCCCATCATTCTGACCAACTCTTCATATTTGTAGGAGTTGTCTGTCAGCCACACAGCCTCCCGTATTGTCAGCATCTCTTTGCTGATGAAACTGTAATGTTAAATAATAAGTTAGCCCCAGCAGAAAGGGGATTTGTGCACTTATGGCAGATAGCTGCACCCACAATGACCAGAATTAAACAACTTCACAAGGTACTTTCCCAGTTACACCAGCAAAGAATAAGTTGCAACTCTTTATTTCACCTGTTAGATGGAACCACCTACTGGAAAATTCCTAATTTGGAATGTTCTTCCTAATACAGAAGAAATTCTTGGCTGTGAGGGTGGGGAGGCCCTGTCACAGGTTGCCCAGAGAACTGTGGCTGCCCTTGGATCCCTGGAAGAGTCCAAGGCCAGGCTGGATGGGGCTTGGAGTAGCCTGGGATAGTGGAAGGTGTCTCTGCCCATAGCAAGGGCTGGAATGACACAATCTTTAAGGTCCCTTCTAACCCCATCCAGTCTGTGATTCTCTGATCCTAATTGTTCATCTGTGAAGCCTCTCCTAGGTTAAGATGCAAGCTATTAAGGAAATGAATACAGAAGGATCTTCACCACACCCTGCAGTTCATCTGAGTGCAAACAGGCTCAACTATGGAAGGCTGCTGTTAATCCTTTCCAGCTTTCTCATGCCAATATAGTGTCAAAGACTCCAGCTGCTGATGGAATGCATTCAAAGCAATCTACAACTATGACCATGTGTTTAAAGAAGAAAAAAAAAACTTGCAAGCAACTACCTTTTTTGCCTCAGAGTCTGTGTTTGTATGTAAACACAGTTAAACAACATTCAAAGTAGAGGGAAGTCAAAGAGCCTTTCCAGTATTACAAGCAAGGGATGGGGTTGGGGGAGAAGTTTGAGCTGCAGGAAGGAATTTGGATGATCACAATGACCACCTCTGCTCACCAGCCAGAACCCTCACCGTGTGCAAATGACCATGCAGGCTATTCCCAAAAGCTGGAGCCGAGCACGAGGTACAGGTCTCAGCTTCAAGTAACGGTCCACACATCCCACTGTCATGTGAAGGCACAGGCTAGAAAAGTCCTTCATGGTAGCCACTTCCACAAGCCAATCCACCAGGATATACCTAGAACAGGAAGAGAGACTTAAAGAAGAACTTGGGAAGTGGTGTCCCACACCATGACATCCAACTGGGGAATGAGCCAGGCCAAGCAGAGCAGTGACAAGTGTTCCTGAGGTGCCTCCCAAGAGAAGAGCCAACTCCCTCAAGTGGGGCTGTGGCTGTGGTGGATCCTCTTGCAGCCCTCCTGGAAAACCTGCCTGCTCCATCCCCTCCCTGCACACCAACACACAGAGTGTGGGGAATAAACAGGAGGAGTTGGAGATGTGTGTGTGGTCAGGGGGCCATGATCCCATTTCCATTGCAGAGCCATGGTGGGACATCCATGCAGCTGGAATGCTGCCAGGGATGGTAATGCACTTTTCAGGAAAGCAGTGCCAGCAACAGGAAGTGGTGGAGCTGCCCTACATGTGAGAGAGCAACTGGAATGTATGGAGGTCTGCCTAGGGAAGGATAAGGAATTTATCCATAAGGATTAAGGGGCAGACTAACACAGGTGACACTGTTGTGGGTGTTTATTCAGGAAAAGGGAGTCAATAGGGAATTCGGACAAGGCCTGAAGTGACAGGACAAGGGAGGATGGCTTCACACTGATAGATGGCAGGGCTAGATGGGATATCAGGAAGAACATCTTCCCTGTGAGGCCCTGGCACAGGTTGCCCAGAGAAATTGTAGAGGGATTGTAGAGATGTACAGGGAAACAGGGAATGGTTTCTGCTATGGCACCTCACTCCTGGAAGCAAGTTCCTACCTCATTATTTCATTCATTCCTTTCTGCACAGTGAAGATGCTTTGCTTGCTGATAGGAAGGGAAGCTTGAAAGATTTGAGAAACCATTTCCCTAGAGGATTTTGCTTCTAATCCTAGTTGGTTTCCATTCCCACAAGCTTTGGCTAAAGCTATCTGTAGTAGAGAGAACACAAAAGAAAGTACGCTTATTTTACCCAATGCAAACTAAGGCGTCAGAGGATGGTCATCTATTTTTTCCTGCTGAAAACAGTGAACATGGCAAACTACTTGAACTAGTAATTCTTAGTTTGGTTTAAATGTTGAGCACACAGATTATTTGGGGCCAGTCTTTTAAATCCATCAAAAGATGCATCTCTACTCCCTTCTGCCACAGGTGTGCAGAAATTTCCCAAAGAAGAGAATAGAGTACTCCCAAAGAGTAGATGCAGATGTGCACATAAAGACATTACTCACCAATGCTGATCCTGCTTCTAAAAAAATAATTTAAACCCACAATGGCAGCACAGAAAGGACCAAATAAAGACTTCTTCTGGGAAACCTCAGTCTTACCTGTGCTTCCCAGCAGCCCTTGGCTGCATAGTCTCGTAGCTTCCTGAGACTTTGGAGGTATCTGCCAGGATCCAACATCTACAGAGGGGAACACAAACAGATGTAAAAACCAACAGCCTTTACACAACAAACAGAAGAATTGTAGCATCAATATCCAGAGAAAAAAACACTGCCTGCAGGTACATCTATTATTTCGGCAACAAGTCTGCTTCTCATCATGACACCACTGGTTTTAAGAACCTTTTTTCAGTTCTTGCTCAAAGTCTCAAAGGAATTGAGAGCAGTCACTCAGGATTTCAAGGGGACAGGTTTGGCAGATTTATTAATGACAAGGCAGGACTCTCCCTCCTGTTCCCCAGAGCCCTGGGATCACTGGCCAGCAGTACCCAGGCCTTCAGCAGAGCTGAAGTAAAGCAACTTCTGTGGCACCCTAGCTACAACTGCTCATAGCCTTACTTCAAATACTCAGGCAGATGCCAGAGATCATTTCAGAGAGCTCTTAGCACCTTCCTTGTTTATGAAGGTAGGCTCTGAGGAACAGAATTTCTTTCTGAGGATATTCCTACCACATAACAGAGATCCAGAAGTTAGGTTAAATGTTGTTTGGAGACAAAAAATGACTACTTACAGCAGCTTTTCTGTTGTTTTCCCAAAGGAGGTAGGAGCTGATTAAACAACCCTGTTTTGATGATTCTTCAAGCATTTCAAGGGATTCCTTCTTTTTTCCTTCATCCTTATTTTAAAAAAAGGTATATATTGGTATTCCTTCTTTTCAGACAAGTGGATGCCTGAACACTTCGTTAAAGCTACAGAGCAGAATCCATCCCTTGGGAATGCCCCTCAGCCTCTGAGTAATGCTCCCACATCCACCCAGTGCTGCCATTTGCAGATGCAAGCTCTGAGAGGAGTTAGTGCTTTTCCTCAGCCAGACAAATGCTTTTTGGATTGCTTGCCATTGAAGGCGGATTTTTTTTGTTGTGGTTTTTTTTTGACTGGTTCTGGTTTGTTCCGAGCGTTTGGGCTGGTTTTGGTTTTTTTTTTTCTGGTGGTTTTTTTTTTTTTTTTTTTTTTTTTTTTTTTGTTGTTTTGGTGGTTTTTTTTTTGCTTGTTTGTTTTGCTAGGCATTACAATTAGAAGGCTTCCTCTGAGACCTGAACATATTGCAAGCCCATGATTAAGCCAAAATTAATTTCACTGTTTGTACAATTCGATAAAGTTAATAATGTTCCTTTAAACAAGCAGTAAATTAAGTTCACGAGAACAGAAATTCCTGGGCCACTTGAGGAGTAAAAGAGCATCTGGTTGATTTATGCTTTTAATCAAGGTAACCAGCATTAGCATCACCAGAAAAACAACCCAAATCCAAACCCATCACATCAGAAATATGCTCACCTCAAAGAAATTCAAAACCTTAGCCAAGCTGTGGAGAATAGATCCTTTCTGAGCCTGAAGAAAGCATCAAAATAAAGCACTGTTAAACCACAGCAATTGTTGCTAGTAATTTCAGACTACAGTTTTATCTTTCAATCATTCCTCCCCCTTGCTTTTGTCTATGTTTTGTTATCCCTGAAATAGCACTGAGCCTCTCTGAAGAGACAGTACAGGCCTCCAGCATTTGTGATCCATCACGTGCAGTCTGGCAATCAACTCAATAAAATGACTGAGCCACAGTCATTGAAGCAACAAGAGCACAGGAGGCTCCTTGGGGAAAGAAAAGTATTTTTCCAAAATAATGAGAGACAGTTACTGATGTAGGGTAAAGCCAAGGGCAGAAAGAAACCTGACCTTGTCAAGCTGACACTCTGCCTTGAGACTCTCGTAGACCACAGCTTTACAGCAGCTTCCAGAGAAGGACCAGGGAGGACGGATGAACAGCCAGATAAAGGGGACTGCACACACATTCAAGTGCTCTGCCAAGCTGAAGTAGTGAGATGCCTTTATTCCATTCACTTCTGCACGCCCGTGACCCGTGATGGACACTGAATCAGAGAGAGAGCCAAGAATCAAGTAGAGTTTGTTCACAATGCCTGCTTGGCATTCAGTCAAGCCAAGACAGACAAGAGAAAACCGTCAGGAAAAGGTTGAACTGTCTCTGTCATTTAGAGCCTTGGAAATCATGGAGATTGCTAAAGAAAAAAAAAATCTTACTACAGTCAGGCTGTAGCAACACATAACCTGAGTTGGGGGGGTTCATTCTGCAAATACCAACTGCCTTGCCAGGAGCATGTGTGAGGAGGCTCCTCCTGTCACTTGTCAGGTCCTTTTGATACATTTATCCCACTACCAAAGTAGACAAGTTGGATCCCAAGTTTGCAGAGCTGCTATCCCTGAATTCCAAGACTCTATTCTGCCCCATCACTGAACCCCTGGCAGCTTTATGGCCAGTGCATAAGCACGCAATGTAAAACTTCCTTCCATGTTCCCCAAAGCTCCAGGACAATCTCCCACACTTACAGCCTTCGTTGTACAGGTACGCCAAACTCAGCTTCACAGCAGCTTCAAAGTTACCACTTTCAGCAGCCCTGAAGAGCAAACAGAGAAGGCACTTGAGGTTGAAATCCTTCCTAGCACCAGAATTCACAGTTTGGTCCTTGTGCCCTCAAGGACATGCATCAAAACATCAAGCCCTTGTGTTCCACCCTCCCAAAGTGATGTGCAAATACTGGTCTGCCTCAGAAAGAAGTGACAGTCAGAGGCACAACCATTATCATGGCATTTTAACCTGTTAAAGAAATCTCTGACACCAGTGGATCCCCTTCAAATCAAATGGATAAAAAGATGTCCCCCATCTTTTTAAAGCAGATTTATTATTACCCTTTCAAACTTTGTTACTGAAATTCACCTGTTTTTCAATACACTGGTTTGCACAAGAAGTGACCAAGCCAACTCAGACTTAGAAACAGGATTATTCCCTGGAGCCCCCGACCTCACTTGTTCATTCACATGGGAGCACCAGAAAGAGGTTTTAGGGAATGTGTTATGCTCCAATCTGGAATATTAATACCTGTGAAGAGAAATAACTTTGGTATATGCAATAGACCCTGCTCGGGTTAAAGAGACAGCAGTGACCAGCTGCAGCTTAGACCTGAAATCAACCATTTTTTCATTTCCAAAGCAAATATTTCCCCTCTTTGTACAACTCAGATCCCCACTTACACTGAGGACTGATCAGAACAGCTAATCTTCCTTCAAACATTCTCTTTTAAAAGGCCAGACAAATTTGATGTTTAAAACTTACCTTTCAAACATCCTCAGATGGTTTGGAGATGGCCACAGGTCTTGGAAACTTGCATGTGCCCAAACACTGGAATGATTATCCACAAGGCATTTAAGATGTGAATGCACCTGCACGGAGGGAACACAAAATAATGATACCAAAATAAAAGGACCACCAGAAAAACAGGTCTTTGCAATCTTATTTTAGAGAAGTAACTAATTAATCACAAGCTATCCTTAACTTGTTGCCTGCCTGATAACCAGTAAGACAAGAGATGCCAAACCAAACCGATTTGTTCTGCCACATTAATCTGGCAGGGCAATTGCCACAGGAAAGGTACAAAAGGCAGTCAAATACTGCTGCTACTCTTAACTTGAGCAGTGAGAATTGAAACTGTCCCTGGGATAGCAGAAATCTCAACCCTGCAGGCATTCTTTGGGTTTCTTCAGGCTCTGTGACATGAGAAGCCTGTTCTGTGTGCATTGCAGGCTCCTGAGGGCAGAGCTGAGCACTGGTACCTGGCAGAGGGGAGGATGCAGCACTTACAGCTCTGACTGAGAGGATGTCTGCAGCAGGGAGGCCCTTCAGGATGTGAAACAGAACATCTTCAGGGAGGTTCAAGAAGGTCAGGACACGAGGTCGTTTTATTATCCTTCGCTTTGAAGGGAAAGAAAAACATCTGGAACATCTACAGTGAACCACTGGAAAAGAAAAACACAGGAGACCTCAGTTAGTGATAGAACAGCACAAGGAAAAATGTAATACATAGCATTATTCATGTACACAGGTGTTCACTTGAGCACAGGACACTGCAAACACATTAACCAGGGAAGTATAGCTCATGCCTCATAATGCCACAAGACTAAACCACAGAGCAGAGCTTGTTCAAATTAGTTAACGAAGCCAAGATACTCAGAAGGGGGTGGCTCAAGATCAAGTGCTCTTCACCGAGAACCCTCCGAGCCCTGACTTCTGCGACCATGTTTACTAGTGACAAACAGTTCAGCTGTCCTTGTTAAGTAGTAACAAATAGTTTAACCGTCACTACTATCACTTCATTTACCTCCTCCATGCACCAACTTTTTCTTCTCAACAGACAGCAGTCCCTGGAACACAACCAGAGATATCAGGAAGACCACCAAACCTTCTCAAGTCTGTCTTTCCTAACAGCTGCTGCCAAGGGTGCTAATGGAAGATCCATTGCCTATATCTTCTGGAGTGTTATAGCAATGCAAGATTTATACACACATACATATATAGACAAAATGTATTATCCTCAGCAGTATTACTGCCATGAAAACGAAATGGACGCCCAAACTGGGATGCCAGTTCAGCCTATATGAGCATCCAAATAGGGACCAGGGGGTACATGAGCAACTCAGGGAAGAGAAAACTCCACTTCTACAGACAGAAAGAGGTACAGATTCATTTCCAAAGCGTTGCTTCACGAAACTAGAGTGGTTTAGGCTGGAAGAGAGCTCTGGGGGCCATCCACTTCAACCGTCCCACCAAGCGGGGCAGGACCACATCCAGGACCGCTCCAAGGATGTGGATCCCACAATCGCTGTGGGCACTCAAGTACCATTGTTCAGCCACCCTTACGGCAAAAACCACTTTCTCTTACTTTTGAACAGTGTTTCCTGCACATTCCTGTGCACCCCGCAAACTCACAGATGCCCGAGATGTTATCCCACGCGCAATACACATCTCGACCCCTTAATTTTGAGCCCAGGAGCACTCACGCACAGCCGCGAGCCACAGAGCTTGTGGTCACAGAAGGGCTGAGGCACGGCCCCGGCGGGGAGCACCGCACGGGCAGGGCCGGCCCCGAGTCCCCGCCGGGCCGGGCCGGGTCGCACCGCCCCCTCCGCGTTTGAATTTGGGCGCGCAGCCGTCGGCCCGGCCCCCCACCCGCGGCCGGTCCCGGCGGTCCCTCAGCTAGGGCTCGGTGTATCCCGTTAACCCCCGCCCTCAGACCACTTCAGGGGGCGGCCGGCAGGCAGAGCCCGCTCCGGAGCCGTCCCTGAGCGCAGAAGGACCCGGGAAACAGCAGCACCCGCGAAGCCCGCGGGCAGAGCCGCACTCACCGCCCGCCTTCATCGCGGCGCGTCCGCGGGGACTGAGCGGACGGACACAGCGCCCGGCCCGGCTCCTAGAGAGCGGCACGGCCGGAGGAGGGACCGGGCGCCGGGGCGGGCTCTGCGCGGCTGACCCGCCCCGCTCGCAGCGCGGGCGCGCCCAGAGCAGCCGAGAGCGCCGGGAGCCCCGCCCACCGCCCGCGCGCACTTGTTTTAAACACAGCAAGCTCTGTCATTGGCCAGGAGGCCGATGGGCGGGGCCACGCCCGCCCCGCGCGCTGTGATTGGTCAGCGGAAATGCGAATTCGAATCGGGGCAGTTGGCGGTTCGACTCTATGGCGCGGCGGCGCATGCGCGGGCGGCACGGCGCCCCCTGCCGGGCGGGGCGGTACAGGGAAGCGATGGCGCAGTGCTTTGCCTCACGGTGCAGCCGCCATGTTCCCGGGGTATCCTTACCCCGGGCAGGCGGCGAGTTTGAGGCACAGCGGCGGCCTCGGCTCCCTCGGGTGCCAATAGTCCCTTCTCCTCTCGGCCCCAGCCGGCAGCAGCTGTCCCTGCTGGTGCTATGTCTTTCGGCTGTACTTAGCCGAGGCTGCCTGGCCAAGGGAGTTGTTGAGGGGAGCAGTGGGGGCTTATTGCTGCCTGATGATTTCCACTTTGTCCAGCAGTTGGACATCCCTTGCCCCATGCCTCTCCGGCACACCCCTGTTCCTGTCCCTTCCTGGTTTTTTGTGGGGGTGAGGGATAATTAGGCAGACAATTGGGAGTCAGAGTTCAAACCTGAATACAGGATTCAGAGGAAAGCCCTGATCCTCACAAGGCAAAGGGCAGAGTGGGATAAGGATCTATATTGAAAACGCTGGCAGGCAAACAGAGCAACGTAAGAAAAAGCAGATACTGAGTTTGCTTGGCTAAAGACTCACAAGACTTAAAAAAGTGAGAAGAGGAGCTCTCGTTTTGTAGGACATGAAATGACTGCACCCCAGTTAGTGGTGGCTGGAAACTTTCCTAGTGCTGTACCTTGAATAAACATCAATCCCAGCAGAGCTGAGGTTTCTTCTGGTAGCGTGTATAAGATTTGTTTGAGGATTTTACAAGGGCTTTTCATTGTTAGAACTTGAACTTCTGGATACTTCCCTGTACCCACACCTTTCCACCCTGCAAGGGGTTGGAATAGCTTGGAAATCTCACTAGAGATCTCATTTTATGGCTGGGAAAGCTGAGCTCTGGTAGCCTGATGGCTTCTCTGAACCCGCCCCACAGCGCTGGCCATGGTAGGCCTGGCACCTCGTACAATGTCCCCCAATCCTGTGAGGTGACCCAGAGGAAGGAACAGCTGTGAACAGCCTTTCTCCCATGCAGCCCCACCTCCCCCTCCACCTGCAAAACTGTGTCATGTTCCTGGGGGCACAGCAGCTGCCAACATGGAAAAGTGGCACCAGGAGCACAGGGAATATTTAGCTTCTTTTAATTGAGAAGAAATTAGAGTTAAAAAGTTAATCATGCTGTCAGCTTTTGTTCCTCATTTCTTCTCCCCCTCACAGCTGTTTCTGTCAACTAAAAATAAATTGAACTAGCAAACAAAACATGAATAATCAGCTGCCTATGGAGAGCTGAGATCCCAGCAAGAGACACTCCTTGGGTGATCTGCGGTGCAGAGTCCCCTAAGGTAGATCCCATTCTTCCCAAACATGGCAGCAGCAGAGGAAGGCAGGTCATGGAGAGGGTTATATTTGAGGGACAGGTATAACCAAAATCTGGGTGGGCACTGGGAGGTGGGAGGTGAGATTCTCAGCAGCAATACACCTTGGCCTGGTTTGTTCTCTCCAGAACAGGATGGCAGGACATCCAGGTGGTTTTATCACTGACAAACTAGAGCAGAGGGTGACAGGTGTGAAGCGGGACTTGTGTTACCTGAACTCGTCCACCTAACTTTGCTAAGCCTGTGGTTCGTTACTCCTGCTCAGAGGTGTCAGGCAGGATGGGAGTGGGACCTGTACCTTCACCAACAGGCAGCCAGATGCTGGGTGGGATACACCATCCTAAACACACCTGCACCAATTGGGAAGCCATTGCACAGCGAAGAGTCGGTCACTACAGAGGAGAAGGCAGATTTGTGCATGTTTTAATCTGTATTGCCAAGTCTTGAGCTGGATTTCAGATTAATTTAGAGAGGGACTTTTCACTACAAGGAGTAGCCTTAAGCCATTCTTAAGCCTTGTCCTATCACCGTCCTATCACATTGTTCCCTGGGAATGTGGGCAGGCCCTGGCACAGGGTGCCCAGAGCAGCTGTGGCTGCCCCTGGATCCCTGGAAGTGTCCAAGGCCAGGTTGGACAGGGCTTAGAGCCACCTGGGATAGTGGAAGGTATTCCTACCCACGGAATGGGATGAGCTTTAAGGTCCCTTCCAACCCAAACTATTCTGGGATTCTGTGATTTCCCTTAGATGCATTTTCCTCCACTGAAGAGCTTGCAGAGGGCTCTGTTTCTCCTCAGTCCAAATGGCTCCTTGTTTCCTTCTCTTCTGCTGGCTCTGGAAATGAAGGTAAATACAACAAAGGCATTATGTTTGACTTGATTGCTGTGATTTAAGCAAAACTCAAAACTTACTCATGGTTTTGCCAAACCTGGGATTCTCTGGGGCAAGAGTTGTTGTTACCAGCTCCGGTTTCATTCAAGGTGTCGATCCCTCTTCTGAAGAGATCCAAGGGCCTGAGACCATGGCATCTAAGCAAGACATCCAACAGCAACATTCTCCTAGGAAAACTGAAAACTTGCTGAAGATATCTCTTAGCCAGGAAATACCAGCTCCCGCTTCCACAAGCCCATGTGTGAGAGAAAGAAGTTCATTGCTACACAGACCATGCTTACTTGCTGCTTCCCCACTTCAGCCTTTAAAGCCTCTTCACATGGGCATGTGGGAAAAATCTCTCCTATTTGTCCACTCAATTTGTATATTGCGATCAGATTCAAATATGTAGATTTTAAGGAAAGAGCAAAGATGAAGAATTTCAGTCAAATGGGTTTTTGAGAGTGATATAAACAAAGATTAATGTAACACCCCCTCTAAACTCTTCAGATAATGAACAGCTTGACAACAGCTGTATCTAGACATTTGGAGTATTCATTCTGGTGAAAAAGTTGCAGACAAGCACCTGAGCACTGGAGATTGCATTACACAACATTGCAAAAGTAATTTCATTTATATAGACAGTGAAATTACATCTGTCTCATTGCATGGCAGAGCTGTGTGATTTGCAGAGGTTTTTCCCCTAGATTAACACTGTCCAAGATAATTTCAGAATTGAAAACAAAATGCCTGTGTTATTACAGGGCTACATAAAAGTTAATCAGCTAAGCTGAAACCTAAGACTAATTAGCTCAGCTGCAGACGTCCCAGCTATGCTGCCTTCAGGATCCAGCTCTTCTGCAGGGCCTGACATGATGCTGTCATGGATATGAGAGTGCCCGAGGCTTGGGAAAAGCGGGGAACAGGGAGTAATTTCACTACAATTTGTATGTGGTCTGTGATTATTCAATCAAAGAACATGACAGTTTTATCTTAGAATGGCCCAAGAATGCATTCTGGCAGGTGTAAAGTGGTGTCTTTCCTGCATTTCAGAGGCCAAACAAAAGCAGTTTGGGCCATTTGCTGCATTACATGCTCAAAAGCTCCGCTAATGCATCTGGCAAATCACTCTCTGCTAGAGTGGTGAGAGGGGAGGAGGAACAATTTTCTGTTGAAAGAGCCAATTCTCAGTTGAAATATTTGTACCAGTCCTAGTAATTTCTGTTCCCCTTTTTAAAGGGTGAGATAATTCAGCTCTTTATTACACCCTTATCACAATATAATGACAGCTGGGCTGGAGAGGGAAGTTGCTCTTCTAGGGAGGAAAGAGGTCCTCCAAAATAACTGTGAATTCAGTAGAAGTGTTTGTCTGAGGTCCCAGGATGATGAGGCAGCTATGGCTAAAGTTTCATGTCAGGACATCTCAGCATATTCTGTGATGTCCACATCCATATCCTGAAGGTATTTCCACATTGCGCTACAGAATAATGTGCAATCCCTCTTTTTTACACTCATACTAACATTTATGAACAGTGCTGTGGAGCTGCAAATCAGCAGTGAAGAGCTGGACATCCGTCTATCTTCATCCTTTCTCCAAACTGTTTCTCTCTGAGAAGGAACCTGCTAGGGAAACATCCCAAGAGTGAAACCTTTGCTTTGCAAATCAGGACATGGAATTACCACGAGGTGGCATCAAACCCATGTGATCGGACATCAAACTTTCAGTTTCTGGGCATTTTTCCAGTTTTAGGACATCTCAGGGCAGGACTCCTAATCTGAAACGGCTGCACTAATGTTTTAGGAGAAGCTCTAGTTTCTCGAGTCTTCTTCATGCTTAGAACTGCTGTGTGTAATTTGACTGCCTTCCACAAGTAGTACTCCACGGTGGTGCATGAACCGGGCTCAGGAAATCTGCATGAAGTAGGTTAATGCAGTGCTTTCCAAAATCCAGGGCTGGCCCCACCAAGGAAGAAGCAGAGTGAACATGGCTTTTGAGAACAAATGATTTAGCAGAAGTGTCGTGCTGCAAGTTTCTTTTTCCTGAAGTGAGGGCTGTGAGTTCTGCTGGTGCTCTCTGCCACCTGCCTCTGAAGGCTCAGCCCAGAAGGTGCAATCAGCACGTGGCATCCTGAGCCATCTCACAGATGTGTGCCTGACCCACGTGAAGTCCTCATCCTGGTAGGGTGTGTGACAGGGTAGAGCCCCAGCATCTTGTGGGAGGTGGTGGATCAGCCAGGAGACCTCCTGCAGGACCCAGGGTCACACTGCACAATGCACACTCAGTCATGAGCGACAAGGGGGGACTGGGGGTGCGAAAAGTGCAGTGGTGCTGCTGGAAACCCACGGAAAAGGGAGTATGAGGAGTAGTGCTAATGACCCATGGGACCTGACAGCTTTGTGGCTGTGGTGGTGTGGGTGAAACCAGTGCCTTGGCTCAGCTGAGGTCTAGTGCCAGCCCACCAGCTGTAATGGCCAGACACAGCCTGGAAAGTCTGTGGAGCAGTGACTGATCTCCAGAGGTTCTGAGGTGAATTCCAAAGTTTCTGAAGGAGGTTCTGGAGGTTCAGTGACTTCATTGTCAGCCCAGGCCTTTCCCATCCCCTAGCTGGTTCCATGTCTTCACTTTGGGGGTCTCTCAGCAGGGCACTTCTACTTTTACTCTATTCAAGTGGAAGCTTATCCCCTCCCTAGCCAGAGAACGTGGAATTTGGCCAACTTCTAAACAATATCTGATTCTCTTTAAACCGTTGCACTTTAAACACTTGAGAAGTACTACTTTTTAAACACTCCACACTTCTGTGAGAGCGAGGCACCTGGAGCAGAGCCAGGGAGCTGTAATTGGGAGACAGGATTCCAGGAGGCAGCGAGAGGAAGCAGGGATGTGTCTGCCAGACAAGCACTGGCTGTCATAGCGCAGAGCCAGAGGCTCTCACTATCACCAGACTTTCTCCTCCGAAGCTCTTGCTGATACGAGACATTCAGTTCATAACTTTTTATTTATTATTTATTTTTGTTTGTTTATCTTTTTGTGCCATGTTTACTTGGCAGCACCCTAGAGGCTGAGGTGCCAGGAAGGAGCTGTTTGGCCTATGATAGCCAAAGCCACTGACACTACTGGGTAAGGGGAGCAATAAGTTTGCTGTTGTCTGTGTGCACACTTCTTTCCTACAGGTCCTTAAATGTCACTAAAGAGGACTGGCCTCTTGACTCCAGGACAAGTCTTCAGAATTAAAAGCCCTGGATACCTCTATAGCTTTTTCATATGTTACCCTCCTCTCAAAACAAAGAATTGTGAGCTATGTCTTCTTATCTTGCAAAGCTGAAAGCACAGCTTTCCTTCTGGTGTAAACCCATCCCTTGAGGACTTCTCACCTCTTCCCTTCCTTGGGAACCTCTCACTTTGTCCCACAGGAATTAGAGGCACCCCATCTTTCTATTTTCCCCTCATCCCCCAAAGAACTCGATTTCCCACTCATTCTCCAAGGGACTTGTTTTCTTTTTGCCTTCTTTCCCCGGAGTTAGGGAAGCACAAACCTGGTTCCTTCTGGGAGGTGTGGGAACATGAAATAAGGGATACACCTGGATCACTGAGCTCACCTCCCAATGTACATAGCACCCACATATTAGGTTTGCTTCAGGAGAGACTCTGGAGCTTTTTCACTGCACATCCTGTGGCACTATGGACAATGAAAGCGTCTTCAGGGTGTTAGTGTATGTTTTATAGACACAGGTAGAAAATGAAAACTTAGAAAGCAAAAAACAGGTACTTAACTCCAATATGCACAGGAGGCTTACAAGAGAGCTGGAGAGGGACTTTGGACCAGGGCATGGATGGACAGGACAAGGGAGAATGGCTTCCCACTGCCAGAGGGCAGGGTTAGATGGGATAATGGGAAAGAATTCCCGGCTGTGAGGATGATGAGGCCCTGGCATAGGGGCCAGAGAAGCTGTGGCTGCCCCTGGATCCCTCGGTGTGTTTCAGGCCAGATTGGACATTGGGGCTTGGAGTAACCTAGGACAGTGGAAGGTGTCTCTGCCCGTGGCAGGGGTTGGGATGGTTCCATGCTGATTACACTGCCTCAGCCACTTAATGCTGCATGTAGAGTTGTTTTTGTTTCCTGTAAAGAACGGAATGTTTGGCAAAAGAGGAGAATGAGAATGACAACTGTGTACACATTTCACATGTTTCTAGTATTATTTCTTCTCCAGAGAAGAACAGAGGTGTTATTAATAATTACCTTGCCAAGTTTCTGAATTGATATTTTGAAATGAGCTGGGTATATAATTTAGGAACCACAGGCAAGGGAGAAAATATGCTTTCAATTGAATTTGAAATGGGTGGAGAGTTGACACTGCAGTGAGATAAATGTTGGCAATTCTGAAGGGCTAAAGCTGAGTGAAGAAGGCTGTAAAACAGACATTTTGCAGATTTTGTGAAGTCAGAGGCATCTCAAGGACTTGGGAAATGAAAGGAGGTGCAGGTGTGGGAGTCACAGGCAGAATCCATGCAGTTGAAGTCCTTAATCTGGAATGGAAAAGGCATTTGTGTGGGGCTGAGCTTCATGAGGTTGATGCTCATCTCTGCACAAGCCAGACACAAGAGCTGGGGCCTGGGAGGTTTCAGGTGGGAAAGAGGGAAGGAGGCTGCAATGATGAAGATGCTTGGCAAGTGTGCTGTTGCTTAGGTAGAAGCAGAGCTTGCAAGGCACTGTAAGGAGTAAGCCTTTGGAAATGTGCATTCAGCTTGTAAAGGATGTGAGGTGAATGAATGTGAGGTAGGGTAGTAGAAGTACTGGCAACTTTGTAAGTGTTCCCTCTCTTGTCATTTTGACCTCCTACAGAGCTAGGCTCCTGTTTGAAAGCAGAGGAAAAGAATGAGCTGTTGAGGCATTACCATACCTGCCTCTCCAGCCATGACTCAGTGTTGCAATGTCTGCGTGAGTCTCCCTCCACTCAACTCAAAACAAGGTCTCATGTGGGGTTACTGCTTGCTCTCTATAACACCAGCAGCATTAAATCTCTTTCCTGCAATAGACGGAATGCCTTTAAAGCCCTATCCATGGCCACCCTTACAATGGAGGTTTCTCTTCTTGCCTGTGTCCCAGCACAGACTGCTCAGTAGCAGGACTGGTATTAATTTTTAACAGCAAACCCATCTCCGGCAGCCTTAGGCCCAGTGCTGTAAATGTTCTTGAGTGTTTCCTGCCTCCTGGCTACCAACAGGCAACAAATCGGTGACAGAAACTCCCGGGTGTGCACCGCAACCACTGGCCAGCTGCGGTCACAGAAAATCTTCAATGTCATAGAGCAACCATTTAATAAAAACCGAATGCCACACATTAGGAAATGTGGCATTTCCAGCCAGCAGACTCCCAGCCCTGGGGACCCCATGATCCCTCAGAGACCCCCATAGCCCCCCTAGCCTGAGTGGCCTATACCTGAAGTGCACAGATCTCTGGAGCTGCCCATGGTGCCTTCCCTCCTGGCCTACACCCATGGTTTTCATAACACATGGATCATTTTCCAGGATGTGTCTCTCCAAACAGACCTGCTTCCCTTCCTCAGGGCTTCCCTGCCTGGATCCAGGGCCAGCTCTGGTGTCGGTGTGCACATCCCAAATCTGGGATTGGGGATCTGTGAGGGCAGGACAGTGAGAAGCCTTGTGGGGTCTCCAGAGTTGCCTTTAAGCTCAGGCTCATCCTCGGGGCCACTGCACGAGCCACATGCACACTCCAATATGTCTCTCTGGTTTGGTCCCTGGGCTCTGATGGACTTCTTGGCTTGACCTTGGGCCAAGTCCTGCTGCATGAAGAGATGTTGTGCTCTCCCTTCTCCATCAGACAGGGTTTTCTCTGCAGTAGCTTATATCAACATGGAGTCTGGACCGCGATGAGAAGGCTGGAGCACAATCTCCTGTGACCTGACTTGGATTAAACACAGCCTGGCCAGGCTGAGCCCTGTAAACAAGGCAGCTTCCAAGGAGCTCTCAGTGCTGCATCTGCACTTCTTGTGAAATCTAAGGCTCAAAGCCCTGCGTACACACAGCATGAAAATGTCAGTGACCTCCCAGGCTCAGCTTCAGCAAAGAACACATTTATGTAGAGCCACAGTGGAAATTAATTTCCCTGAGTTTTGCAGTGCTGGAATTTCACGGTGTTTCCTGTTACAGTTCAGTGGCAGTTTTACACGGTAGATCGTTAGAGACTTGGATTCTTAACATGAAAGACAAGTGGAATATGAAAGGTTGAAGAATATCTTCTAAGCTCTCTGCAGACTGAAAGAAGCTGCTTTCCCTCATGTCATTTGTCTCTTGCAAATAGCTAATGACATGCATTAAATACAGGTCCAGGTCCTCAAATGTATTTTCCCAAATGCCATAGATTTTCTTTATGGATCCATGACTGGTTTCTTTGCACTGTGCTCCTCTTCACTGCAAACTTTGCAGAAGTGTAGTAAAGACTGGCTGCTGAATCTAATTGTGTGAGAATGAATCATTAGCACATTTCTAAACAATTTAACTAGAACAGAAAACAGAATCAAGCTGTAAGACCATCATCTGATTAATTAGAAGGGCAAGGTTCAAGAATTAGGCTGGAAAGAGTTTCCCATATGAATTCTTTTGCAATGGAAATTTAACAATTGCAAAGCAAAAACAAATTGAGCGAGCTCTGACAAAATTATTTTTGAGTGCTTGGGTTTTGTTTTGTTAGTATTTTTTTCAATTTGGGACAAATTATCTGGTTTGGTCTTTTGAATATAATAATTTTCAGACACAGCTGTAAGCAGGGGGAGAAATTGCAACTCCCCCTATATTCCATGAGGCAGGAAAAAGTCTGTGCCACTGTGGGACGCTGTCAGTTTCTTTGCTGTCAGTTAATTACAACATACAAAGTTGGAATTAATACAAAATCTTTCTCTCTCCATGCCAATTGCCTTTGTTTCAGTTTGCTTCCCCCAAACTGTCTCTGAGTAGGTACGAGTGAAATGTCTGTGTCCTGCACTGGGAGGCACCACTGACTCTGTACTGGCTGCAGCTGTGGCTAGAATCTAGGCTAGGACAGAAGAATTGATTCTGTATTCAATTGATACTTCTTAGTCTTCTCTAATGGATCAGAGCTTCCCACATGTAGATTCAAAACACAAGGTGTGTACACCTGGGCAGCCTTTGGTG
Organism: Bombycilla garrulus; assembly: GCA_013400315.1. Taxonomy (NCBI): domain Eukaryota; kingdom Metazoa; phylum Chordata; class Aves; order Passeriformes; family Bombycillidae; genus Bombycilla; species Bombycilla garrulus. Next base: position 32,179 of record VXBU01003865.1, read on the forward strand.
AAGATGGGTGACCCCACGAGGTGGGAGGATGGGTGCAGGGCCATGTTCTTCTGCCTTTGAGGCTTTTTAGCTTTTAACAGCTGACCTGCATCCTGTAATGGCGTCTACATTCCATCGTCTTGGAGCTTCCGTGCTCATAGAGGAAGTTCTGGATTTGCCCTGCCTGAATCGATGCAGCAGAGAAAGCCTCGGCCAGGAGCAAAGAGCTCCTGCCTGGCACAGCCTCTCTGAAACACAAATAGCCCCAGGGCTGGTGGGGATGTGCTGAGGGCTTCCAGCTACACTTCTTGGAGAGCTGGCCTTTGTCACATCCCAGCATGGACGGGTGGGAAGGCAGAGCTCCAAGGAGGAAAAAACTTCCTAGCAATTCTTTCTTCAACAACTGTGATCTTTAGGAGTGGATGAACACTCATCTGCAAAGGAAAACATAGCCAGCAGAGCTGGTTAATGCTTGTCAGTCACCCAAATCAGCTTTGGGTTTTCCAGCCTGTTCTTGGTCACAGGATTAGCTCATGGTTCTGTTGGTGCAGTACCTGAGCCACTCAGCTGTGCAGCTGAGATGTCACTCACAAACCTGACAAAATTCCATGATGTGGCAAAGATGCTCAAGTTAAATGGCAGGAGTCTTTGCATCTCCTTTCTGCCACAAACAAAGCAGTGGAGGCCACCACAGAAGGCACAGACAGTGTATTGAAGGCTGAGCGAAGTCCCAAAACTCCCTGGTTGTTTGAAAACCAACCTTGTAAAAGTGCATTTTCCCTGCAGAGCCTCACAAAGCTGGGGAAGGGGCACAGCAAGGGGGAAGATGGGCACTGACTGCATCGATTGCATGAGCCTGAGCCCTGCAGGAAACTGCCTGTGGGTCAGGTACTTCCACTGCAAGGAGATGCAGATTTCTAAGCAGGAAATCTGTCATCCTGCTTGTTTGTACTAAGGAAAATAGGCTTTGGGTGTATTTTCTGTGCATATGTCCCATCACACTGAGGAACTTTCCCAACTGATCCTCACTCTCCCTCTAGCAGATCAAGCCACACCAAGTCCTACCTGTTCAGCCCACAAAGGCTGAGTAGGAGGCCAATTTCCACCTCCCAAGTCCCCACTGAGTAGATGAGTGAAATTTTCACTTTGTTCCATGATGACCATGATGAGAATGAAGAACTAACACTCATCCAGCCTACATTCAGACCTTAATTAAATCACCTAACCTGATTCTTGGTGCCCACTGGTCCTGGTGGAGCCAGCAGTGAAGGGCCAGAGCCAGGGCTTCTCTGGCTTGTGGATCACACACTGTGTGGTTTATCACCAAGACAGACCCCATTTTTAGGCTCCAGCTCCATAAAGTGGGGCAAATTCAGGCAAAAGTTACATCCTTGATGTTGGAAATAAGATCTGCAGTAGGCAACCACAGGCTGCTCACTCAGCTGTGAAACTGCCTTTCCTCTTGCTCTGGTGTAAGTTAAATTTAAGGACTACTGCAAAATCACACGCCTGCGGTACTTCAGCATTACAGTAGCCTTGAGTGGTTGTTGCTGTGTGTGAGGTCTCTCATGTTTCAGGCTCTGCACAAGCGCTGTGAATTGGTTCCTGTCAGAAGCATGTGCTCACTTGGCACTGCATGGCAATGTGATAAATCCAAAAAAATTGTGTCCAGGTAGTCATAGACACAAATTTGAAGATAACATTTTCCAGCTTCTGCTGTAAATCAAGATATTTTTTAACATCCTGTGACATAAAACATTTGCAAGGGAGCCTTGGTGTGAGGAAAGAAAGTTACTGATATGCTTATAATTGCATTTCTGGCTTTATGAACTACAAAATTACCAGTGATTTCTGTAAGTGGGCTGAGGGTGTTACAGAAGCAGCTTGAACATGCAGAGCGGAAGAGACCAGCATGGGAATGTTCAAAGAGCTGTTGTGGGCTCAGCCTGCGTAATGCATCACTGACAACTGGCCAGGAATACACCCAGCATGGTGCACGGGCCAGGCTCTGTCCCAGGAATCTGCAACCCAGCACTGGCACATTTGGAGCCAGGACATCAGCAAGGAGGAAGGGGAGTGTGTCTGCAACAGGACAGAAGAGAAGGGCAGTAAACACAGCTGCAGAAGCAAAAAGGTTGGTGGAAGACATTGGAAAACAGGACTGACCAGACAAAAAGGGGCAGGATGGAGAAGAGGCAGCCTGCAGTGCACCAATAGGAGACGGGAACAGACAGTAGGAAGGAAAATAAGCTCAAACTCAATTTTTAATACTATTCATTGTGGATTGCAGCACATACTGACTGTGCCAAGGCCTACAAGCATCAGCCTACACTGGGTGTGGCACCTTAGGAGAGCTCTGTATTGCTCCCAGCCAACACAGCAACACCTCTCTGTGATGCTGAACCCTTCCTGGTGGCACCACAGGTGTAAAGATGCAGGCCAAGACCTCTGAATGTGCCTTCCTGGTATTGCCCCAAGGCTCCAGCAGGTCCACAGTTAAACTATTACCTTCTGCTGGTATCTGTCCTCAATAATTACAAAATTTCATTTTCTTTGTGGTGATGCTGTAACTGAATGAGCTGGAAACATTCCCAGAGATAGAAGAAAACTGTATTCTGAAGACATTTATTTTAATTGTTTTATGAGGTGCCTGTAGAAAATGACACTAAGTTCTCTCTGAAGAGGCAGTGTTAAAGCGTGGGAGTTTCTCCTGCCAAAGAGCCACCTCATGCTGAACCTCTGACAGGTCTACTGTGCTCTAATGGGCTTCTTCGTGCTGCTGTACCCTCTGTGTGAATGACTGATGGCTTGATATTCTCCTTTTCATCTCTGATGATGGTTAGTCAGCTTGACTTGGACTTCTCCAAATTGAGATAAGAGCAAAGTTGCCAGGAATCCAGGTGATCTCAGAGAAGGTCTCCAAGGGATAAAGCTTTTCTGATGAGGTTTCAAGATGTCAACCTGAAGTCATTTCCAAGAAGGAAATTGCAGGAAAAAAAAAAAAAAAGACAGTGGAAGAAAAAAATGTTAAGAAGAAAAGCTTCAAATCTTCAAATGCTCTGGAGTGAGCACTTGACTGGCAGAACCTCTATGAAGTTGGAGAAGTAGAATTCCTGGACTGTAATTACAAACTAAATATGGCTTTTCGGGGCAGTCTTAGGTCCAGGCTAGGTGGAGAAACCAGAAAATAAATTTCTGGAAACTTTGCCCTGCCCTAGACGGTCTCCAATTGCTTCACATCTTACTTCTATTTTGGCATCCAAAATGGCACACACATAGTTGAGGTATGGGGCCACCACCCTCCTTTGGGTGCACCTGTGCATGCACCACCACAAGGCTGATGGTTAGCGATTTCTCTTTGCTCAAAGTCACCTGGGGAAATTTTACTGACATCTGGCTGGAAGGCGTTGTGTCTTCATCAAAGGCGCCAAGGCTACAGAGAGAGTCAAATACCCAAAATCTGTGAGACTAAAAGTTCTGTTACTGAAGAAAAAAGCCAGGGCATTGCCAGGGATGGACACTGGGAACAAGGCATGTAGGAGTGCCAAGGCAGAAGGCATCTGTGACACTGCATTTACAAAACACTCATAAAATATCAAAAAATACGGGAACCCCTGCTGCAGCCAAGTAACAGGATCAGAACAACCCGCATAGGCAGAGTTCCTGTGCTGATTGAAATCAAGCCAGGTCAATGGGATTAACAGGCTACTCCTGGGAACTCGGCATGACTGTGGGCAGGCTGAGCCTCCGCTGTTCATTTCCATCAGCAGGAGGACAGTCTTGGGCATGGTCATCTCTCTGTGGTGTGGTGGCTGGCGCACTGCCAGTGCAGTTTGCTGATCCCCCTAGAGAATCTCTCATCTAAACTTGGGCCAAAACTTTTGCTGATTCACCTTAAGGTCTGGCAGAGGTAGCCCCCAATTCAGGCAAGTGTTAGAACCCCAGTAAAAGCATTCACCTGAGCCATCCAGCTGGAAACTCCAGATCCAGCACCAACACCTGTGACCTGAGCAGGGGCAGGGCCTTAGGCACTCCATGGAGAAATCAATATATTCTGTTTTTCAGGAGGGATTGCTTATGGGTGCCGTGCTGCTTGGCCAGCCTGAATTAGGTACCACCACAAGAAAGTTTGTGGTGAGAAGCGTGGCATGAAGCTGTAGTGTGTGCCTCCGCTGCTGGGTTTGCTCTCATCCCCAGTCAATAGCACTGCTCTGCAGCCCAGCACTTCATGAACATTGAAGTGATGGCACAATACACGATAAACATTCTCAAGGCTGCATTAAATGCCAACTTGACATCTTCTTGTCAAGCAAAAGTGACAAACAAAACACGAATACTGACAATCAAGATGGGTATCAAGATGAAGATGAATAACAACAGCTCCTGTGATGTGCAGTGGGCTTATACTATAATATGTTTTAGACACAACTGAAGTTTCCTCAGGTGCCATTTGAGAGGGTAAAACAGGCATTCCCAGCTCACCCAGCTCACCTTTCTTCCATGCTTTGATCAGCAGAGGCTTGGATGAACAGATGAGCACTTGGGTCAGTCACTTGTCCCAGCATCTGCTTAGCCAGACACTGTGAGGCACATCAGCTGTGCAGTCTGAGACAGACACTGATGGATCTATTTACACTCTATTCCACATTTAGAGCTTTTTGTCTCTACAGCCTGAAGAATTGGAGATTAAGTAGTTTAATTTGGATGTAAGGCTGGAGCTTCACAGAGGAAGGCAGCCTCCAGAGCAGCAGGATGGGCTGAACTGCTACAAGCCTGCCGTTAAGAGAAGCATGTGTGTAGCCCCATCCCTCTCCCAGACAGAGATGTCTCCAACTCTGCCAGACTTCAGGAAAAGTTAGGGCCCACAGATTAAAAGTCTCCTGATAGTGAACTTCTCTGAAGTTTGGGGGACCTAGCAAGACACACTAGGAGAGAAACATTCACCTGTCCTTACACAACACGGAAGAGTGAGACAGGAGCAATGGGAAGCTTTTAGAGAGCTATTTTCAGCCTTTCCCAGCCAACTGAAAAGCTCTACAAATTGCAAGTGAGGGTTGTGCCGCAAAAGCTTCCTAGGTGTCAGTCCTGTCCCCCAGGAAAGCACAGGTTGGAGAGGTGCATTTCAAATGGCAGCAGCTATGCCAGCTGCCAAACAGGGACAGCTTCCATTCAGGATGAATCATCGTCAGACATTAACACAGCATCCAAGGGCTGCCTTTTAAATCATCATCTTCTGACACAAGGCACTGCAGTCCCTGGCCTAGTGCTCAGAGCTTCAGCAGGAGATGTCAAAATGAAAAGCAAAGGCTTTGAATAAGTCACATGTGGGATCTACAGCAAAAATGGGAATCAGTTCCAGATGTCCAGTTCTAAAGGTAAAGCATCTGCCTTAAAGCCATCTTTTGTCTCCAACAGGAAAGTTCCTTACATTTGCTGCCTTATCATCATGGAGAAATTGAACCCAACACCAGCTGCTAGCAACTAGCAAGCAAAGTTTCTTAGAGAGCAAAACTTTCATGTCAGATCTTCAGGTTTCTCTCTCTTAGCCAAGGGCTGTTTTCCATTTGGTTATTGCACAACGCTTAAACAAGAGGATGGGAAGATTCCTGTTCTCAGTGAGAAACCAAGTGAAATGTCGAGAGGACTATGTCTGCATATTTAACATTGAATGTAAATATGCATGGAACCCCAAGGCTGAGTCCTTTCCTCTGAGAAGGTGTTAATAAAACTTTACCCTTCAGCTCAGAAGCCTGAAAACAGATGAGTAACAGCCACGTCCTGGTAAGCTCTGAAAAATTTCATAACAAAACCAGAAAAACCTTCTGGGCACTCTTTCATTAAAACATGAAGAAAAAAAACAGTGGTTTTTTTAGTAAGACTAGGAATGTCCTCCTTCCACAGCTGGCTGCTCAGGTGCTGTGCTCTGAGGAGTGGCAGCCTGGGAGAGCTGCTCCCTCCTTCTGCACCGGGGCCAGCTCGGCTCTGTGGCAAAGAGGAATTTCTCCAGTTGCAGCACACAAGTCCGAGGGCACTGGCTGCCTCCCCAAGAGGTGGTGTTATCCCTTGGGGGAACACGTGTCTGACAGTTCAGGACTGCTCACAGCTGAGATTTACACCTGCCAAAGGCAGGAGCTTTCCTCTCCTTGCTGTGTGTGCCTAGGGGATAAAAAGTGTTGGTGCTCCCTGCTTCTGAGGGATTGCATGGCTGCATGTGCTGGGAGCCAAATCTTATTTCACTTGTGTTTGGTTTCAATATATTGCAACATATCTAGAAGACCCTGAGTTCTTCAGCACAGGGACACATCTCAACTAAAATTAAATTTCACCTTAGGTGTTATTTTAATAAAAAAGAAGACCAATTATTTCAATGAATCTGCAGTGAAATTACTGAAAACTCTTCAACGTGTGAAGCCACAGACCAGCACTCCTACTGAGTTCCCATTCCTCATGGTAGAATTCACTGAATTCACACCAGAATTCACACAGCCCTTTGTTTTCACTAAATTAATCTGGGGTCCTTTGAGTGGGTTGGCTGTTAACACATTCTCCCTCCTGCAGAAATTACAAATTAGCATTTCTCCGTCCTAGTGAATTCCAGAGAAACAAAGGCATAAAACACAGATGCCTCCACCTATATTGAGCTGGTGTTGAAGAGAAATTAAATGCATTTATGAATGGGAGGAGAGGACAGGAGAGTTCCTGGAGCCAAAAATCCTCTTAAATCCTATTTGTCCTGCAAATACTCTGAAGCAACACATCTGACCTGGAGTCTGACTTTGCTGGAAACAAGGGTAGCTGTGAAGGATGAAAAGGAAAGCAGCAGCTCTGCAGGGATGAGGGCTGGGGAACTGCTCAGAAATAGAAATGTGTAATGGGCAAACTCCAACAGCTTGATATGAGATTGGAGGAAAAAACTCTTCCCCATGGTCACAGCTGAGGCATCTGATAGCACTTTAGACTGGGGCCACTGCACTGCTGCCCAGACATTTGGGGCTTTCCTGTAAAAAGAGGAGGAAAACTGTTCCCTTTAGGGGTGGGAAGCAACTCTTAGGGAACTGCACAGTTGTGGCAAGTGGCGATGCCCCCCTTGACTCACGTCTTGCCTGGTTCTGTGCTTGCTCACCCCTTGGTGGGGACTATGAACCCCAGCACCTGCTGGCAGGGCCAAAGGGAGCAGACAGGCTCAGGAGAGGGCCCAGCACAGGGCTCAGGTCCAGGCTCATGTCAGGCTCAGGTCAAGGCTCAGGACAGGGTTCAGGACAGGGCTCAGGACAGGGTTCAGGACAGGGCTTAGGTCGAGGCTCAGGGCAGGGCATTGTGCTGGCCAAGGAAGGCTCTGGCTGCACACCCCCTTGCACTCTGCTCCCCATCCTTGCAGGTCTGGTGCTGCACTGGGAGCCAGCTGCCTTGTCTGGGGCCCCCTCTGACTCCCTGCAGGGAAATGAGTCAGGGTAATGAAAGGGGGAGAGGAAGAACTAATAAGTGAGTAAAGGTACTTCCCTGAAACTCTCTGTGTGCCTGAAGGGAGAAATTTAAAACTCATCTGGGACCAAGTCCCTTCATTCTCCTGAGCCTTCCCTGCACCCAGGGCTGGCACGGCTGGGATGATGGTGGTGGTGGATGCATGGCTGGCACGGTCGACAGGCACTAGGCAGCCCAGGCCAGCCTCCACCAGGAGAAAGTGGAAAACTACAGAACAATCTGAAGAGCTTTCTATAGCCCCAAGGAGGCCAACAAGGCAATCTTTAAAGCCGTGTTACTATAGCAGCCCCGATGGTAATTTACCAGTACATCTCCTTTTCTCTTCTTCACACCCTTTTCACAACAAAAAAAAAAGAGATTAGGCTCATCTTCCCCAATTACCTCGCCATGTTCCCTTGCAGCCCTCAGCTAACAGCTTTCCAGAAGAAGCCCTACAACATCTCTGTACAGCACAGAGCCCCTATTATTCTTCCCTAGAGCTGAGGAAAACAGCTTGTACCAGGAATGTCCTGTGGGGACAGGGAGGATGGCACAGGGACAGGCATGTGGCACTTTGCCTCTGCCATGCCAACCACTGCTTGTGCTGGAGCTTATGCATGAGCAGGAGAGTTTTGCGGGAGGTGTGTGCAGGACACATTCCTCTGTCTCAAATCCCACAAACTTTGGGGTTAGGAGTAAAGACACAGACCAAGGCCAGATTGCCACTCTCTGGTTTTGCTCTGATAATCTGTTAAATCTGCCTGTTCCAGGCCAGGTTGGACGGGGCTTGGAGCAGCCTGGTCTACTGGAAGGTGTTCCTACCCATGGCAGGGGGTGGGACTAGGTGATCTTAAAGGTCCCTTCCAACCCAACCCATTCTTTTACTGTATGATTATATGATAAATATGTTATTCCCTGGAGTGAAGAATGAGGTTTGAGGTCTGGTCCCACCTTGGAGACTTGAGGACTGCAGAGGAGGGGTTTTGGGGTGTGGTCCCACTTGAGGAAGCTCAGAGAATATTTAATGTCTGTTAGAAAGCAGGTGCTGGGTGCCTCATTCTCTGTTGCTGCCTGCTCTGAAGGACACCTCATGCCAGCTCATGCCTGCCTGATGCCATGTGGGGCAGGGCTAGAGGGGCAAAATGGAGATCAAGGTCCTCTGAGACCTTCAGCCAGGGCAGTGATGCTGCAGCCCCGTCATCTGCCCACTGTTCCAGCAGCGGGGCTCTCTTGTGGCACACTCTTGGATGTTTCTGTGCCGATGGCTCTGTGAGTCAGGAGCAGAAGCCCTGAGTAAAACTCCACGCAGGACAGTCAGTGCAGATCTGTGGCAGCTGAGCCTGACCCAGGCAGGTTCAACCACTGCACCATCCTCCTTCCTCACCTGCACTCCCAGCATGGACCTGTGGACCACCCAGAATCAGACCCTTACTCTCTGCTGCTCTCCTGTCCCTTTTCATGCAGCAGTGGCTCCGGAGCCTGCTGGAGATCTCCGTGGCAGAGCTGGTATCCAACATGTTCTTTCTTCCTCGGTATTCTTCCTTTATCCTGCACCAGAAGGGCAATGGGAGCTCTCTCTTCTCTGTTGGTGGTGCCTGAGGAGGAAAGACTGTTCCCACTGTGCTTCCTGCACAAATCAACCTAATTACTGTTCCACTGGCAGCTAATGAGCTTAAAGCTTTCATGGGCAGCACCTCCTTCTGTCCCCGCGGGAGAGCAGCTTCAGTTGGGCCCGTCCTTAGATGAAGAGCTCTGACGGTGGTGGAGGAACAGGAGGAGCAATCCTTGGGGAACAGGAGAGCATCGTTGGTGCTACTGAGGCTGCTGAGCACAGAGCTGATAGTCCTGGGCAGGGCTCTCAGTGTGCTGGAAACCCTTGCAGTGGCAGAGAGGAGCAATGCTGATGGAAGGGGGTCTGGGGGCTCACTGCTGCAGATGCCTCCCTGTTCCCAGCCCAGCGGCCTGCAGCAGCACATGGACAGGGGGACACGTTCCCAAGCTTGATATCACAAAGCCCTTCCCCACACTGCTGCCATAGTTGGCAGCACACCTGTGGGACTGTACCGGCTGCTGGGACATGAAACCCCTGTGATGGAGGGAGACACCAGCAAGTGCTGTTCATGGTGACATCTCTGGGTGCACGGGGGTCTGGCTGCTTGCTCATGCTGGCTGTTCCCAGACCAGCTGTCCTGGGGAAGGCCAGCCCATTCCCATCACCAAATAGAGTCACAGAATCATAAACCCCCTTAGAAAGGTTTGGGTTGGAAAGTACCTTAAAAATCACCTTTTTCCATCCCGAAACCTTTCACTATCCCAGGTTGTTCTCAGCCCCATCCTATCCCATCCTTGAACACTTTCAGGGATGGGGCAGCCACAGCTTCTCTGGGCAACCTGCACCAGGGCCTCACCAACCTCAGTACAACAAGCTTCTCCTGATGCTTGTCTTCCCACTGTCACCTGTGCCACAGTGTCACCCTAGGATGAGCCAGGTGGAGCTCATGTCCCCATTGTGTGCTGTGATCTGCTGTCACAGATCAGCAGCACAGTCTGGTGCCAGGCTCTGGGGTCCTCTCTCAGTGAAGCCCCTCACCTCCAGCCATGCGGCTGTTCCAGCCCTGCAGCACTGACCTGTCTGGGTGACTCACATGTATGCACAGAATGTACTGCACAGAGGCAATGATGCCATTTTTTAAAACTGTGATAGGTTTCCCAATTTCAAAAAAGCCGTCTGGCAGGCTGGGCACCCTTCCAAGGTTTCCTGGAAATATGAGGATGTCAAGAAGGTGCTGCTGGCAGAGGTGCTGAGCCAAGATCAAGCCCAGTGCTCAGTCCTGCATTGGCTGGTGCTGCCAGGCCAGGACTGTGCCTTCCTAAAGCACAGTCAAACCCACAAGAGCCAGCTCACTCACAGACCTAGAGCTGAGGAACTTATGACTGAATTTCAGCTTGTCTGACTCATCCCACACAGCCCAGCTCATTTTCAAGCCAACCCCAAGTTTAGCCTTTGCTTCCAGGCCTGAGCTGTTGTGCAATGTTAGGCAGCCTGTGCTGCCACACTCCTCCCACCCTCACAGATGTATTTTGGGACTGAGTGAGGTGATTGCTGTACACAGAAGAACGGAAGTGCTTGAGGACATTGGATGTGGAAGGAAGAGGGCAGAAGAGGAGGGAAATGCTCACAGAAGGTGGGTGAGGAAAGAAGGATGTGAAAATTTCAGGCAAAAAGCTCCAGCTATGTCTGTCTTCCATCTACTCAGCAGATTATTTATTACCTTTATTAACTCTGTGTTAAATTACCCTTTCCCTTTAATTTTCAAGAGGTTTATTGTTTAATTTGTCTGGCTTATCTTTGAAATGACTTCTTGTAAAAGTGAAGCTTTCAGGAGAGACTGGCATGAAAGAGCATCCATCTATTCCCAGCATGGGCACAGAGCAGTGCCAGAGGACAAGGTACCTTGTGCCCTAAGGCAGTCTGGGCAGCATGGCAGAGCTCCCTCAGCCACTCATCTGATGCAGGTGAGAGCACATTTCTTCCCTAAGCCTGATTTCATCAATTAAAATAAACACATTAAAACAAGAATCAGAAACATGAAGTGCCACTCCAGCTGAACCTTTCCTTACAGACATGCTGCCCTCAGTGCCTGACAGGGGAAATAGATCTTTTATCAAGTTCTCAAGTAAAAAGATTTCCATTTCTTGTGTGATGAGGTGCTGGCTCTGAGGCTGAGGGTCCCTAAAGGGCCACATGTCCTCACAGCCTCTTCTGTTCAGCTGGGGAGAAGGGGTGAATTGCAGCTAGGGGGATGAACCATGGGAGAGAGAGTCCGTCATGCGGGTGAAAGCTCAGGCCTTTGGGGTTTGAAAGGGGAATGGAAACCAGTTTACATTTCTGTGTGGATTTAGAACCATAGAATCACAGAATGGTTTGGGTTGGAAGGGACCTTAAAGCTAATCTCCTTCCTACCCCTGCCATGGGCAGGAACACCTCCCACTGTCCCAGGCTGCTCCAAGCCCTGTCCTGCCTGGCCTTGGGCACTGCCAGGGATCCAGGGGCAGCCACAGCTTCTCTGGGCACCCTGTGCCAGGGCCACACCACCCTCACAGGGCAGAATTCCCCCCAATACCTAAACTTAAACCTACTCTCTGAATTTCACCTTAAAGCCATCAATGTACACAGTAGGTGTGGGCAGCCACCTCTGCCAGGGGGATGTGCCCCGTGTCCCTCCAGCACAGGGCAGAGGAGCTGCAAGGACAGTGCCAGAGCTGGGGCGGTGGGAGCACCTGCAAGAGTGCGTGTGGACACTGCTGGGAGCACTGGCACTGCCCACAGTGCTGGCACTGCCTGGACCATTGGCACTGCAGGAGTGCCGGCACTGCAGGAGCGTTGGCACCCCAGGAGTGCCGGCACTGCAGGAGTGTTTGCACCCCAGGAGTGTTGGCACCCCAGTAGTGTTGGCGCACCAGGAGGGCCGGCACCTCAGGAGGGTTGGCACCTCAGGAGTGCTGGCACTGCAGGAGTGTTGGCACTGCAGGAGTGTTGGCACTGCAGGAGCTTTGGCACCCCAGGAGTGCTGGCACTGCCCACAACGCGGGCACCCCAGGAGTGCCGGCACTGCAGGAGTGTTGGCACCTCAGGAGTGTTGGCACCCCAGGAGTGTTGGCACCCCGGGAGCGGTGTTGGCACCCCGGGAGTGTTGGTACCCTAGGAGTGGCGGTACTGCCCACAGCGCGGGCACCCCGGGAGCGGTGGCCGGGCCGGGCCGGGCCGGGCCGGGCCGCTGTTGATTGCCGGGCTGTGCCGGTGACTCACAGTCAGTCGGTACCTGGCGGTGACTCAGCTCTCACTTCCCTGCTCATGCGGAGCTGGGATGAGATCTCGGCCGGTCGCTGAGAGGACATTTTTGCCGCCCTCGGCGCAGGTCAGGGCCGTCGCCCAGCGTCGCAGCAAGGCTGCGGACACATCCCGAGGCTGAGGGGAGCCTCCTGTCAGCTGGCCACGGCTGAAAGGCCAAAGAGAGAGAGGCACGGTTAAAACGCCCCTAAAGGAAGACAGTTCCAGTCTCCGCTGAGCCTGGGTTTGTGCCTCGGTGAGTGTGGGACTGGGGAAGGGAAAGTTCCGTCCCTCTCTCCCCAGATCACATCTACAGCTAGCTTTGCACAGGTGAGGAGCAGCAACACACTGGAGACACTCTGCTGGAATATACTGGAGGTTTTGCGGCTGAGAACATGCTGCTGCTTTTACTGAACACCACCAGCCTCACAAAAAGGTTCACGTGGTCTCTTCCAGCTGTTTTCTTGGAGCTCCTGACTGTAAAAGTTGACATTTTTGCCTTGGGCTTTGGCTTGCTCCTTCCATCTCCCAAGAGATTCCTCCTGAGCCACTCTTCAGCTGTGCAGGGACGTGCTGATGGATGTGCTGGGCTTTCCTGCTCTCTCTCCTGGACACTGCTCTGACACCTTCAGGGAGGAAATACCTTTTTCCCATCACTTTCTTCTTCACAGCTCTCCTCTTCCTCATGTCACAGTAATTTTGCACCCTTCCTACTCATGCCTCAGTTTCTCTGGCCATAGATGCTGTGTTCTCTGGATGGGATCTCACTGGCATCTCAGCCAGGCTCCCTTCAGAGCAGAAAATGTGACCTTTGAGAGAGCCACTTTGGGTGCAAAACAAGCCAGGGATTTTTACTGTGCACCCCCAAAATGCTGCAGTGCTGCTTTCCCACAGTGCCTGGGGCTGCAAGTAAGGACGTAGAGCATTAATGCTCCAGAGACTCCTCCAGAGAGCTTCTGTCCCAACAGACCAACTCTGCGAGAATCCGACTGAGGAGTACTGAATAAGAATAGGATTTTTGATGCTGCACTGGCTCTTCCTGCTAATATTCCTACAGGAGATGGTGTAACCGTACTTAAAGGAGGAAATGCTGCTGATGTATCTCCCAGAAGTGGGTATAAAATACTCAGGACACAGCCACAGAATAGGGTGATGGTCCCATCCCAAGAGTTTCCCATCCAAATCAACCAGCAGGTGCAGCCTGTGGACAGAGGGAGCAGGAAACAGCCAGGATTTGGTTCTGATCAGCACATTGCAAGCTGAGAGCAACTGTCCCCATCTCCATGACTTGGTGGTGCAAGAAAGGCAAGTGCTGGGAAAAGGTCTGAAGGGCAGTGGGGTCAGTTTGTGACCCTGACCACCCCTTTAGTGAAAAGTTTTTCCCAGTAACTAACTCAAACCTCCTCTGGCACAACTTGAGGCCATTTTCCCTTGTCCTGTCCCTGTTCCCTGAGAGCAGAGCCCGACCCTCCCCTGGCTGTCCCCTCCTGTCAGGGAGTTGTGCAGAGCCACAAGGTCCCTCCTGAGCCTCCTTTTCTCGAGGCTGAGCCCCTTTCCAGCTCCCCCAGCATCTCCTGGTGTTCCACCCCCTTCCCCAGCTCTGTTCCCTTCTCTGGTGCACAAAGCTGCAGTGGTTTTGCTCTCAGGGAGCTGGGTTTTGGAAGCAGTGAGGGTTCAGGGACACTTGGCTGGTGCAGGGGGGGTGGAACATTGCCTGTGTGGCTCTGGACCAGCACCCGCTGGCAATGTGGCCTCCAAAAGCCTCTGTGGCATCTCAGCAGAGAAGGACAAACTCGCAGGCATAATGTTTTTGAGTATCTAAATGGAATATTGGGAAATAGAGACTTAGAAAATTCATAACTAGAATCCAAGAAGTGATTTTAAAGAAGGGTTTTAAAAGAAATATTGCTGCCTTGATCTCACTCAGTCAAAAGATTTCACCCGTGAGATCAGCAGTGAGAGCTCTCCAGCCCTGACACTGAGAGAGAAAAACATTTCAGTTTCAACAGAACTTCATTATTGTCTTTCTTTATTCCAGCTATTAGTATTTTTCCTGACTCCCTGGTTATTATCACCTCTCCTGAGCCTGAAAATAGCCTGTGTTTTCCACCCTCTGCTGTGCTGCCTCCTGCTAGAACAGCTTTCACTCTTCTTTTTTCTCCTGCTCTCCTGGAGGATCTCGGTGCTTCCTTTGCAGTCCTACTGCGTGACACCTTTTCCAAAGGGATGCAAATGTATTCCTGGCTAACAGGTGCTACAGAGTTCCCCAAAACATCCTCATTGCCTATCTAACCCTCCATTTTAATGATTTCCAAGTTAGCTGCCTTTAAATAGCTGGGGGTTTGCCTGGATTTTTAATGTATTTCAGAGTGTGCTTGATCCTGTGCACTGGCTTAGTGGAGAACGATCACATTTTTGACTTCTTGTATCACAGAACAACCTGAGTTGGAAGGGACTCACAGGGATCATCCAGTCCAACTGACTGCACAGACACCCCAACAATCCCAGCCTGGGCATCCCTGTAGCAGTGTCCAAACATTTCTGGAGCTCTGGCAGCCTCGGGGCTGTGCCCATTCCCTGGGGAGCCTGGGCAGTGCCAGCACCCTCTGGGGGAAGAACCTTTTCCGGATATCCAACTTAAACCTCTGGTAACACAGCTCCAGCCTGGTCCTGTCCCTGGTCACAGAGCAGAGATTGGAGCTGCTCCTTGGGAGGAGCTCCAGCCCCTGGTGTGCTTTGCCCTCAGTCTCCTCCTCTCCAGGCTTCTCTAGGCTGAATGCACTTTTCCTTTAAAATATGAAAGTGAGATTTCACTTCCTATTCAGAGCTGGGCGTGCAGGAACAGCCTCTGTGAGCATGGTGGGGTGAGGAGGCCTTGCCATGGCCTGCGCCTCTCACGGGACCTGTTTTGAGCCTGGCAGGAAGCCCTGATGCTGGAACTGTCCCTAGCATTTTACCCTGCTGATGCCATGGGATTTACAACCTTTCTCACACACTTCATGACATCCTGCTGTTTTGTACCTGGTGTTCACTGAGTGGTAATGATGCCTTCTGTCATTTTCTACCTTGTCCACAAGTTCCCTGTGCGTGGATGTAGGGACAATGGGGTTTGCATCTTGCCAGATGAGAAACACAGACCAAGGGTGGTGCAGAGAGTCATGGAATCATTTAGGTTGGAAAAGCCCTCTGAGATCATCAAGTCCAACTGTTATCCCAGCACTGCCAAGGCCACCTCTAAAACATGTCCCCAGCTGTCACATTCGTGTGTCTTTTAAATCCCTCCAGGGGTGGGGACTGCACCAGTGCCCTGGGGAGCTGTGCCAGTGCCTGACCATCCATTTGAGAAAGATATACCAATATCCAATCCAAACCTTTCCTGGTGCAACCTGACGCTGTTTCCTCTGGTCCTGCCCTTTGTTCCGTGATCCAGAGGAGAGTAGTGGGGAACATGCAGGTTTCTTGTCCTGTCGCATCTCAGTGCCGCATTGAAACATTTCCTTCCTCCTGTAGAGTAGGAGTGAGCTGGGGAAGGCTCTCCTCAGCACTGCCCACTGGGCACCAATATATTTTCATTTTGAATAAAAAAACTGCAGTTTTGTCTCAAGATTGGCAGTTGGCATTCCATTGAGGGTTTAGCTGCATCCTGAATGTCTGAAGTGCTGTGCTTTCCTATTTCCCTTGGTACAGCACAGCCTGTATTTGTTAGGTGGGCTATAAATGGAATTGCTGCTTCGTGGAATGAACAGCCATGGGGAGCTTCTCCCTGGTCTCAAAGGCTGTCAGGACAACATGGGTGACTGACACACAGACCCAAAATGGAAAAAAAAATGGGGACATGGGCAGACAGGTCATGGGAGAGATTTTTAAAGATGATAGAGCCCATGGGTCTCGTTCTTGATTGAAAACAGAGTATTTCATAATGGGCAGAGGCCCATGGAGGAGGGCCATGATTTAACCCCAGCCAGCAAGGAAACAGCACAGAGCTGGCTCAGACACTTCCCCCTCCCCCTGTGGTAGAGAAGAACCAGAAAGAAAATATAAACTTGGAAGATAAAGAGCAGTTTAATAATTAAAACAAAATAAAACATAACAAAAGTATTAATAATGAAGATAATGCAGTGAAAAGGAGGGAGAGAGGAATAAAGCCCAAGACAGACAAGTGATGCAGTTGCTCCCCACCCATAAACGATGGCCAGCCCTTCCCCAGCAGTTGGCTCCCATCCACCCCTCCCAGTTTCTATACTGGGGATGGAAATGTCCCTCTGTCCTGGCCATGATCCCTCCCAGTCCTTGTCACCTCCCCAGTGGCAGAATATGGGAAATGGAAAAGTCCTTGACTTAGGGAAAGCATTTCCCAGCAACAACCAAACCAGCAGCGTGTTAGCAACATTGCTCTCGTCCTGAATCCAAAACACAGCCCAAACCAGCTATGGAAAGAAAATGAACTCTATCACAGCCAAACCCAGGACAGGGAGCCTGTGCCCCGGCTGCGGGCCCTGCATCCCACTGCTCCTCCCCCGAGGAAATGAGGAGGGTTTCATAGCCAGATCCCCGTCCTCTCCTGGCAGCAGGATCGCAGCCCTGCGGAAGGAGCAACCTGCCCCCGCCGTGGCGTGTGACGCCGGCCCCTGCAGCCCATCTGCTCCTGGCGCCGGGGGGTGGGAGGCTGCAGGACAGAGAGGTTTGTCCCTGTGGGCTCTGTGCTGTAGCACTGTGCAACCGTGTCCCTGGCAGGTGCCGAGCACGGCAAGTCCTCTGTGCTCCTCTCCGCCTGATGCCAGCCCCATCTCGGGCACGGGCTGACCACCAGCTCAGCACAGGTGTGACATCCACTCCTCCTGGGACAAGGCACGTGGTGTCCGGCTGAGCCTGGCTGCCCTGAGCCTCCACAGGCACCAGCTGCTCCACTTACAGAGACCTGAGCTCAAGCCTCAGCTTGGGAAAATTCAGTGTGGGAAATGGGAGCGAGTCACAGCGTGTCTGTGCCTCGGTTCCATCCTGGCCGAGGAAGAAAATATCTCCTGGTTTTCTTCACAGCATGAGCATCTCGAGTAGAAGGTGTCCAATGGCACAGGTTGGAATGACGTGAGTTTTAAGGTCCCTTCCAACCCAAACCATTCTGGGATTCCATGATCTTCAGGCAGCTGCTTGCACCAAGGATGACTGCACATGGCTCCAGACATTGCTCCAAAACCTTGCAGCCAGCAAAAACATGTAAAGGCTTTCTTTTCAGACTTGTGGTAAACCCACATTGTTTCTACTCCCATTTGGGGCACTTGCCATGCTGTGTCACCAGAGCTTTACTCCTGAGCACTGAAGATGTCACATGGTGCCATGATGTTTTGCAAGAAGGAGAAACTGTTAATTTAAGATGTGCTCTGACATCATGGTGACAAACAAGGTTAATAAATTTCAGGCTGATGCAGGAGATACCCTGAGCTGGGAGCACAGCTGGCCTTTGCCAGGGCTCTGGAGTATTCTCTGAACTGAGCCTGCATGTGATAACACAGAGAGAGAGCTCTGGGGAGGGACCAACAGTGCTTGAGAAACTTCAGTGGGATCACACGAGAGCCTGGTTTTGGGTCACAACATTTGGAACCCAGACTAGGGGAGCAGAGATGCAGGCACATAGATTCTTGGAATGGTTTGGTTTGGAAGGGACCTTAAACTCATCTCATTCCCCCCCCTGCCATGGGCAGGGACACCTTCCACTACCCCAGATTGCTCCAAGCCCCCTCCAGCCTGGCCTCGGACACTTCCAGGGATCCAGGGGCAGCCACAGCTTCTCTGGGCACCCTGTGCCAGGGCCTGCCACCCTCCCAGGAACAATTCCTTCCCAATATCCCATCCAGCCCTGCCCTGTGGCAATGGGAAGCCATTCCCTGTGTCCTGTCAAGCTCTGGCCTTTGACCACCACCAGTGGTGGCTGTGCTGCACTGAGCCCCCTCTCTCTGTGATACATTTTATGCTACATGATTTGCAAAGTCCTTCTGAACGTTATTGCCAATCTATGTAAACTCCAAGGGGAAGATGATATAAACTCAAAGCAGGGCTGAGGCAAGCAGCAGTGAGAGGAGCTGAACCTCGGGTGAAGATGTGACCTGCTGATCTGATCTTGGAGATGAGCAGTGGCCTCACCCTTCTCTGCACCCATGGTCCCCCTCACCCCAGGTATCCCCTCCACTCCTGCAGCAGTGATGGGGCCTTACCGGGTGCTGGAGCACCATCAAATGCTGCAGCTCCGTCTGCTGGGAGGGACTCCAAATTTAAGATATGGCCACATTTGAGAGACAGCTTTGAAAGCTCTTCAGAGTTCCCAGGAGGAGCTGGAGCTGGCTAGGATATCCTGCAGTAGGGACACAGGGTGGCTGCAAGGATGGTTCTGTGACAATAAGTCCTGCATGCACACAGACCATCAGAAACTACATTTATTTGGAAAAATATTCCGTAATTGTCCATTTGGAGCCTCCTTAACCAAGATTAAAACAACCCCCTGAGAGGGAGTGCTGAGTAAGACAGTCTGATGGTCATTTCCATATTCCCAATGGTCTGCTCCCAATGCCCACCCTGTGCCTGGCATCCTGTCCCTTGTCCCTGCCCTGGGAAGACAGAGTTTTCCATGCAGATAGGGAAAAAAAGCTGATAAAATTTCCATTTGTCCCTGCATGTGTCCCTGCACAACAAATAACTATCAGAGGAGTAAATAAATTAGTTAATTAGCCAAGAATTCAGCCCAGCTGTCTCAGAGTTACTCATTATTTTGCTGGCAGCTTTGGAATGGAGCCAAGTAGCTAGGCTTGGGTGTTCCCACACCTCCCTGGGCACATGAATGTGTTTTTGAAGTGCAGGGAATTTTTTGGTAGGGGTGGATGTCCCAGGCTGTGCCAGCTTCCCTGCTCCTGGCTGGATATGGAGACCTGCACGAGTGCTGTGAGCTGTCCTGGACCTGGACTTTGCCTGTGGCTGGGAGAGCTTTGCTCCTCTTTCCCGGCAATTTCCAGACCTAGCTGACACCTGGAAAAGCAGAAAAACTAAATGTGGTTTTAAGCCTGTACAGGCTTGTGTAGGAAGGTGAAACGTGGGTGTTTTTAGGGGGCCCAGGTCCAGCACAGACACACAGCTGTGCTTGGGGTCACTTCTTCCACTGGCCACAGCTGGTCCCTGGCACTTCCACTCGTCCGGAGAGGGAACGTGGCATAGCTGCAGCTGATGGAATGTGTGTGACCTCAGGTGCATGCCCCAGCCCAAAATCCTGTCCCCTGAGAGGTCCTTCCCTGCCACACCAGCCATGGCAGTGGGAACGCAGAGTGGGCAGAGGGAATGTCCCCTGTCACAGGGTACTCACTCAGGCACCTGCTCTGCCACCAGCCACCTCACCGCCATGTGACGTGGTGGCTCCATTCCTCCATCAGCCCTGCTGGCATCCTAAAGCTGCCAGGAAAAACAGTCCCTCTCCAGCTGTCCCTCTGTCACTTCTCCTCTGAAGGACTCAAGGCTTCAGTCTCCACAAAAGGAGTGGGAATAGGGGTGCCCATGGTTCCGGTGAGGACTGGAGATATCCTGAGGAGACCCGTGCTCCAGCGGGAGCTCCACCCTCTGCAGCCAAACCCAGGCAGTGGGAGCAGCCCCACGTGTCAGCCAAGATAAGAAATGAATGTCAGGTTTATTGTAGGGATACATATTTTTATTTCTATGTTTCCCTTTTGCAACTGGGATTTGTTCCCAATCTGGCAGCAACAATTCTTAACCCTTCCCTTTGGTGCTGCAAAACTCGCATTTTTCCCTTGAATCCTGTTAAGAGTTGAAAAGAGATTTGGGTGGATCCATCAAAAACAGGGCTCTGGGCTGTCACAGCAGCTGAATACATTGCTGGGATGGGTGGCTGTGTGCAGAAAGCCATGGGGAGGCTGTCACTGGAGGACAGCAGAAGTGTCCCTAGGCTAGGGAATGTTCGCCCTGCAATGGAAGAGCAGTTTATAATGGGGGCTGTTGGTGCAATGCAGGGAGCAGGTTATATGGAGGCCTGACTTTGGGAAGCAGGTGCCTTGCACAGATTTGAGCCATCTTTCCTCCCTCAAGAACTCCTGCCAGGGGCACAGAGGCCTCTGGAGGGTGCAGGTCTCCGGGCAGTGAGGCAGCACAGCTGGGCCTGGCTGCAGCTTCAGGCAAAGGAGATGAAAACTGGTGTTTGAGTGACCTTGACAGGTTTATTAATTTTTGCTCTGGTTCCCCTGGAAAGGGTGAAGAGTGTCTCTCAGCCCCAGATTGTGGCTTGTGACACTTCCCTGCTCCCAGAGGCAGACGGATTCGTCCGTGCACCAACAGTTCCTGCTGGCTTTGGACAGCACTCACGGGCATCCAAGTGAGCCGCTTTCCCCCCAAACAGTGCTGGGGCAGGACAGCTGGCCTTTGGCTCTACTGTGATCCAGGGCTGAGGCGTCTGGAGCAGTGGGTTCCTGCTGGGCCCCGGACCCCAGGAGCAGTGCCAGTGTGCAGGCTGTGTGGGATGCCCAGGTGGGACTTGCAGATGGCGTGCTGCAGTGGGGTGCGTGGGTGGGATGTCCTCTGGAGCCTCTCCAGCTTGCACAAGGAAGGGAACAGCTTTGGCCAGGCAGCTCCCACGCATCTATGATGCCACCAGTGGCACCAGATGCCGCTTGAGGAGGAGGAGGGGGTGACGGTGGCAGTGTTTGCCAGCAAACACAGAGCCACTGGCTCCATTCCTGCCCTGCCCAAGGGAGAGCAGCATGGGGTGGTTCCAGCTTGTGGCAAATTCTGGATCCCCAGGTGCTCTATGAGTGCAGACTGACCATATGTCTCCTTTCATCTTCTTCCTTCCAAGTTCTTTGCAGACCTGGGTGTATCTTTCCCAGCCATTTCTTCCTGCAGCCACAACCCCCACTCAGAGCTGTTTAAGGGGCTGAATTTCCCCAGGACTTGCTCTCAACCAGCGCAGTCCTATGGGGGAGCTGCTAGAGTCCCTCCAAGTAAATAAACCCTCAGAGGCAGCAGGAGGGGTGGCTGTGGCTCTGCCTCTCATGGCAGAACTCAAATCCCTTAAAGCTTTTAACAGAAAAAAGACAAAATGCTGGCCTGTGCAGGACTGGCATTCCAGCTCATCCGGGCTGTCTCTGGGATGGGCTCCACTTCTCCAGGTCCTGCTGAGAGCCACCTTGAGGGAGCTTATTGGGAGCAGGAGAGAGGTGACTTGGCTCTGGAGAACTGGATTTCAAGATCAAGGAAGGATGAGATGTAACAGGGCCTGATGCCAGACAGTTTGGGCTGGCTCCAAGGCTTTTCTCAGATGCACCTGGACAACCATCCCATCATCCTGTTTAGATGGATTTGCTTTGGAATGGGAGGGGAAAAGGGCTGAGCACTTGAAAAGCGAGAAGTTTGGGCAGGATTAGGAGCAGCGCTCCTGGTTCTGGTATTGGTGGTAGGCAAGGTGAGAGCAGAGGGGTTTGCAGGCAGCCACAAACATGTTTGCTGAGGTAATATAGCAAGAAGAATGAAATAAAAAATAATAAAATTGAGCTGGCACCTCAAACCCTCAATACATGAACTTTTCACTGAGCATCCCTCACACCACACACCACCACTGAGCCCCTATGGCTGGAAACTGCTGGTTGCTGATCCTGAGAGGGTAAAACCACAAACTACTTAAACACCTCAGAACAATGACCAGGCTTACAAAGAACGGTCTGGGCTCAGTGTCTGCTAAACTCATCACCTGCCACAGAGTGGGGCTCTGTGACACTGTCCCAAAAAAAGGTAAAGCTTTGGTCAGATCTGAGGCTGAAAGTGTCTCCCAAGCCTTCCAAACTCTGTGGCTATTTGAGCCTGGATTTGTAGGACTGGGCCTCCAAGCCCTGATACCCTGGTATCCCACTGTCCTGAGAATGGTGGCTTGGGCCACACCTGCTGTGACAAGCAGCAGCTCCCGGGGCTGTGGAACATGATGTAATTATGAAGACAAGATCGTGGGGATCAGAGCTGCGGGCAGGGAGGGTTGCAGTGACAGGGCACACACGGGGGTGCCCAGGCCCCTGGGCCCTCGCTTTGCTGGGGCCAGCTTTGCTGTGGCATGCCCTGCTCGTGGCTCTGGGCTCCATTCATGGGCTGGGCTGTGCATGGAAGGGCTCCAGCTGCCCCGGCCAGAGCATGGCTGTTCTTGTAGCTCTTGGCAGAGTGCAGGAGCTGGGTGCGGGAGAGCGGGGAGCTGGTTTTGGGAGGCCCCTCTGGGTGCGGGGCCAGCCAGGGCAGCAGCCAGAGGGATCGCCCAGGTCTCACTCTTATTTTTAGAGTAATGAGTTCAAAGCTAAATTCAAAGAATGGCGGCATGGAAATCTTAAAAAAAGAAAAATATAAAAGTGGTAAAAGTGTATTTGCTTGTTTTGGATGAACCTCCAGTTCCTTGTCCACAACAGCATTGCTGTCAGACTCCCGGGGGGATGCTGCTGCGAGCTCACAGCACGGGCACCCCACCCCTGGGCATCCCAGGCACCCTAGGACATCACCGGGCTGGCTCACCCGCAAGGGCACGGCAAGAGCCCGAGTTCCTCCTCCACGAACAGCAAACCCCTGAGAGCCGCCGCCCGCTTGAGGCTGAGCCCCTCCATTTCCCTCTGCCGCTACCAAGCTCCGCTGCCCCCCGGCAGACTCTGCTCCCGACCTGCCCTTGTCGCCGTCGCTGTCCCCGGGGAGTCCCTGCCAGGCTCACGCATCGCTCTTTGCTGCGTCCCGCACCCCCCACGCCCATCCTGCCACGCAGCTCTCCGGCTGCTCCCCGCACCCCGACAATTTCCTTCTAAACTCCTGTCCTGCTCCTCGCCACAGGGAAAAACCGCAAGAGGACACAAGTGACGCTGACTCTTCCAACACCCAGCAGGGGTTGCCTCGGTTTCCCCGGCAAGAGCAGCGCCCTGGGCTCGCTGCGGCTCCCCGGCGGTGCACGGCAGGGACAGGCGGCCGATCCCCGTCTGATGACTTGCTCCTTGGCCACTCTCCGGCCTTCTTGGCCGCTCTCCGGCCTCTTTCCATGGTGGTCCCAGGCAGGCAGGCAGGAGGGAGCCTCTCTCTCTGCGTGGCTGGGCTGCCCCTACCCCATGCCGGGAACGGGGATGGCCAGGCGCTGGCGCGGGCGGGGTGGACAATGACGGCAAGCTGACCTCGGGCAGAGTCCGGACCTCCTCGGATGCGACAAAGCCGGTGCTGTCACCCCTGTGCTCGCAGAGGGAGGCGTGTGAGCAGGGGGCTCCGGGCGGAGCTGAGCCTGTGCCACTAACCCGGGTCATAGGGCTCCCTGCTCCAGGGCCACGGGCTCCTGGCGCTCCCGCTTGCGCTGCCGCTCCCGCTTGGCCCGCCAGCACACATAGGCGGCCACCAGCAGGCCCATCCCGAAGATCAGGGTGGCCACCGAGACCACCTTAGCGATGTCCATTTGGGGGCCATTGATGGTGAAGGTGATGCACGTCGCTGCGACGCCGATGACCACGGAGACGATGCCGAAGGGGAAGATGCAGCGGTACCAGGATTTCTCGGTCCCGCCCGTGGCCAGGGCCAGTTTGTTGAGTGTAGCCGTGGAATCGGTGGCTGTGGCCAGCGGCAGCCCTGGTTTTCCTCCCTGCAGGCAAGTGAGTGAGTTGGACTTGCAGCCCATCATGTTGGCAAGAAAAGCCAGGAAGGAGCAGCACAAAGCGCGTCTTGGACGGACGAGAGTCGCTGTGCTGGTGATGCAAGGAAGGTGCCGGATCCTACATGGTCACTCTGTCCGGCGGCTCGCGGTGAGGACGGACCGGGATCTTGTCTGCCGCTGCTCTCGCTCCCAGCTCCTTTGCTGGCAGACCGAGCGAGGGCTGGAGGAGGATTGGAGCGAGGATTGGCGGTGCCAGCGGTGATCTCATGACGGTGGGAGGACCGGCTCGGCCCTGCCGCCTGTTAACTGTTTCGGGCTGTGAGCAGGCAGCTGCTTGCAGTCCAGCTGGGATCGCTCTTGGGATGTGTTTTTCCAATTTGCATCTGTTTTCGCCAGTCCGGACCTTGGCCAGGCAGCGCTGGGGCAGGGACGCTGTCCCGACTGTCCAGTACCCCCAGGACTGCACTGCTGCAGCCCCACGGGCAGGGAGATCCCAAGGGAACGGGCAGCGGGACTTTCAGGGACTCCCCTGGCCCTCTTTGCCTGCTCCGTGGACAGCGTCAACACCGCCACCTCCTTCCAAGCTGCTTTTTCTCCCAGTGTCACCCTCTCTATCTTTGTCCCCTGGCACAGGACTTGGGGAAGCCTCACTGGGAACCCACGGACTGGTGATGCTGCTGGGACACTGCCGCGGGTGACACTTAGGGGAACAGAGGGTGACCAATCACGGGACCTGGAAGGAAAGGGGCTCGAGCTGAGGTGCGGGAGGATTTGGGATTTGAGATGGTTGCTGAGCAGGCAGGACGGCAGCAGGGTAAGATCCAGGGGAGCAGGATGCTGAAAGGCAGCCACAGACAGGAGGGGATCAGCAGAGCCACAAGAAGCTCTCCGGGAAAGGAGGGCTGGGCTATGGGACCTGGCACCGTACCCACCAGGCCCTCAGGCACTATTTCCTTTCTGCAGTGCCCACATCCTGACTATTAAGGTTAACCCTTTTTAAACAGCAGTGTTGAGCACAGATAGGTGATGTTCACTCTGCACTGCTCCAGCACAGTGCCATACATGTGCAGCATGTGGCAGAGCCCAGTGATGTCACCCAGGGCTCCTGGGCAGGGAGGAGTGAGACACAAACAGCCTGGAGAAGGTCAAGGATAAAATCCTCCTGCCCAGGTCTGAACATCAGCAGAGATTTTTGAGCGTAAAAGCTTTTCGTGCTGCCTTTATCATGAGTGGATCAGAGAGGCACTGAGACTGGAGAGGGCACAAACAGTTCCTATCTCCTCTGACTTCTGCACTGTTTTATTTTTGAATTTGATTTCCTGAAGGAGAGAGGAAAGGAATGAGCTATTGCAGCAGACCTGAAGACCTGGAGCCTTTCCCAGGTCAGAGGTTCCCCCGAGCTAATGAGGTCCAGCTGTGTTTCTGCATCAACTGAGAGAAAGCCAAAAACAAGGAAGAAAATCCACACTGCAGGAGAAGCAGAGCTGGGCAGTGAGAAGGAGGCTCTGTGGAAGATGAGATGGAGAATCAGAGGAGCTGATGGGACAGACTCATGAAGGGGGAGGTTTGGGCATTAGTCTGCACAGGGGTTGCATTATCCTCCCTTTTTTTTGTGGGCACTTGCCTGCAGCATCCCCAGAGAAGTTGTGCCACTCTGGGAAGGAATAAAGCTGGTTTGGATCAGACTTTGTCCCTCTTCAGGTTTGGCCTGGAAAGCTGTGTGCAGGCTGTGAGCACCAAAACAGAGGGGGCTGGGTGTGCAAGATTCCTGGCATTTCTTCTTGCTCCCAGTTTCTTAAATAACATTCAGAAATAACAAAAGTGGAAGTTGATCAGGTTTCAGCTGAATTCCCAAAGTTCCCATGGTATGGCCAGAGGCAGGCAGCTGCAGACACCAGGACCTGGGCACAGGAGCTCTGGTTCTGCACAGAGACAGCAGTGGGAAAACAACTCCAGCTAAGGCAGGCATGCAGCACACGGTGCTCTGCAAACCGAGTCTTGTTATTTACTCTCCAGATTGCTCATTACAGGGGAAGAAGAGCAGCAGAACTCCATGAGTCAACACCCTTTGAGTGAGGGCAGAAGGCTGATACCGCCCAGCACAAGCTCCAGTTTCAGCTTTGTCAAACTTGAAAATGTTCAGGCTTAAATTTACCCTGAGCTGAACCCTTGAAGAAAATATCAGCTAAAATAGTTCAGCTGCTGCTGAGAGTGGGGTCTGGAAGAAAATACTCCAACGAGCCTGGCAAAGGGCCACTTCCCAATCTTTCTCTCAGGAAACTGCCACCCCTAAACACAGCTTCAGCCCCTCGTGCTGGTCATTCGCCCCTGCAGCATCCCCACACCTCCAGCCTCTACTCAGAGGGTTGAAAAGGACTCTTAACTTCCAACAAAGCCCAACAGCATTTGTATTGACAGCTGTACCTGGTTTTAAGTGGTGCTGAAGAGCGGTGAGTGGCCTTGAAAAAGCAGCAGGTGAGAAAAACAAGTCCCAGCTGGTTAAAAAAACACCCATTTTTATGTCTCAGTTCTGATGCATGAGGGCTTTGAGTGTTTGACTCAACAACACCAATGTGATTCTGCTGTAGCAGCCCTGTGTCTCCTGGGACCAACCCTCACCCCTGCCACTGCTTGAAGTTACACAGGAGCAAAGCACAGGTGCACACCCATCTGCAGGAAACGTGTGTGTACCGAACTGCTCCCTACTCCCACCGAGACAGTTCACCAGAGAGTGTTTCCAAAGCAGCACAGGCAGCAATGTCCAACCCAGCACCTCTACAGTTCCACAGATGCTTTAAAATAAATTATCTGCACAAAGCCCAGTGCACGTCCCGGAGCCACGCTGGCTTTGCTCCTGCTTTGAAAGAAAAAGCAGGGCCAGGACAACCCTGCACAGGACTTGGGCTGGGACAGGCTCACCACCAGGAAATTTCTCACACTCATGTGTGGAAGGCAGCTGGGTGAATTTTCCCTCCTTCCTTCAGAGGCCAAATTCAGGCAACTTTCTCTGATTTCAAGGTTGTTTTCTATAAACTCACAAATGTGCAATGAGGTGCATGGTGTGAGTCCATATTTTTGGGCACTGAATCTTCCACCCTTGGTGGGGCTGACAGGCTCCTCTACCTGGATGCTCCACTCCTTCCCTACACACTCCTGTAACCAACGTAAGGGTGTAATTTTCACAGCAGAAATAGAGACTTGTGAATCCTCCTCCCTCTTCTCACAGGAGACAAAAGTGCAGCTGGGACTGGATGAGTCACTTTGCAGGAGCAGAGACAGATGACACTCCCTCCACACACAGACACCCCCGGGGACCCTTGGGGTGATGGATGGGACACAGGAGCTCTCCCTGCTGCCAGAACCCTGCCCAGAGCCCAGCTTAGTGCCCTTGGCTGGGGGAGAGGCTCCAAAACCTGGCAAAGAGCTGCAGGAAGGAAGGAAAAACCTGGGAAATTCCTGTTGAAGAGAAACAGGAAAGACCAGAGGAGGTGACTGGCTGGGTGAGTGATAGAATGGTGTGGTCGAGCAAGAAACCCAGATTCCTAGAAGGAAATGAGGAGCAAAGGAAGAATGAGGAAGCCAGGATCCCTCTAAAACAGATTAAATTCTCCAATTTTGAAGTAAGGAAGCCCAGAATCAAATATGATGCTGAGCACCACTAGGAAATCCCAGCAGAAGCAAGGCACAGGAGGAGATCCATCTTCTCTAGCACTGCCCAGTGCTGTGGCAGGAGGAAGGAGCCCTATGGTCCATAATTATGTGAGTGACCAGAGACACTGACACCACCTGCTCAAAGCAGATATTAGAGGCAAAATAATTTGGAGACCACGTAGAAATGCTACAGCAAAGAAGGCAGTGCCGGGATGCAGAGACACTCTGGTGCCCCTTGCTCTGCTTACAGCTCCAGGTTCTGCTGTGCTCAGGGTAAACACACTCCCTCCTGGAGCTAAACCACTGCAGAGAGGAATTCTGTATATGGAGGAATTATGCCTTATTTTCTCCAGAACTAGAAGGTAATGGGGCTGGAAACAAGAACAGAAAACTACATATCTGGCAGAAACATCTGTGGGCAAAGATAATCAAAGATAATCTCAGTCACCCAATTCACAAATGTCCCTGCATGAGTCAAAGAGGTAATACTCACTCCTGTCCACCTCACTGCTGATTTTTGGGACACAGAGCTCAAAACTGGGGTCTAGGTTGTAGAAATCCAGCAACTGGCAGCCCTGAAGCCTTCTAACACAGAGAACTGTGCTCTCAACAAGTGACCCTCACTCAGTTAAAAATTAAATGCCAACAGACCACAGGCAATGACTTATCACACACAGGAACTGGAAAAAGCAACAACCCCCACCAGTCTGTAATACGTTAGAAACCCCTACAAGGGCTTTTCCTTTGGTTCTGTGAGGAAATTAGTAATTCTGCCTTTATTTGGCTAATACAGAATCACAGAATTGTTAAGGTTGGAAAATTATCAGTTTCAACCACTAACCCAGCACCACTGTGGTCACCACTAAACCATGTCTCCAGGTGTCATATTCACACATTTTTAAAATCTCTCTGGGGATGGTGACTCCACCACTGCCCTGGGCAGCCTGTGCCAGTGCCTGATCCCCTTTTCATGATAAAAATCTGGTTCAGTTCATGCAAGAGCCACATGATAGATTAAGACTAGGGTAGGAAATACTGAATAACAATTTATTGCACAACTGTCCCCCACCATAAATAAACTTCCACTGCAATGAAGAGCTGCAGAGAAATGAGAGTAGGTGAATATGGCAACAACCACAGCTGACTATGGAAAAAACCCTGGCAAAGCCAGTGTTAAGCTTTGATCGGCTCCATTAATTTTAAGATAAACAGCAGGGAAGAAACTCATGCAGCAGGAAAAACGTCATTAAAGAAGCACAGGTGGCATCTCATAGTCCATTTCAAGCTGCCTTGTGCCAAGCAAAGCTGGAAACCAGCAATATAAATTAGGAGGCACATTCTTGGATCCTCAGTGACCTAAGAAGTATTTTCCAGGTCTATGATTCATCAAAAGGGAAATAAATAAATAATCAAAGCAGGGGAATAAAGCACCAACAGCCATCAGGAAGTGTGGGGCTGAAAATAGCAGCCAAGTGTCACCTTGATCCGTTCCAACAAAGACTTTTGCACCAGTGACAAGTTGCTGGGTGACATCTCTGAGCTATTTTGGGATCATGGTTTTACACTTGGTGGGGAGCCCTTCTGAGGCATCGGCATGGGGAGAACGCCAGCGCCAGCCACAGAATTCCAGAGGAACTTCCAAACCAGGGAAGGGACTTGTAATGAGGGACTCACGTGTCTCACGAGAAGGATGCTTTCCTGGATCCAGAGATGGATGGGAGCAGATGAAAAAAGACCATTACATTACCCCTGCCACAGCCAGGTTCCTCCCCGGTGTTAGGGCTCGTACAGACCTTCCACCTTCTGCTGCTCCTCAGTGCCCAGCTCAGGCCACAGCGGGCACCCAGCACACGCAGTACTGAGAACCAGTATGATCCAGGGACAGGAAAAACTGCAGACTGGGAGAAGAGATCCCAAGCAGCTTTGCTGATACCCTCTGCCCTTGGAGGAGGAGCTGTGAGTACCACCGGTGCTGCCTGGGAAGCGAGCGACTCACACCAGGCACACTGGTTTGAAGGCTCACAGATAAGAAATGCACCTACTACACAGAAATAAGTTACTTTACTGTAGTTAATTCTTTTAAAAAATCAACATAAAACCCCAAACAAACAAAAACCTAATCAAAAGCCCAGACCCCAAATAATGCTGTTGGCATTGTCATAAGCAAGACCCTGAACTCCTCCCTGCAAATGGAGACCACGGTGCTCCCACTGATGGGAGGAAGGGAGAGGGAATCACACATGATTCAAATCACTAATGCTTTGTTCAGTCAAACAACTCCATTAAATCTGGTGAGTTTGCTCTTGCAAGGACAGCAGGATCTCTGCTGAGAGCTCTGTCACCCTCAATAAGACTCCAGAACAGCACAACACAACAAACATCACTTAAAACTGAGACAATACCAGGTAGTTAAGACTGAAAATAGTTGAATGGTCACAGAAATGTGGTTATATTTAAATTTATATGCCCAAACTTGCTTAAATACAAAAAATACTGTGTGATTCATCCCTGCATCCAGTATCCAACCATTTGACTTCTATCCCATTAGGCAGTCAGCACAATGTTGTAATTACAGCACTATTTATGGTTTCCCTAAGTTTTTAAAGTTTGGGGGCTTTTTTTTGAGTCACTATCCTTGAAGGGATTTAAAAGATACGCAGACATGGTTTAGTGGTGTTCTTGGCAGTGGTGGAACACTTGGACTTGAGCTTCTTAAAGGTCTTTTCAACCTAAATGATTCTCTGATTCTTGTGCTCTCTCCTTTGTGTTCCTATGCCTGGTTGGTACCCAGAATCTGACAGCTGCAGATGCCCTCACCTTGCATGACAGCACTCAGCTGCCCAGCAGTTCCAAAAGCAAGATCTACTGCTAACATGTCCTTTAAGAGACTTCACCTTGAGAGAAAACTGCTGTATGCTCTGAAATTCAGAGCCTGAAGCAGAAGAACAAAACCCCAAAGGGTGAGATCCTAAGAGAACACACTTGCAAATCGCAAAGCTCTGAGGCTGTGCCAGCTGAACCAACAGCTGTGACAGAATGGTTTTGAGAGAGGGAAAAGGATGCTGAGGTGCTACAGAGCTGCAGAGAAAGGGAATGTACAACCCAACGTCATCTGTGGGGCAGGAAGGAGCCCCACTGCAGTCCTGCTGAGCTGGACATGTGCATCCCTTGAGGCTTTCTTTTAAGCTGGAGTTCAGATGAGACAAATATATTGTTTCCCTCTACAACTTGTAAGGGCTGAGGACAAATCTAACTGCAGCATGAGCACACATGGGAGCTTGTGTCCCCAGAAACCAGAAGGGAAGGCTCCAGACAAGTTTTTTTCCAAGGCCAGGCTCCTCCACTGGCTCACACCTTGCTTCTAGTTACTTTTTCTTATCCAAACTCCTGAGCCACTGGTTATCTTTCTTATTCTGGCTAAAAGTAAGACAAAAATCTTCCTTTGCGTGCCTAAATAACCCATTACTGTAAACTTTCACCTTCTGAAATTACAGTTCAAAACTCCCTTTTAATTTTCTCCATCCCATTCCCAGCTCTTTGTTCCCTGGCACATGTGGCATGCTGCTTCCTGCCCTCTTCTTTCTAACTGAGCTCAGCTTAATTAGCCAGCCATAGATTTTTCTTGCTTACAATGCCAAACCCCTTCTTTCTCCACAAATTAAAACCAAGATGCTAGATCTTTTCTTCTGGGTGGTGGTTACAAAAATAGTACTCAATCTGCGTGGTGGAGGTAGGAACTTTAATACCTATTTAATGAATTGTTTTCATGTTGGGCTGAGCGATGGTTAGGGTTTTTCTTCTGTGAGGTTGTTATTAATGTATGTGAATGAGGACTAGGAAGCTGCCAGTGAAACCAGATGTCAACTTCACCAGTCCCAGTGTACATATTTATAAAAATCAGCCACAATCCACCAGAACAAGAGGCCTTGCTGCAGAGAGTACAGACATACAAAACCCAAGCTCACGACCAAGTGCGATCACATCAATCTCAGTTTTACAGATAACACGTGACAAACCCTGGTGTCAGATACATCATCTGCTGCAGCCTCTTAGTGACTCCATAATGGTGACAGGACTCAGGACTGGAAATGCACAGCCCTGAACTGGCTGCCTGCCCACAAAAAATCCCTCTTGGCTCCTTCTCCTGGCAGTCACAAGGCTATTAAAGCATTTCCCACTCACTGCTTACAGTATACTGATAATTAGACACCCTGGGACAGTCTGGAGGAGCTCTCTGCATCCTGCAGTTCCCACATCCAGCGTCCTCAGTGTGCTCTGCATGCATATGGAACCCGAAACCACCCCTTTCAGATTTAGCAGAAGTGGACAAAATTTCTCAGCAAAGCTTCAGCTGGAAATCACATGCTCATACTGAATTCTGTAATTCAGGGAGAGATTGATTAGGGTAAAAGAGTATAAAAACTAAAAAATGTGTGTGGAGGACATGCAGCTCCCCCCAAGTAGCTCCCCTAAAATCCAAGAGCTATGTCCCAGCATTTTGCAGCGCCAGTGCTCTTTCTAGAACTCTAGACTGGCACAACTTGCTGAATCAGGTGTTAATGCTTCAGGCTTGACTCACGCACAGTTTTAATCAAGTAACCTTCTCTCTGGAGCTCACAGAAAGCTCATTTAGAGAATAACATCAATAGCAAATCTGTCATCTTCAGAGGGGGCTGGGAGCTTTCCTCCCACTTCAACATTTACCATCTTAAACTGCTCTTTGATGAAATTCCCTTATCCCTTGCACAGTGCATCAGGGTTTGCCTCTTCAAACCCTAACATGTGCTCCTGGCCCAGGGAGCTCCTCTTGCCCTTTTCCCAGGGGTGGGAGCGTGTTGTGGACAGTCAGAGCAGCAGGGCACAGGCTGTCCTGCTCTGTCATGACTCACATGCTGCCAGACCCCTCAGAAGGACTGGAAGAGGCAGGACGTTCCACCACACCACTGCTGTTGTCACCCCTCTTACCAAGACTCAAGTTATTTCTGGTTTAGATGGCGAGCACCCCTAAAGCCCCACTGTTGAGTCTCTACATGTGGCACCTTCCAAGGAGGGGCTTCAGCAGCAGTTGGTGGCAGGTCTGGTGACACATGCAGGATAAACCCCTTGGAGGGCTCAACAGAGCTTCAGAACTGAGCACAGCTGAGGCTGTGGCCGCCCCCGGATCCCTGGAAGTGTCCAGGCAAGGTTGGATGTGGCTTGGAGCAACCTGGGATAGTGGAAGGTGTCCCTGCCCATG
The DNA here is from genome assembly GCA_013400315.1 of Bombycilla garrulus. Taxonomy (NCBI): domain Eukaryota; kingdom Metazoa; phylum Chordata; class Aves; order Passeriformes; family Bombycillidae; genus Bombycilla; species Bombycilla garrulus. Next base: position 64,975 of record VXBU01003865.1, read on the forward strand.
GCAGGGATGGAAATAAATGATCTTTAAGATCCCTTCCAAGCCAAATCAGTCTGTGATTATATTATTCTCTAATGCTAACCAAAGACAACTGGTGCATGTGAAACCCTCCAAGAGGCTCTGCTGTTTGCAGTGTACACTAACAGCTGCACTGCTGCTGCCTCTCCACTGGCCAAACACATTTGCAAAACAAACACAGTCTGTGGAGAAGTTGCAGAGGGGAAGGAAAGAAAAGAGCCAGGGGAAAAGACAACCTGTAGCAGTTGGAAATACTGAAAGTCACAGATTCTGGAAAGAAAATAAATCTGCCTCCTCCTCAGGATCCCATCCTTCACTAGCAAGAACCCAAAAAATCTTTTAAATGCTACTGCAGGGACAAAGAAGAAATAAGAGCTGCTAATCCTCCCTGAGTCTTGCTGTGCTTTCTCAGCTCATGTCTACACAACACTGGGATCATCTATCACTTTCCAAAAATACTGCTCATTTCCTGTATTTCTGTAATTCTATCCCCTGGCATCAAACACTACCTGATGTCTTTGTTTCCTCATCTCAGATGTATGTACTTTCTTCTGATAACAATTGCACATCCTATAACAAAGCCCTCCCAGCCCTTGAGTTCAACTGCTATTGAATCTCTCTATCTCTGCTATAGCACAAGACTGGTTCGAAAGAGTGAGTCATTCAAATGATTTAAAGTCTTACACATTTCTGAAAATTTTAAAATGTGGTGTAGGAAGAGAAACAAAACCCCACTGCACCCAGAGGCAGAGAACAACCCAGTTACCTGATATTCTGCAATCCTTCTGCACAACTCCTACAGTGTCAGCTTGCCTTCTGAGTTTGCAACAGCCCCTGCGAACCCTCTCTTGTGGGCTGTCTCCTTTTCCCAGCCCCTTCCCACCTCTACAGTCCTTGCTGTGGTGCTGAAGCTGCTGCCAATTTCCACTGGCCTGCTCTGCACTGAGCAGCAGATGCTCCATGACTCATGCAGTGCTTGCAGACACAAGTTATCCATAACAGCACCCTAATTAACAATACCAAATGTCAACCCTCCCATTCAAACGTGGACATGTTCATGTGTATGACCACACTCATTTAGGAGGCAGTCTGCTCCCTTGGAGTGTTCCAGGCCAGGTTGGACAGAACTTGGAACAACCTGGTCTAGTGGAAGGTGTTCCTGCCCATGGCAGGTGGTGGGATGAGATGAGGCCCCTTCCAGCCCAACCCATTTTGGGATTCTGTGACAAAAATACAAAGGGAAAGTAAGAGATGCTGATTTTCACCTATCATATGAATGCTTTTTATTGAATTTTGATTGTCAGAAAGAGCCAGGCAGCAACCTGGCCTTGAAAAAGATAAGGAAAAAATAATTACTGTTTTTGCACTGCTAAGAGCTAAATTACACACACACACACACACGAGCAGAGTCCAGCTTTGAGATATGGTCTGATTCAAACTGCACTAGGCTGTGGTACACTTCCGAATGGAATTTTAAGTACTCAAAAGCAGAGGTTTTCCACTTCAAAGCTTTATCTGTCACAGGGAATTTGGGGATTCCACGCAAAAACCCAGCATGAAGGAGAAACGGCAGCAGGCCTTTTCCCGCGGTGACAAGGTGGGAACAGCTGCAGGAGCTGCGTTTCCCAGGGCCTGGCTGGACATTGGCGGGGTCACTCCGGCCCCAGCAGGGACCGCGGGACCCGGCCGCCACCTGCCGGGCACGGCCAGACGCGCAGCGTTAGCCCAGCTTCCTTCCTTCCTTCCCTGCTTCCTTATGGCATCAAAAACAATCAGTGAATTCTACATGACCCCTCTGCCAGCTGCTGAACAGAGTACTAGGGAAGCAGCAGCTCAGGTTCTCAGGATTTCTGGATGCTGGAAGCTCACGACCCATGATTCTGTGGCTATCGGATCAGTATAAAGCATGTATATACCAGTATTATATATATATACACACATACACATATGTGCAGTATAAACCCTGCTCCACTGTCTGCATCCAGGAGCCTGGTGTCCTGAGGCAGTCAAGAATCCAGAGCTTAGTAGAGACAGCCTTTGAAGAAAAGCCAAAATCAGAATCTCTGAAGCCCTTCACAAAACCTCAGTTAACAGGTCAGGAAAGTGATATAGAACAACAGAATCACAGACTGGTTTGGTTGGAAGGGACCTTAATCTCATCTCATTCCAGCCCCTACCATGGGCAGGGCCACCTTCCACTATCCCAGGTTGCTGCAAGCCCCATCCAACCTGGCCTTGGACACTTTCAGGGAACCAGGACACTTCCAGGGAACAATTCCTTCCCAATATCCCATCTAACCCTGCCCTCTGGCACTGGGAATCCATTCCTCCTTGTCCTGTCCCTCCAGGTCCCTGTCCAAAGTCCCTCTCCAGCTCTCCTGGAGCCCCTTTAGGGACTGGAAGGACTATAAGATCTTCCTGGAGCTTTCTCCTCTTGAGGCTGAACACCTCCAGCTCTCCCAGCCTGAGCAGAGGGGGCTCCAGTACTCCTGATACAAAAGAAAAATAAAAAAAAAAAAAAGAAAATAAAAAAAGCCCATAACAAAACCAACCCCCTGAAATTCACTTGAATAAACAGGCAGAGAAATGAAGTTCATAGAAAAGATTTATTGCTTGGAGCTGTCTTCGGCTCTGTGCAGGACCAGCAGGAGTTCCCCAGCTCAGTCCAGCAGCTCGTCTCTCACTAGTACAGGGAAGCGCTGGCCTCCCTCACAGAGCTGAGTGTGGATGGCCCGGAACAGCCCTGCAGAGCCCTCCAGGAATGACCTGGGCTCCAGGACAGGCAGCAGCTCTGCCATCATCACCTGCGCAGGAGCAAAGGAGACACTGTCACCAGAGCCAGCAGCACTCCAGTATTCCTCAAAGTGGCTGCATAACAAGTGAAATCTAACCAGAGCAGTATGACTAATAACAGGCTAATTGATTGATGGATACTTTCTTTTGTCATATTTAATAAAGGCAGAGTGGTTCATTTTCTGCTTATGAGCTACCTCAGCAGCCACCCAGCATTTCCAGAGCAGTGAGGCAAGCAGCAGTGCTGCTGACTGCTGCAGGGAAGGCTCAGCTCTGGGATGAGATCAGCATCCTGCAAGAAACTGAAGCTGCTGTTGGTTCAGGAGCTCTGCAGCCACACAGTGAAGCGCTCACTCAACCAAGGGTAAATTCAACCCTTCACTCAGGACTGTTCCCATCACCTCCCAGTTATCTGGACACTTCTCCAGACTCACCTTTTGTAAGGCAATCTCTTGGTGCAGCTTTGACAATTGCAGCTTCAAGGCAAACAGGTCCCTCAGCTCCTGGAGACTGGAGTAACAAAGGAGAGGCACAGCCAGCATGTCTGCACTGTCACATGTTTGTCCCCTGGCAGGGACACAGGCTGGAGAGCAGCTCCCCACATCCTCAGTGCAGTCTGGGTGCAGCCTCAGCTGGAACTCCAGAGCTGCCAAGGGTACGAGAAAAGGCAGGACACAAAAACACACAAGTTAAATCTGTGCTTGAAGACTTTATGATCTACTTACTATTCCCAAAAACTAATAGCTAAAGACACAGTATTAATTAGGGCAAGCTCCTCATGCATGGCACATCAGGACACCCTAAGCTGTGGTCTGCATTGTCCCCTCCCCAGCCCTCTTGAACTGCAACTGTTCAAAGCTCCAAGTCTCTCCTGAACACAGAGGAGAGACACAGGTACCACAGATTTGTTTGCCACCAGAGAATTAAGTGCTCCATTACCATAAAGATAATCAGGAGAAAAATTACCTTGGTCCAGTGTCCTGCACACAGATGGCAAAGGGTTCATACCTGAGCACAAACACAGGGACTGTCTCACCTGCTCGCAGCAACTGCAGCTTCTGCAGGCACTGGGACACTGTGGTTTGCAAACCCTCCAAGGTCAGAAGGCTTTCATACTCTTCTTGCAGAGTGGGAGGGTCTACAAGAGAAGCAAAGGAAAGGTGTGAGCACTGGAACCTTGCTTCCCAAACAGCTTCTAGAGTGGCCTCAGGTTCACCAGCCTTCATTTCAGGCAGAGAATGTTCCTGTCCCTCATGTCCAGCACATGCCAAGAACACAAAACCCATGGAACTCGAGCCCAAATCATCCTTATTCCACCTTCTGCCCGTCCACTGCCATTTTCCCCTCCTTACCTGCAGGCTCAGCTTCCACATACTGCCTCAGACAGGAGGAGATATCCAGGAGGCTCCTTAATTCCTCCTCTATCTCTGCAGGACTGGGGGTCAGCTTCGGGGAGCAAAACTCAAACAGCAGCAGCTTAAGGAAGATTCCACAGCACCAGCTCTGTGCAGCATGCCAAGCCCCAGGCCAGGCCAGCTGGGTTCAGGGCAGAGGAGACCAGCCTGGGAAGTGGCACTGCAGGGGGAAGGTGAGCACAGCACAGCACAGCTGTGTAGGGCATGCTTGCCTTGTGGCCACATTTGGCTGGATCAGAAGTTTTATCAGTGCTCCACGGCTGTACTGTGTAAAAACCCACAACCTAAAGAGCCGACTGGAACTGCTGGCATAACTCTCTCCAGACGGGAGCTCACCGCACAGCAACTGCACCCTGTGCTTGCTCGGAAAGGATACAGTTGTCTGGATCCTCTCCATAAAATGGGTCCTTGCAGCTGCTGCATCTGCACTTGTTTGGCACAAACGACATTTCTCCCATGCCCTGAAATTCCAAGGGGGCAGGAGGTGGAAGTTACACTCCTTTGTACCAGACAGTGCTCACGCTGAGCTGTGACACACCGTGTGGCACATCAGTGCTTTAATCACAAGTGTCTCCCTCCCTCCTCTCTCTCACAGGTTATTTACCAGCCATTCCCAGCTCATTCTCATGGCTGCTATCAGATCAACAAGGACACCCTGCAGAAAGCATCAGACACTGCAAAACACCTGTTACTGTCTCTTCTTGTTTTGTGGGGAAGGATCAGAAGACAGACAGCACATTTCCATAAGCAGAGTGTGAACTCACCCTCATTCTCCTGTATTGTCCTGCCTGTGTTTACACCCATAGAAAACAACAAATCTTCCCTTCCTTTCTTAGGAGTAAGGCATTTGCATTTCTGTACATTTATTCTGTTCGTATAGGTGTACAGAAAAAAGAGCAGACAGGACAAACTCTCGCCTAACTACTTCCTATTCCAAACTTCCTCAAGATTCTTCTTTAATAATTTTTTTTGGGGGGGGAAACTGGTATGTTTGGCAAGCAGAATGACAGCATCGTGTCAGGGACACAAGACAGAGGTTTAAGGACAGTATCATGAGGAAACTGGCCAGGACTTCACAGCAGAGCCCACCAGTTTTGTCAGTGCTTTGATAAAGCACTGCACAAATAACAGCACTAGCAGAGAGATGCATTTCACTCATGAGTTCAACATCCTCATGGATGCACAGGCCCCATAATATCCTTTCCTTAAGGACTGTCTCCCAAAACCTGCTGCAGTAAGTGAGAGCCATCAGAAGCTTAAAATAGTTCTGCAGTGCCTGACTAACTCGAGTGTGCATGTGTCTCCTCTCTAGCCTAATGGGTCTTTTAAATCATGTTAAAATCCGCAGATTTCAGAAATACATTGTGCAAAGAAGTGGCAAGGTTAATGGAACAGGAAAGAACAGAAGTTCCCAGGCAAGATGCAAACCCTCTACAAGAGATCTGTAGTGCAAAGGTTATTCTCAATCTGTTACTGAGTTGAAAGCAATAGTGAGAAGTATAAAATTATACCAAAGTGATTAGAATGCTGAAAAGCTCAATTTAGGAGTGAAAATTAAGGGTATAAAGCCTTTACAACTTGCAGAAGGGCAACTAACAAACTGGTGTCTGATAAATGACAATTTCCAAGAGGAGGAGGAATTCTTGAGGGCAGCACGAGGGGCTACAGTTAGATTTAAGAAAGGGTTTATGCTTAATATCTGAACAAAGCACATAATGAGCATTCTGCTGAAATGGCAAGAATTCTCAGAGGAAATGTGGGAACCTCTTCCAGAAGACTGGAGAAGGGACTAGAGCAGGCAAACCCCAACCACCCACACCATCCATGCAGTAACACTGTAGCTGGCTCTGTGTAAGAGCTCAGCAGCAAGGGCCAGCCTCACACACAGCTCTGGTGCTTCCAAGCTGCAAAGGCAGGGGTGATTTGGGAAACTCTCACTTGGATAGAGTATACAGACACCTATCTCACAGGGTGTCCTGCCTTCAACACCTGTATGGCACCAGCAATTAAACCCAGGATTAAGCATTCCAGGAACTTCATGACTCAGAGATTAACAGTAATTAGCACTTGGAAAACAAAAGTAGCACTAGTGGCTACAATAACAGGAGAACACATCCTCAGCAGCAGCCTTGCAGTATGGGAGCTCTTCGGGCTCCCAGCTCAGGCCCCATGCCCTGTGGGCTCACTGCCTCCCCGGGGCACACAGAGCAGCCACAGCTGACTCCTCCTCACAGCCCTGAAGCTGAGGGAAGCTCCGGACTGAACTGGTCAGACTGGTCTTACCTAGAGTTCCTGGAATAGGCTTTCCTGTAGGGAAGGGGGAGCTTCAGCTGGCATCTGTAAAACAGGAGAAAGATCAATCCTGACAGCTGGAAAGCAATTAACAGCCTTGTCCTCCATCAGGGAAAATGGTGTTTTGTCAAAATCTGAAATTAATGTAGCTGCAATGGGAGACATCAGCAACTCTGGAGATTGGATCCACCACTGTCTTCAGACTGTCCTCAAGGAAGGAAGATGAGGTTGTCATTCGACTGCACAGGAATCATTGATCTGAGCTGGGAGAGCTCCTACATCCTGCCACCAGAGGTTCATCCAGGGTGGGCAGCTGGGAGCAAAGCCATGGCACAGCAGAGCAGACATGGAAACAAAACCTTCAGGGAAGCTGCTCTCCCATGCCCTGTTGCCCTACCTTAGCAGGACAAGGCAGCTTTGCTTACCACTATATCACAGTCAAATAGGAAAGGGATATTCTAGCTTCCACTGGGAATATGATTCTTAACCTTGAAGCAGAATAATCCCTAAATTGTTATTACAAAAACAGGAGGGTTGGCAGATATTGGTCACGTGCAGACTAGGAATGCAAGGCCACAGTTGGGAATTTAAGTAAATGTTTGAATCCAGATCCCTGTTCCTACAGCAAGTGTCACTAAAGTGTCCTGGGGCCCTTCCAATGCCAGTGAAAAGGGATAATTTCCTCCCTCCATAAACACAAGAGTTAGGTTGTGGCAACTGAGAGAAATATTCCTCACAACTTTCCAGGGACATCAGATTGAGCATCAATGTTTTGTTAAAGCAAAAGAGGAAAGAAATAACTGAAACAAGATAGACTGGCATGAATGAAAAGCCAATCTCACAAGGATTATTTTGCCACTTTCCCACAGAGAATCTCACTAACATTCCCTTCATAATCCTTCCTACACCAAACCCTTGAAACAACTGCACTCTAGACACTCCTGATTTGTGGAGCTGCATGGGCAGTATGTTACAGGTTAATGGGGACAGCATTAAACCCAGATGCCATCACTCCAAACAGCACTGGGCTCATGCTTTAGAGAGAGAGATAGAAAATTCATGTATTATGTATTATCATTGTGTAAAAAACAGGATAAATAAAAAAATCAATATGCTATAATAGAGAGTACACTCAGAGGAAAGCTAAGGCTCAAGAAAGCTCTACAGAGACAGCTTTCCAAAACACTCACAGGGGACCATGAAACATCAAAAGTCTTAATTGAAAGGCTTTCAAAGACCCAGCTATCCAAGAATAAGCCCTTAAAATGAAAACACTTGCTCAACCACAATAAAGGCTCTAAACTGTATAGGATACTTCCTCTGGAGAGGGATGTGAGGAGGATGAAGCCAGGCCGGGACCCCCAGAGCAGCCACAGCCAGCAGGATCTGTACACATGCTTGTGAGTGTGGAGCAGAACAGATGTGCCCAGCTCCCACACTTACCCCTTTTCCTGCAAGGTGCCTGTCCCTGGTGAGGTGCTCCTTCCCCATGCACCTGCAGTGTCCTCCTTTTTGCTGGACTCCCCCAGGACTCCACAACTTTTCTTCCCTGCATAAAGTAACTGCTTGCCAGCAGCTATGGAATTGTTTCCTGCAGCTGAATCTCCTCCAGAAAAACTTTGCCGCTTATTTGGGGTAGATTCAGACAAGCCAGGTGTCTCCTGGGGTCCAGCTGCAGCACAGACCTCTCTGGCACTGGCACCAGTTGCTGTCCTGTGGCTCCTTCCTTGTTTGGAAATCATTCCTTCTGAGGAAATCTTCCCAGCTGTCCTGGGGCCTTGAGAAACACATCTGGCTGCGATTTTCCTTTGCAGTTTCTTCACATCTGGGTCAGTACTGTAAGGGGCTCTTAACTGGTATGGAGAGGGCTTCTTCAACAACAAAGGCTCTTTGCTTCCAGCTCTCACCTTCCTGCACTCGGGAACATCCTCAGCAGGTGTAGGCATCTGCTGCTCTTCAGCTTTCTTGGGAGCATGTGCCTTACCTGTCAATTTCTTTCCTGTAGCTCCCTGAGCCTCTAATGGAGTTCTCAAGATGCTTTTGCTGACTTTCAGTGCCTTCTCTAAGGCCCTGTTCAGCAGTTCCAGCTCCTCCAGCTCCTTGGGTGAAGGCCTGTTTTCTGCGAGAAAACATGTCAGAAGGCTCAAACCTGGATGCTCCACATTTGACTCTTCACTAACTTGCTCTTCCAAGTGGCACAGAAGGAAACGAAACCTCATGAATAGCACATGGGGTATTTTTTTTTTTTTTTTAGCAGAGGGAACAGCCACTGCACAGGGGATGCAGGCAGGATTGCCAGAAGCTCTGAAGAGCCAGGATAGATGTGAGCCACAGGAGGACAGTTCTCCCGACTCAACCTCAAGAAGTGACATTCTCACACTTGGCTCAGGCCCACTTTATTGCCGCCCTTGGTTAAGGACTCCAAGCGAACCCCAAGAAGGAAAGAGGGAGGAAAAACGCAGAGGGGGTATTTAGGTGGATGCAGAGCATTGGAATGACCGCTAACACCGCAACTGGCACGAGAGGCACCGGCCGGGGGCAGCGCTCACCATGTTCAGTGTTGGAGCCTAGCTGTGCTTGTGGCCGCTCCTCTTCTTCGTCATCCCTGGAGGATACAAACAGCGACGGGGCCCGGCGTTGCTGCACCGGGACAGGAGCAACACCCCCGGCCCGCGGGGCCTCGGGCATGGCTGCGGGACCAGCGCCCAGGCCTCCCTCCTCCCTCCGGGCCGCCCGGGGACAGGGGGTGCCGGGGGTTCGCCACACACCCGCACTCACCAGCCCCACAGGAGCGCCCGGCTCCGC
>VXBU01003865.1:74315-219650 GCA_013400315.1 Bombycilla garrulus
GGCCCGCAGGCAACATCAGCCCGGCCGCGGCCCCGCCGCTCCTCCCGCCCGCCCCGCGATCTCTGCGGCCCTGCCAGGACCTGCGGCCGGGGCGTGTCCGCCCGCGGCGAGGGCGGGAGCGGCCCCGGGCCTCAGGGGTTCCGGTGGCTCCGGGGGCTCGGCGGCAGCGGGGTCCCGCTCCGCCGCAGCCCGCTGGGTGTCGGGCAGGGGCGTTTCTGTGCTCGCCGTGCCTGCCCGGCGCGGACGGGACAGTGCCGGAGATCCCCCGCTGGGCCCGGGGAAGCCTCTTTCCCTCCGCTGCCTTCGGCGCTTCCCTCTCTTTCCTACCCCCTCCGAGGGGGCTCGGGCACCGCGGGCCCGTCCCACAGCTCGAGGTACTCGGCCTCTCCTGGGATTAGGACACGAACGGGATTTGCTCCCCCCAGCCTTGGCAGTGGATCCCCCCGAGAACACAGAGCCCCCCGGCTCCGCGCAGGCCATGCCGCTGGAAGTGGAAGCAGGACCGTCCCGGGCCGGGTGTCAGCCCGGTTCCCCAGAACCCTGGCAGAACCATCTTCTCTTGTGTTTGGAGTGGTATCTGGGTTTAATGCTGTCCCTGTTAACCTGTAACATACTGCCCATGCAGCTCCACAAATCAGGAGTGTCTAGAGTGCAGTTGTTTCAAGGGTTTGGTGTAGGAAGGATTATGAAGGGAATGTTAGTGAGATTCTCTGTGGGAAAGTGGCAAAATAATCCTTGTGAGATTGGCTTTTCATTCATGCCAGTCTGTATTGTTTCAGTTCTTTCCTCTTTTGCTTTAACAAAACATTGAAGTCCAGCGGACACAGTGCACGGCAAACTGCTGTAGCCGCCCGTGGTTTGCACCAGCATAAAAAAGAATTTGTGGGATTTTTTTGATGGAGAGGGGAATCTGCCTTGCCCTGTGGCTGTAAGAGCTGCCAAATTGGTACCGCGGACTCCGAGTGCTGCTGGATCCCGCCAGGATCAGCTCTTGCTGCGGAGCAGTGCAGTTCTCCAGAAGAGCCTGTAGCTGGCACTCGCACTGCCTGTTTAGGCAGCTGAGGACCAGGAATTCAGTCCTCTCCCTAGCATAGGGAGAATGAAAGTTATCAGAATGAAAGCTAACAAAAAAGTTACAAAGTAGGAAAGAAGTGGTTCACTGCCTTCAATGGCTGAATCTTGAGGTTGACCTGCTCATGTTTCTCTGCAGCCATGTGACTGCAGAGTTTTTAAAATAGAAGCTGAGAATTCCAGGTGATTCATCGAGACAGGACTTTAAAACCCCTTATAAAACATTACAAAATATCAGATAAATCATCCCACATCGCGAGTTTCCACATTCACAAACTCAACATTCTTCCACTTGTAATTTGCACTTTCAGCACTGACGAAGAATGATTTCTCTCTCTGTAGGCTTTGCTACTGAATCTGTCAAGTATGCTGGCCCCTTCTTGCCCTGCATCTTGTGAAGAAGTGTGAGTTCACTGTCAGAACACTGAACAGTTATGCTTCTGAGGCACGAGCTAAGGTAGAGCCCTGCCAGATATCCCTGGGCTCAGCAGGGCTGATGGGGATATCAGACACTCAGAAAATAGTTTAATCAACAAAGTCACCAGCTGCAATGCTGTGGGACCCTGGGAAGCACAGCAGCAGGACAAGAGTTCATTTTTAGACAGGTGCTTCTCTATATTCGTGAAATATCCAGAATCAGAAGAGACATACAAGGATCATGAGTCCAGCCCCTGGCCCCGCACAAACATGCAAACAATCCCACCCTGGGCATCCCTAGAGCGGTGTCCAAACCCTCCTGGAGCTCTGGCAGCCTCGGGGCTGTGCCCATTCCCTGGGGAGCCTGGGCAGGGCCCAGCACCCACTGGTGGAAGAACCTTTCCCAAAATCCAGCCTGGCCCTGCCCTGGCACAGCTCCTGCCATTCCCTGGGTGCTCTCCCTGGTAACAGAGCTGGCCCTTGGGATGAAGCTGTAGTCCCTGGCGAGCTCTGCCCTCAGTCTCCTCCAGGCTGAACAAACCAAGTGCCCTCAACCACTCCTCACACAGCTCTAGTTTCCTTGAGACCCTTCATCATCCTCCTTTGCTCTCCAGGAACTTTATATCCTGATACTTTGTTGCCCGAGGTAGGTGAATTCCTGCAGGTCGGGACTGGCCAGGAGATGGAGCCCTGGGCTCCTGGAGCCTCCAGCATCACCTGCTGTCCCAGGAGGAACACAGACTAGTAACATTTCAAATGGTGTAAAGATTTTGTTACAAAAGACAGGTTAAAATACTCGTGTCATGTACAAGGGGCTGCTGCTGGTACACAGCTCTGGCACGAGTTACTTTTGGGCCTGAAGTCATGAAAATCTTGCATAGGTGAGATGTAATGGAAGTTACACTGTCAGCACTCACTCACTGTTCAGGCTGACAGGTGCCAGGTGATATATATTCTGCTATCTGTATTTCTATTTTCCTGAGAACCCAACTCTCAAACACCTGTCAGCTAATAAAAATACCTGTCCAGGTGTGGGTGGTTATACTAATTACAAGAGGACTAGAAGCAGTCTAACCCTTGATAGGCCACAGGTGTAACCAATAAGGAGAAGCCCTAATAAAGAAAGGGTTGGCTGAGCTCGGCTTAGTTGAGGTCTGTCTGCTGGGCTGAGAAGATGTGCTGGACTCTTGGGGTCTACTGGTCGTGTTAAGAGGAGACAGGAGTAGGTGGCTGGGAAAGGAACAGGAAGGTAAGGTATTGAACAAAGGACAAACAGGGATTGGTGGCTGTGTTAGGAACCCAAAGGAGTTAGCTGGTTGTGCAGAAAGAAGAACAGCTCAGAAGGCTATGTGATGCTGCTTGGGTAAAGTTTAGTTCTCAAAAAAGTATTGTCTGTCTTGACGTGGTTGTGGGCGAGCACAACATCCTAAGCTGATCCAGTTGACTGTAAAACCGAGACCGAGCCGGGCGGGGGCCGGCCGGGAGCGCGCTTGTTGGAGCGTGGTGGGATCTGGGACCAGGGTGGGGCTACCGCGGAATATGTAAAGAAGAGGAACGCAAAGAGCACTGGATGACATCCAGAGCTAATAATATTCTTGAGAACGAGTCTGCATAATATTTAGAGAAACCAGCAACACGCCTTGCTGAGGAAAGAGCAGTGCTGTCCTTCCATTGGAGTTTCAAAACTGCGTCGCCATAACTTCAAGGGGACTTGATCAGAAAGGGGACTTGGACAACGATGCCAGAGAGTGTAAATAGTGGGGACTCCTGTGAGGAATAGAAGGCCTAGATTTGTTGCACAGTGAAAATGAGTTTCTTCACTTTCTGGCTCACCTATTTGAGCTGCTGCAGTGTGTGCAAGCCTTAGGCCACCACTCCAAGGTGATTCCAAAGAAGGCATGAACAGCGACTGGGTCTTACTGGTTAATTTTACTATCTTTGCTCTGTTAATTTCCCAGTGGGCTTTTTCGACGAAGGTCCCTGTAAAGCCAGGCTATGGTTTTTAAACTGTAGGGAAAGCTGTGGATGAATACTGCCCCCGGGGACCGAATATGTTGAGGATCATGACATTAACACATCCTCAAAATCCTGAGCCAGGGCTGAGGTCTTAGTTCACACCAAATGAAAACCATGTCCCTTGGAGCTTTTGCACAAGGGAAAGACCTTGCCCAGTTGTTTGCAGAGTCACCCATAGCACTGAGGTATTTATGGGGCTCTTCTGCCCTCCAGGCTTCTTGCTATCTGATTTACAGTCTGGGAAAGTGCAGCCAAATGGAAACCTGAGGGATCTTTCCCTTTTTTCTCTCTGGCCTTCTCACAGGACAGACTGTTGTGGAAATGAGGTGGGGTTTCTCTGGGACCAAGAGTACCCACCCATTGACTAGGGCTTCTCCTCCTGCCGAGGCTTCATGCAAGGCCTTAAACAAGCCTGGGATCAAGTGTGACAGTGACATTTGCATGATAATTCCATGCTGTGAGTGTTTGCACAGTACTATTAATTCCCTGGGAAGTGCAGCTTCTGGGAATGGGGGATGAACTCTGGGCTCATCACTACTGCAGGCTGTGGATACCAAAGTTTGTGTAATTGGGGGGGGGAGGGAAGGAGCTGTTAGCAAAACTCACAGAAAAAAAACCAAACACCATCAGGAATGAAATGCAGAGATCTGAGCTCTGGGGAAGTTTGAGCCTAGTGGAAGATGGAGGAGCAGATGCCTTTGCTGTATGAGCAGGGCCTCATGGGACCATGTGTAGGCCTGGTGGAGGTGCTCCTGTGGTACAGAAAATTAAAACTGGTGAAAGTCCAAAAGTTTGGAAAACCATATGGTGCGAAGGCACAAAAGAGCAGTAAGCTGGCAGTAACTGTACAAATAAATCTGCTTCAGTGCTGCCTGAAAAGGAGCAAAGACAAAGAAAAACCTCTGGATACTCCTGTATCCATGTAGGGAGATCCACAATCGGTGTCCACAGTATCCTGCTGGTAGCGGAGAAAGGACAATAAGCCATGGCTTTATTGATTGCTTCTCCTCCCTGTCTTTTATTATTTTCCCTGTTTTGATAATAATTAGGAGTTAGAGGAGGAGGGAATTGTCAGCTGTGAATCTGGGATGTGGTGACTGATGCTAGAAGAGATTGCAGTAATATATTTAGATTTTACTAAAGCACTTGACACTGTGTCTCAGTCTTCTGCACAAAACTGATTAAGTCAAATTATAAGTGAAAGCTGATGATGGGGAAGACTGCATCAGGTGGAGGAAGGTATCCAAATTTCTGCAGACATCACTGCCAGATTAAACTCCGATTAATCAATGTAGATAAACATCATCTTTATCTTTGCTGCTGGTTTCAGATGAGACCTTTCAGCCATCACATCATCTATTGCTCAGGTAAGAGCATTTGATGAGCTCCATCCCGTTCCCTGTGGGCAGCAATCAAGCTCAGAATTGAGCTTGTTTTTCTTTATTCAGTTTCATCTTCCTCTTCTAGAATTCAGAAATTACTGCAGGTCTTCATGTGCTGGAAGCCTCATTTTCATTACTCCTGAATTTGATTTAAGACCTAAGTTGGTGTTTTTCAGGGCAGTTGAAATTGTCTTTAAAATTCACCTGTCCATTTTGCATCTCTCTGAGGGCATTCAGCTGAAACCAAGTAAAAGTCTTTCATATACAGTGATCTTGATGTGCAGACACATACATGTCATCTCTGGAAGGGCTTCTGATTTCTACTTGTATCTCACACTCTGTTTCTAACTCACGTCTGTCATCCTTTACTTCACTCGTGATGTTTGTACTAAAATCACCTTTCATTCTCATCCTTGTGGAGAATGTCAGTGCTATCAGACAGCTCTCTGATTTTTTTTTTTTTCAGGGAAAAAGAAAATCCCCATCTGCTGTTTTTGGTGCCACAGAAATAAAAATTCCTTTCTTGTTATCATTTTAATACCTCATTTCTGGAAAAATATTAGTGGTGGGCACCTAGATTGTCTAGGAAGGGTTTTGTTGTTTCCATACCATGTCACCTGCCCAAAGCAGGAGTTCGCCACCTCTTGAGCAGCTCCACACTCTGATAACCTCTCCACCGAGTGCTTGTGTTTCTGTCTGACTGAGAGACAGAAACTCAGCCATCAGCAGGAGCTGTAGGCTCCTAGCAGGGAGCCAGATCAGACTGCAGAGGAAAACGCTGCTTCTCTCCTCTGTACTTTGAAGCAAGGACTGATTATGAGCCATCAGAGGTGCTGTGTCCTAATCAGTGGCTATAGCTTTTGTAAGTCAGCTTTTTTAAGATAGGCCAGCCACGGAGACCATCTTCCATAACCTCCTGGTGTCCCCAGGCAGTTTGGTCATTCCTAATACTCTGGAAGACCACAGCAACTTTGAAGAGGTTTTGTTTCCATCATAATAAATCAGATACCTCATCCCAGAGGGCATCAGGGGATCTGCATCACATCAGTCCATAAAAATACAAGGTGAATTCCCTGTGAATTGGGTTTTTATCTTGATTAGGGCTGAACCCAACTTTGCCCTGAAAGAGGAAGGGTCTGGTCCTTACCTCCTGTGAAGTGCTGGGGTTGCAGGAGTCAGTGCAGAGATGCTGATGGGGTGGCTGAGAAGGTCTCAGAGATCCTGATGCCCCTGAAACATCCTCCAGTACTTTATCATAGAATCATTTCATCTGGAAGGAACCTTAAACTTCATCTTGTTCCAAGGCTGCTAGGTCATGGGCAGGGATGCAACTCACTAGGTCGGGTATCAGGAAGGTGTTTTACTGCCTTTGTTTTCAGTTCTTATCTCTCATTTGAGCTGACAAAGTTGTTTTGTAGTTCTCCTACTACAGGGGTTGAGTGGCCATGGCCTCCATTCAGATTCAAAAGCTCCAGACAAGGAGCTAATTGTGACTGTGATTGTGTTTAGTAGGGGACAATATTTCCCCGACTACAAAATCACCTGGGAACTCCCGAAAGCTGGAACAGGGTCTGGACAGAGTGGGCGAGAAATACTAGGAACTGGGAATAAAGAATTTTTTTGTTAGGTGAAATAAGCTTTTTAGCAGGAGTTGAAGGCAGAAGGGGTCCGGCCAAAGCCATGGCTGTTTTCCCAGAGCAGAGCAGATGCACAGAGCGTGCCTTTCAGGTGCCTGTGATTTTTCTCCAGTGGCTCCCTCTCCCTGACAGACATGGGAGGTATCAGTGGCGTGCTCAGAAATTTGTTGCACAGGCTGTAGTTGAGGACTGGTTGGTCAAACATCTCCGTGTATTCTAGACCTCACATGGCTGAGCAGTTAAGCAGGGGGATCTTCAAGGTGAAGTGGGAGTGCAGAAAGCGGGGATTAAACCGGGGGCAGGAGTAAAACTCGGGACTTAATTGAAATAAACGGGCAAAGAGACTGGTCCCCTTTTTAATGCCTGTATTGAAATCAACTCTGGGTTGCGGGGAAAGGCAGGGGGATGCCGCGGGATTGCACAATCCCGCCGCTGCTCTCGGTGGTGAACGGAGAAAGAGAGCGCAATTCAGCTCGGCTGAGAAGTAGAACTATAGCTTTCCACCCGCGTGGAAATGCTTAAGAACTCCCAACACAATTCGCAGTTGCCCATCTCGGCTCCAGTCACCTTGAAGTCATGGCGACACAATTTTTAAAATGAACAGCTTTGCTTTTCCTGCTTAGGGCGTATTGTTAATTTCTTTAGATACCATGTAGGTTCTATGTTTTTGGGGGGTGTTCCCCCAGTAGATGCCACCCAGCGGTCTTTGCAGTTTCGTTTGCATGGCCACACCCAGTGAATGATTTCACAATAGTCCTGTGTAGGGGTTGTTGTACATTTCACTATATTTCACTATATTTCTGTCCTCCTGCTTGCGCTGCCCGGTCTGGCCCCGGCCCGGTGCCTGCTTCTTGCTGTAGCCGTCTCCTGCTGCGCCAGGCAGCTCAGCTCGCCCTGCCGCCACTGCCCGCTCCGGCCTGGCTCGCCACGTGGCTGCACATTATGGGCCATGCGGCCGCTTTGCCGCCACCGCGCTGTGATCGTGTGGCCGCCGGCTCTGGGTGGCTCTGGCTGACTCCGGGCGTGCTGGCTGGCTCTGCTGCCACTGCTCTAGCCACGCCAGCTCGGCGCTGCCCTCCCTGCCTGTCCTCCCCGCCGGCCCACTCCCAGTCCAGCCTGGCTGCGGGACCTCAGCTGGTTCTGCTGGCTCTGCTCGGGAGCCTCTCAGCCACGCCAGCCCAGTGCCACGCGGCCGCGGCTCGGCTCGGAATGGCAGCCCCAGCCCTACGCTGGTTCCGCTGGCTTTGGGGGCTGCCTGAGAGACCAAGATCTTCCTTCCCAGGCAGTCTATCCTGGACAGCAGTAGTGGTTGAAGGGGAAGGGGTGAACTGTACAAAAAACTGGTATTTAAAAATAGTAACAAATACAAGGTAATTAGCTGGGGGTGGGGAAACCTTAGAAACTTGTTCATAACACCTGGCAAGAAACTGAAGAGTTCAGGCCCAAAGGACTGCCTTGACCTGGTTATATTGAGAAGGATTCAGCTGCTCTCATTCCTTTAATTTCTCTTCCTCTGAGGCAGGAATCTCCCAAACCACTAGGAAGACTGCTTCCTTGGAGCAGGCTCTCCACTTTGCTGCTGATGGCATCAAACCCCTCCATCCCCTCCACGTGTGCCAGACCTCTCTGCACTTGGGGCCCTGTGAGAACCTTGAGTGCGTGCTGCCCACAGAGGGATGGTCCCATAGCCCTGTGAGCCCTCATGAAAAATCATCCTGCAAACCCAAGGGACTGAGCCTGCTGGGAAGGGAAGAAAAGCCCTTCTCCTGCCTGGGGAGGAGGGACACCATGCTGAGTTTATGCTGTGTCTGTGCAGCAGGCCATAAGGCATCACAACACTCTTGAGCTGTCAGATGGCATTTTTAATCAATTCAAAATTGACTTTTTAGAAATTGTTGTTAATTATGCTCTCCAACCAGAAAGCACAGAGCTTTGATCACTGCTTNAAATGAACAGCTTTGCTTTTCCTGCTTACGGCGTATTGTTAATTTCTTTAGATACCATGTAGGTTCTATGTTTTTGGGGGGTGTTCCCCCAGTAGATGCCACCCAGCGGTCTTTGCAGTTTCGTTTGCATGGCCACACCCAGTGAATGATTTCACAATAGTCCTGTGTAGGGGTTGTTGTACATTTCACTATATTTCACTATATTTCTGTCCTCCTGCTTGCGCTGCCCGGTCTGGCCCCGGCCCGGTGCCTGCTTCTTGCTGTAGCCGTCTCCTGCTGCGCCAGGCAGCTCAGCTCGCCCTGCTGCCACTGCCCGCTCCGGCCTGGCTCGCCACGTGGCTGCACATTATGGGCCATGCGGCCGCTTTGCCGCCACCGCGCTGTGATCGTGTGGCCGCCGGCTCTGGGTGGCTCTGGCTGACTCCGGGCGTGCTGGCTGGCTCTGCTGCCACTGCTCTAGCCACGCCAGCTCGGCGCTGCCCTCCCTGCCTGTCCTCCCCGCCGGCCCACTCCCAGTCCAGCCTGGCTGCGGGACCTCAGCTGGTTCTGCTGGCTCTGCTCGGGAGCCTCTCAGCCACGCCAGCCCAGTGCCACGCGGCCGCGGCTCGGCTCGGAATGGCAGCCCCAGCCCTACGCTGGTTCCGCTGGCTTTGGCGGCTGCTTGAGAGACCAAGATCTTCCTTCCCAGGCAGTCTATCCTGGACAGCAGTAGTGGTTGAAGGGGAAGGGGTGAACTGTACAAAAAACTGGTATTTAAAAATAGTAACAAATACAAGGTAATTAGCTGGGGGTGGGGAAACCTTAGAAACTTGTTCATAACACCTGGCAAGAAACTGAAGAGTTCAGGCCCAAAGGACTGCCTTGACCTGGTTATATTGAGAAGGATTCAGCTGCTCTCATTCCTTTAATTTCTCTTCCTCTGAGGCAGGAATCTCCCAAACCACTAGGAAGACTGCTTCCTTGGAGCAGGCTCTCCACTTTGCTGCTGATGGCATCAAACCCCTCCATCCCCTCCACGTGTGCCAGACCTCTCTGCACATGGGGCCCTGTGAGAACCTTGAGTGCGTGCTGCCCACAGAGGGATGGTCCCATAGCCCTGTGAGCCCTCATGAAAAATCATCCTGCAAACCCAAGGGACTGAGCCTGCTGGGAAGGGAAGAAAAGCCCTTCTCCTGCCTGGGGAGGAGGGACACCATGCTGAGTTTATGCTGTGTCTGTGCAGCAGGCCATAAGGCATCACAACACTCTTGAGCTGTCAGATGGCATTTTTAATCAATTCAAAATTGACTTTTTAGAAATTGTTGTTAATTATGCTCTCCAACCAGAAAGCACAGAGCTTTGATCACTGCTTCTCAAAGCAAGTATGATCCAATGCAGCATCTTGTGTCAGCTCATTAGGAGCTGCCTTCATTATAAGCTCGTTAGCTGTGTCTGAACTGGAAGCCTGTGAATTAAGAGAGGACTTTGACAAGGTTTTGTAGCTGAGTCTCAGACCACAGACAACATAAACATGTTTTTTGCTTTATAGACACAGGAACATAAACATAGTTATAGGAAGGAGTCCT
The DNA here is from genome assembly GCA_013400315.1 of Bombycilla garrulus. Taxonomy (NCBI): domain Eukaryota; kingdom Metazoa; phylum Chordata; class Aves; order Passeriformes; family Bombycillidae; genus Bombycilla; species Bombycilla garrulus. The sequence goes on from VXBU01003865.1 coordinate 84,350, forward strand.
TGTAGGAAAGGTGCAGTCACTGATGAGAAGAGGGTAAGGCCCAGCACGTGTTCCAGAAGTGAAGCAGGTGTGTTAAACAGGAGGATTTCTCATTGTCTTGTCTGCAACCCCAGGCCAAGGTAACCAATACCACGTTTGAAGCAGGATAGATAAACAGGAGTGCATGTGCACCAGGTTCCTTGGAGCTGAGCTGCCAGGGAAGGGTTTGGCCTCAGGGGTGCAGTGCTGGTGTTGTCAGCCTAACTCACTACACAGACAGGGACTTGAAAGCACAGCTGGTGTCTTGACCCTGGAAAAGCAACTCACTCCAGAAGACTTGGCCATGAGGCTGCCCTTCCATCCTGGAGTCATTGCCCTACGTAAGCTTATAGAGGACTGGAAAGTGAGAGATGTTCAGTGTTACAGTTAATTTTTCTGGTAACACACTGTTCCATGGCAGATTTAGAGCTGCCTGGAGGGAGGTTAAGGGCCACTTTGTCCAACTCTCTGGAGAATCAATCTAAAATAGGAATAGTGTGATGAGGGAATGTTGCAGAGGCTTGTGAAATTGAGACACATAAGATATTAAAATTAGATTTATTTTATATACCAGTTAAACAATATTAACTGGTTTTATTAAACCAATTTAGTAAATTAAGCCAACTGAGCTCTATCAGCATTTGAATACAGATTTATGATGTCCAGTGGAATTGGTTCTACTTGAATGACTTAAGATTTCTTAAGGTTTAGAAGAGTAACTCAGAATGAGCTAGGTTACCCCAATGAAGTGAGGGTTCTCAGCTTCAGAGGAGCTATTATTCAGAGGAGTTATCTGGGACAGCACCCTGACACAATGGAAAAATCCCAGCTGCAGAGCAGCTTGCTGTTCCAAGGGGGATTGACTCAACTGACCCCCCCAATATTTACATCCCAGTTGCCTCTGGTCTCTGATCCCAGACATGCTCACATGGGCCCACACTGGCTGGGGTCTGATGTGCCCCCCCACAGCCACCAGGCAGATGTGGTGAGCTTTAGCCTGTGCAGGAGAAGGGGAGCAAAGCCAGCCATGACTGGCCAGACTGGGGCCAGTGGCAGTCACTGACTGGAGGGAGAAGAATGTTCATCACACTGTGTCAGCTCTTTGCAGCAGCCTTTACTCCCTGCTAAGGCACTTCCCTGCATTGGAAGAGACCTTAAAGTTTATCTCATTCCAGCTCCTGCCATAGGCAGGGACATCTTCCACCATGCTGAGTCCAGCCTGGCCTTGGATATCTCCAGGGATCCAGAGGCAGACACAGCTTCTCTGGTCATGCTGTGCCAGGGCGTCCCCACCCTCACAGGGACCAATTCCTTCCCAATATCCATCTAATCCTGTTCTCTATCTTCCCCCCTTGTCCTCTCCCTCCCTCTCTTGTCCAAAGTCCCTGTGCAGCTCCCTTGGAGCCCCTTTAGGCACTAGAAGGGACTCTTAAGGTATCCTGGAACCTGCTTTTTTCCAGGCTGAACAGCCTGGCTCTCAGCCTGGCTTTGCAGGTGAGAGTCACCAGCCCTCAAAGCATCTCTGTGGTCCTATGGGGTAGGAATATTCATTGAGTAGGGATATTTGATGTAATCTAAAATCAATTAAGATGAAAAGTCCATCAGCATTCCTTGTTTCTTTTCACTTGTCTTGAGATCTGCACATTGCTTGGGTTTCAGCAAATCCACATTCTGCACTGGGCAGCTGGGGTGCCCAGTCCCATTCCCCTCATGGCATCCTCCTTCCCATGGTGCAGCACTTGCTCTGCTCTAGGGGGCCAGAGCACATCCCAAGGGCTGTGAAATGCTCCCAGAAAAGCCTTTGAGCCCCCTCCCCTTTGCACCCTGTGACCATTAACTGCTGTGTGGGTCAGCACCTGCACTCTGCATTGCACAGGCTCAGGCTCAGCCTCTCTGGAGCAGCTGCTCAGCCCCAGCCCCCCTGAGGAGCTTCTTCCACCCCACCAGCTCTCTCTTGGTGCTGATGCTTTGCATCAAGGGTGCTCTTGACTGAGAGGGAAAGCATTTTTCCTTCTTTATCCAGAGCATGCCTCAAGCATTTTAGCTTGGGAGCTCAGTGTATGGCACAGGTCCTCTACCGGACAGGGGCCTTTCATAAGATTTTTTTCTGTCTAATCACACAAAGAAAAATGCATTTGCCATTCTTAGAAGACCGTTTCACTGTGATGTCTCTTTCTTCATACCACAGTATATTTTCCCCTGATTAACTCGTATGTTTTAATCTGTGTGCTCATTTTTTGCCAAATGTGAAGAAAGAGGGTGATGCTGTTTCAAGGACAGACTGATGCCCAGCTATTCCCAGTAAAAAGCTTAATGCCAACACAGGGTTTCACAGATGCTCCTTGGGCTGCCCTTCAGCACATTTATCTCCACTGGTAAATCACAGAAGCCTTAACCTCCAAATCTTGCTAATGAGAGGCAGTCACATAAACCTTGGGCTGGCAGCAGAGGCTGCTGATACATGTCACCACAGTGTGAGTGTTCTTAGATATTTTTAACTGAATTTAAATGCTCTGTGGCTCTGCAGCTTGGCAGGTGGATGTGTACAAAATACTAGTAGGAAGAACATGGACATACAGGGAGTTAGTTCCTTGCCTGAATTTAACAGAGGTATATACAGTGTGTTCTGGACTTAACAGCAGGTGGACATTGTGTCCCTAAGCTTCCATGGTTTCTAGCTTACCCTGCACTGCCCATGCAGCTGGACATCACTGAGAAAACCCTATTCAGCCCCAGTGAATGGACAAACACAGCTCTTGGACTGGCTGAGTCTGCAGAAAGAGGTCCTGACCCTGCATCTCTGCACACAGGAACCTGCAGTTCGCTGTTGTTCTGCACTGCAGCATTGAAGTGGTGGTGGCAGGGGTCTGTCACTCGGGCAGGTGATGGAGCTGATCCCCTCGACATGCACACAAGGATGTGCCCCAGCACACGGGGGTGCACAAAAGCACTTTCCTAAACCCATCAGAGCTCTCTGCACTGCCTGGCCTCAGTGCGTGTAGATGGTGTGGCAGGCTGGGGTGGGGCTACAGGTGCGTTGGAACTCCAGGTGTCCCCAGGCAGGGGTGCAGGGGTCTGGGGGCTGCAGGCTCCAGCTGGGAAGCATTACCAGCTCCAGCTGCATCACCAGTGGAAAGCAGGATAGGCATAGGAGGGGAAGTGAAATGATCAGCAGGGATGGAGGTAGCACAGGGAGGAGCAGCCACTCTCAAAGTGAAGTTTGTAGTGACTCCTTGATCCTCTGCTTTCTCTTAGGGTAGCAGGAATCCGTAAGCTATCAAAAGTGGCTCCCTGCTTTGATGCAAGGGGACCTCACCTGTGAGCTTATGGAGCAGTGTCTGTCCTGCCCACAGATTCCTACCTCTGTTCGCGAGCACGATTTAAAGTTAACATCTAGCCTGGGACAGCATTTCACTTTCTCCAGACATCCTGCTCTAGCAGATGTCTCCAGACTCTGAGGTTAGAACCAGTTAAGAACTAAGAAAAGCCACAGGACGATTTCCAGCTGGAAGGGCGGGTGAGGCGTGCAGAAGCTGCCCTTGTGCCCATGCCCGGCGCGGTTCGGAGCAGCTCCGAGCACTTCCCTCGCCCTGCAGCAGGCGCGGGAGGCTTTGCTGCTCCCGACTCATTCCCAACGCTCTAAACAGTGCTTTCAACCGCTTTTGTTAAACTCGGGAACGAACCGCAACGGAGCAGCGAGTTCCCGTCCCGGCCGAGCCACGGTTAAGCGCCGCTGTCCCCGCGAAGCAGAACCCCGGCCGGGCCCGGAGACACGCACCGGCCCCGGGGCTGCGCGCTCCCGGCTCCCCGGGCGGCTCCACTCCGTCCTCCGCTGCCGCCGAGCATCCCGGGCAGCGCCGCGGGACGGGCCCGAGGGACGGCGGAGCAAGTGAGCGGGCTTCTTCCCCTTCCTCACTCTTCTCTCCCCTTTCCCCCTCCTCTCCTCCCTTCCTCGTGGGTCCCCCCGCCTCGCCTGTGGCTCTCGGGAGTGCAGGGCTCTGCTGCAGGAGCCCGGGAGCTGCAAAACATCTCCTGGCTTTACAGCACGTTTAAATTTTTTTTTCCCTTTCCCTTTTCCCTCTTACACTTGGAGTAGCTGATTGGTAGGAAAACACGAACTGCAGGGGTGGGATTACTTCATGCTCTTGCAATGCTGTTTTGCTGTTGGATTTCGGTCCTTTCGCGTGAATAGAGCTTGCCTGGCGGTGCTGCCCTGGAGCGCGGTGGGGCCGGGCGCTGCTCTGCCACCAGCGCCTTTTTTTTCTGAGCAGCTTTTCACTTTTAAGGACGATTTCGTTGTCTCTGTTGGTGCCTTGGTTTCGGAGGAGGTTTGCTTTTTTGAACAGCGGGTCCCACAGTAATCCCGGTCCGTGGTGTGTGCACAGAGGCTTCCTCATCTGGCAGGTTCATTCCATCACTAGGGCTTTTCTCCTTTAGTTTCGAGATTTCCGTAGAGTATGTCATCTCCGGGGAAGCGGCGATGCCGGCAGCGGGCTGTTTGCTTCCCAGCCTGCTGGCTGGTGTCCTGGCTCCTGCAGCCATGGATTGTCACTGTGTGGAGTAGCTCCTGTTTTTCTCCTCTTTTGGTGAAAACTGGATTTCCTCAGGTTTATCTGAGAATGGGGAAACAGGGGAATTTCTCGTGCAGGCGGCATTGAAGTTCAGCCAGCCAAACCAGCAGAAATTGCTCCTCTGAGAGTACAATATGTGCAGATGTTCTCCCTGGACGGTTTATTCTTAAATATGAGGAACAAGTTGTGTGTATCTTATAGGAGAAAATACAGAGGTGAGTGCTAGGCATTGATTCCTGAGGCCTGGAGTCAGCAAGATGCTTCGACGTGGGGATGAGCAAGTTTCAGTTGGTCCTTGGGTTGGCTGGATGTATGTTTACACCAGTGGAACAGCTGCAAGTGTTTGTGTTTGTCTCATGCTCAGCTTTCCTGTATGTTTCCCTCCAAAAGGGGATGATACAGTGTGGTGCTCAGGAACTCGCTTCTCCCTGTTATCTTCCCCATAAGGGCATTGTTTTTGCTCTCAACTGGCAATTCCAGCAGTGAAATAAGGAGGAGGCAGTTTGTCTTCCTTCTTTAACACAAATATTTTACCTGTAAAACAGTAACCTCAAAAATATTTACACCTAGGGAAATTAGCTTTGTTCTTCTTAAGCCTGGGCTGTCTCCAATGGTATCATGGTCTGGGGTTGGCTGTTCTGCTTTATTTCCCTGAACTAATTTTATTGTGGCATTGAGAATTCCCCTGTGGTCCCTGGAAGTTGTCCTGCATTTTGAGAAGTTCAGAACTTGCTGAATAACAATTTTGCTTCCCTAAAATAGAAGTGGGAAATTTCCTATCCCAGCCTGTCCCTGAGTACCTGAAAGTTGACTTTGCACCTTTCACCTCAGCAAAGCTGGGCTTCGTTGATAAATCTTTTTTTAAAGTGACTTGTCTCATCTAAAGTTATGAGAAGTTGATATTTCTCACAATAGTTGGATGAATTAATTAGATGAGTAGAGACCTTCCTGCTCCCCTTCCGCTAAGTGAAAAATCCACATCTGTTTTTAAGCTGACAACAATTGTTTAAATGATTCCTAGTCCCAGGGAACCTACAGTCCATTCCTTTTTGCACCCTGGAGCTGTGTAAGTCTCGGATTCGGATGGTCTTTCCCAGTGTAGGGAAGGCAAATGCTCTTGGTGAGGTTGTTCCCCAAAGAGCCAGATCCCTGAAGAGAAAGCGATGTCACCTTAGTGTCTCTTTCTGGAGAACAGCCTCATTGGGATGAGGCATCTCTATCCTTGTGCAGTGCCAGGAGCTATCACAAGTTTCTCCAGTGACACCTGCTGTGATGTTCATGGGAAACTTTGGGTGTTCATCTGGGAGAGAACTCAGTGATAATGTCCTGTGTGTACCTTCAGGATGATCGGAGCAGTGGTCAGAGAGGGGTCAGATGTTCTCTCCAGCATGGTGGTCATATGGAAGTGAGAATGTAAATTCTTAGCCCTTTACCTCCAGCGAGTCATTACTTAAGAGCAAACACTCTTCTTGTCATTTCTAAGGTTTTAATTTTTAAGAGGATGCATTATCACCATTTGCACACAGTTCAGCTGCAGTAATTCCCATCTCTGCCATCCATGTGCAGCATTGCTGGTGCTGGGTATGGCGTGGGAGCAGTGCAGGGCTGGGGCAGAGCCTGTGTGTCTGGAGCCAGCATCAGAGTGACTGGGGAGTCCCAGGCAGAGCTGTAGAGGATGTCACTTGTGTGGAAGCTGAGCCAAAGTGCGACCAAGAGCCCTGTCTGTCCTGGCTCCTAGCGGCAGGAGCTGGCAAGGACGTGGGGACAGCCTTGGGGCACTGATGGGGGGACCTAGGTGCTCTTAGGTGCAGCAGTGCTGAGACAACTGCTCCCTGTGGGGCTGGTTCTGTCCCAAAAGGAAAAATGTGTGTTGGCAGACGCCCCAGCGCTGCGATGGCAGTGAGATCCAGAGCTGTGTTCAGCTTGGGGTGGAGTTTCTGCTCCTTGCAGCCTGCATTCTCTCCAGGCTGGTCTTGCATTCCCCTTCCAGCATGCTTCAAGTTTTTCCCAGCTCTAAAGTTAAGATGTTAAATGACATCTTTGTGGTGGGCTGTGGCAAGTGAGGGATGCTGTGTCCTGCTGAGGCTCTGTGGAATGCCACAGTGTGTTTGCTGCAGCCCTAAGGCAGGAAGGGACAAGTGCCAACCCCTGTGGCTCCTAGCTCTGGGCAGCCCTGTGATCCTCGTGCCTGTTGTGCTCAGCCGCAGGTGTCTCTCAATTTCCTGTTAGACACTTGACCTGTCTCTCGCTGGGCCAGAATGAGAGCACGGGGACCAAATCCTGCCTTGGCTGGAACTGCTTGTTTTTTTTGGGGCATGCAAAATGATGTGAGGAATGAATACAGAGCTGGAGGACAGACACAGAGCAGGGGAACAGCGGTGCCGTTTCAGTGGCACTGGATTGTGCTGTGCAGTTACGTGGTGGGCTGGATGTTGTTGCTCAGGTGGAACCAGTTCCTGTGCTCTCTGCTCCCTTCAGCTGCTGGGTGGGAGAGGATCCTGTGTGGCTCAGGCCCTCAGGCTCCCTTGCTCCTCTCCGTTCTGTAAGGAAGTGTTGGCATTGTCTGGGAGCTCTGGTGTCGTCGGAATGCTTTCATGCTTTGTGATTGCACCCGTTCTTTGCTCAGCCACGTGTTGACCCTCAGGACAAAGGGACTGGATGTTGCTGGCTGGGATCACCTTGTGGGTGACCTCTGCAGGATGGTGCCCAAAGGAAAGGCAGTGCAAGAGTACGGATCCTTTTTTTTTTTTTTTGAGAGTGAGGATCCTCTCTGCCAAGACCCCCTGCACAAGCAGGGGAGGTTGTCCCACCAAAAGTCTGTTTGAGTCCCCTTCAGAGCAATGGCTGATGTTTGGTGGCACTGGCTGTGGGCACAGCCGCACTGGGCTGTAGTGGCAATGCCGAGTCACCTGCTGGGGCTGGCAGCCCTGGACAAGCAGGGCTGGCACAGCTGGCTCTAGGTGGAGTGTTTGAGCTAGGGAGCCCAGGCTTTTGGCAGCTTTAATAGGAAGTTACTTTTTGTAATAAATTGATGGCTTCATTTTTTGATCTTTCAAAGCTTTTCATGCATTAGCTACATGTAGGAAATGTAATTTTCCATGCTGAGAAACCAGCTCGGAAGCAGAATGACTGATGTGATCTTTTTTTGGATGTCTGGCAGACCAAATTTAGTGTGAAACAAGGCTCCGGTCCTGGGCTTAGCTCCTCTGCCTCAGAGATTTGGTGTTTGTATGACAGGGAGTTGAAAAGAGGAGCAGGGAAGATTCAGTAGAATTGTTTTCTTTTGATGGCTGTGAAGTTCCTGGAGAGACACCAAGGCATAAGGGCTTCCAGACTTACACAAGGATTTCAGTGACTGAAAAGTAACTTGAAGGGAAAAAAGAAATGCTAAAATGAGGGCAGCTGAGGACTGCTTGGTCCTGAGCACCTTGGTCTGCAGGGCTCTTCTGATGCTGTTCCCACTGGCAGTGGCAACTAGGGTCTGATCCTGCTGTGCTGAGCAGAGTTCTAGCTCACAGCTCCCGTGTTCCTCTGTGTGCATCGAGGTAGCTGCCTCTGAGCTGTCATCTCTCCCCTTGCTGTTTTTCTGGCTTCCTGGGGATGTAGTGCTGGGCTGTCCCTGTTCTAGGTGCTTTGGGGTTAGCATTTGTAAGCCTTCTTCCAAAAAAAAGGCAGAAACCTGCCTGCTCTAAGAGCTTGTCCCTGTTTTCCCCACAGCTGTCATGGGTTACAGAACATTCAGATGAATGCTCTTTGTGTGCCTGCATGTCACTGTGGTGCCAGTATCCAGCCTGGTTCTAGGGATGTGTAACCAGGCTAACACCCAGTTTTGCTTTGTGTTTTTGAACAGGAGGTGCCTGGGGACATCACTTTGAGGTGCTCTGTGTCTGCAGCAGCCTTGGCTGGCAGAGGGTGACTTTGCCTCTTGCAGCACTGCGAGTGACACTGTGAGAGCTGCCCACAGACGTGAGCCTGCAAGTGGTAAGAGTCGGGTAGGGCAGCTGCCTGTCTTGCTTTTAATATTTCATAAAGTGCTAAGAATGTGTGAGCTGCATAAGAGAGCCCAGAACTCCCTGGGATGTGAGTTGTGCTTTCACCTGAAGCTCCCCTCTGCTGTATGGTGCTGTGCCGGTTAAAGGGGAAGAGAGCGGTTGCCCTCTGGCTGTGATTGAGCTTCTTAGATTGGACCTCTCTGCTATTTTGCTGCACAAACATCCCTTTCTAACAGTGCAGAGGGGAAACTGGACTAATCCTTTCTTTAAATGCATTTAATCTGTGTGCAAGCCGTGGCTGGGATCTGTAAGGCACATGGCCACAAACCCCCATCACCTCTTAGCAGATGCAGGATGCACTCCTAATGCAGCCCTGCAAGGCCAGGTGGGTTGAGCTGCTGAACTCCAGACAAGCCTTTGGGGACCTCAAAGAGCGTAATCTCCTCCTTTTGTGCAGGTTTTTCCTTATCTCTGAGATGAGGGAGAAGTGATTTCCCAGCCCTCCTCAAAAGCAGAGCAGTAAGGTCTTGTTAAGTAGTTATTAGCAAGTGCTTGGGAGGCTTTTGGCTACAGGGCAGAGGGAAAGGCAGGCTGGAGAATGGGAGTGTTATGTGGTAGCACTATCTTGAGATCTTTTTGTCCCTGCTGTTCCAAAGGTAGGGGAAATCTCCTAGCCTGAAGTGCTGAAGCACAGCCCCGTGAGCAGGTGACCCCATGACAGCAGGTGGGTTAAATCAGGCGCTAACTGCAGGTGATTGAGTGAGAAGTGTTTGAGCCCTCCCTGTTCCACAGGTGGCTTCCCAATCTGACTCCAGCTGCTCCCTGAGATCCCAGCCGCTGTCCTGAGCAGCAGGATCCTTGTCCCAGCCCTTAGGGTGTCTGTCAGGGGCTCTTCCCTCTGCTTTGTCCCTGAAACCTGACAGATCTGAGATTCTCTTTCTCGGGCTTGAGGAGAGATGCCCTTGCTGGGGCAGCTTGCTCTAAAACTGTACATACTGAACATCCTTGAGGTGTCTGTAAATACACAGAGGACAAAGGGGAAAACATCACTTGAAAAAGTGACTCTTTGTGGAAGTACTTGGGAAGCGTCGTTGCTGCTGTGCTGGTGCCTCATGCAGGAGATCAGACTGACTGGGGGCAGCTGGTAGCTCTGTTCAGTGGCTAATGCCTCCTAAGAGGGGAGGTGTGAGGGCGTTAGGGAGCTGCTGGTCAGTTCCACACACAGGGTGTTTCCTGAGGATAATAACCGGTGTGAAATGTATCAGATGCCTCTGAGCCCCCACAGTGAGTCTGGAGCTGTTCTCTTCATTCACAAAGAGGAGATGAGATGTAGGTTTGTGATGGAGGAGGAGCAAACCTGCTGTGCAGGTCTGTCAGGGATCTGCCATGCCTAGGATGCAGCAGCTTGTCCTGGTGCTTGCTTTGAAGAGGCAGGGAAGGGAGGGCTGCCCTGCACACCAGCCCTGCACCTCGAGTTATTGTTCCTGGCTGCAGGGTAGTGTTTCTCCATGCTTTCAATCCAGTTTTCTTACCAGGGAACAGCCTCTGGATATGCGGATGTTGGGTTGGGTTTCCTCCTAGGCAAATGAGTTTATAGGAATGTACTAAGCTCTTTACAAAACAGCTTGAGTGCTAATGAAAGACATCACTGTGTAAGAAAAAAATATTGTTAGCGCATTACTACCGTCATTAACGAGGTCAGATCATTGCCTTGGAACAAAATTAGTTTGTTTTGCTCTAATCAGTTTTAGTTGCTGGAGTGCTCAATAATTACTCGTGTCTTTGTGAAAGGTATGGGACAGCATGACTAGAGCTGCTGGCAGACTGCTCTGATTCTGAAATGAATTGTGCAGATGATTTTTGAGAGGGCATCTTTCCAGCTGCACAGTGCCCCTGGAGTGATGCTGGCAGAGCCCAGCTTCAGCCAAGAATGGTCATGGTCCATAGCACGGCTCCTCTGGAAAGAGTGTCCGGAGGGGGATTCAGAGAGGCATTAGCAGCAGGAACATCTTTGGACTCTGCTGTTGTCTTCGTGATTATCATCCTATTTGACTTCGAGCATGTAAATGTCTCACTGAACTATTCCTTTCTCTAGTCTATGCAAATTTTCTCAAATTTTCCTACCCAGGAGCTCTCAAATACAGCTGCTTTCTAAACCAGAAGATTCACTCCTGGGTATTTGCATCTCTAGAATCTTCTCTTTATTTTTTTTTGTTTTTCCTGATGTTATTGGTGCATTCTGGAAAACATAGCCTGTGGCCACCAGGATGGATGGACAGGGTGCTGAGAACCACTGCTGTAGTGGTGCCCTGGCTCGGGAGGAGTGATTGTCAGCAGGCTGTGCTTTCCTTCACAGGTGTAATGATTGTGTGTGTGGTTTTGTATGTGCAGCTGCTGCCCAGCAGAAGAGCTGTGGTGAGGAGACCTCTCCTGTGCCTTCCTTGCTCAGGGCACTCAGGGTGGGCTGCGAGACCACAGAATCTGCTGTGCCCTCGGTCTCTCTTACTAGTCCAGTACCTGTAAACTGAGTCAGAGTGCAGCTTCTGATCAAAAATCAGGCTGAACTCAACCATCCCACCCATGCTGGAGGTGAAAGGTTCTTTGGTTCCTCTCCAGCATCTGCCTGGCAGCTTCCTGGGAGCACAGTGCAGGGATAGCAGAGCTGCAACATTGCGGAGCTGGGCAGGGAATGGCTCTTGCTGGCACTGTGGCCTCCTTTTAGTTGTGCCCTCCCTTGTCCTTGATGGGTCCTTTCAGGAACCTGGGTCGTGCTCACAGTGCCACAGCTTGGCAGTTTCTTTTTAAGTGGTTCTTGCCTACAAAAGGATGAGTTTATGCTGGAGCCCCCACCTTTCCCTCCCCTTAATCCACTTGCTGACTTCAGCTAGAATGGTGTTAATCCTTGCTATACTTTCCACTTCCTTCCTCGTATTTCCTTTTGGCTCAGCTCAGATGTGTCTTCTCCCCTGGAGCTGAGGGAGCTGCTGCTGGGCAGTGACTCTCTTGGAGGGGTGCCAGGAATGTTGGAGCTGGGGCAGTCTGAGGGCTGGATCTCTGCACCTTAGGGTTTGCCTGTCTGCCTGGCCATGACCCGTGAAGTGTCACTTGTCAGGAGTACACAGGGGCCTTGCTGGGTCTGCTGCTCCATCAGTGTCCCCCCCTCCCCGTGGGCACTGCAGCCAGGACTGCTCAAGGCCTTCACATCCCTGACCAGTTCTTTCCCATTTGTAGTGAGGCCAGCAGGGTGTCTCTTCCTACCGTCCCCTCTCTCCTGTGTTAGGGAGCTGGCACCAATGCTCCCCAGAAACCACTTGACTTGCCTGAGTCCCACCGTGGTGTTCCTGCGGCACGGATTCGGGTTGTTGGAATCCCATGAGGATCAGGATCTGCAAACACAAGACCTCTACCATTTGCCAGAATGTCTCAAGTACTTTGCCCTGAGCAGACGGTCTGTTGACACCCACCACAATGCCACCTGTATTTGTCTGTCCCCCAGCCTTGGGCTCTCAACGGGCTCATCAGCACTCCTAAGACAGAGCCCACGTCTGTCCATGGCAGCATATGGCCACTCAGCTGTCCCACCAGGTCCGGTGGCCCTGGGGAGGCTGCGGCCTCAGCTGTGCCCCATCCTGCCTCCATCCCATGCATGGGGGCTCCAGCCATGCACTGGCTGCACCATGGGCCTCTCTCTTAATCTGTTTTGAATTTCCCACATTTCAGTTCCATTGAATGCCTTTAATTCCTGTGTCACAGAACAAGGAGAGCTCTGTCCAGAAAAGCTCTGTTAGAGACATGTATTTTGGCAATTCTAAAAATACACCTTGCTCGCCCAGGCTTGTGCAGGGTAGCCATGGCAACGTGGCTTCAGGAGCAGGGTTGAAAACAATTGCACCAATTAAGGAGGAAATAGAGCTGTTCAAACTTATCAAATCTAAATTTAGGAAATATGAAGTAACAAACACCATGTGTGATGATGTGGTCTGTTTTGGGTTGATTGAAACTGTGCCCCTTCTGCTCTTAAGGAGCATCCCCAAGTGTTGATAGAGCTGGGGATGCTCAATCTGGGGAACAGACAGCTCCAGGGAGACCTCAGAGCTCCTTCCAGGGACTAAAGGGGCTCCAGGAGAGCTGTAGAGAGACTTAGGACAAGGGATGGAGGGACAGGACAAGGGGAATGGCCTCCCACTGCCAGAGGGCAGGGTTAGATGGGATATTGGGAAGGAATTGTTCCTGTGAGGGTGGGCAGGCCCTGGCACAGGGTGCCCAGAGCAGCTGTGGCTGCCCCTGGATCCCTGGCAGTGCCCAAGGCCAGGCTGGATGGGCTTGGAGCAGCCTGGGACAGTGGGAGGTGTCCCTGCCCATGGCAGGGATGGAAATAAAAGATCATCCTAAAGGTCCCTTCTCAGCTCTGTGTAAGAGATCAGCCTGGCTGAAACATGGGGAGTGTTTTGAGGACAAAAGCATGGTCTGAAGAGCAGTTCTGGCCTGCAGTGCTGGCCTGTGAGAGGACAGGTGGATGTTAGAATTTGTGTGCTGAGCTAAAGTCCCTTAAAATCAGTGGAGATGCTTTCATTGATTGATTAGCTCAGGGCTGGGAACATGGGCTTGGTAAAAGTGGCCAGATGAGTCTGAAAGCAATGTGCTGTTGTTTTCAAATTAGATTTACTTGTACTTGCTGGACCCTGGCCACAGCCAGAGCAACCCTCAGGAATGTCATCAGCTTGCTGGGGAGTGTCTGTCTAGTGGAGCTGACTGCGCAACGTGGTGCTTTAACAAACTTTAAATAAAATTATTTCAAGCGCCTTATTTTGCTGTGTCTCACAGAAAAACAGAGTGAAAGGATTCAGAGCATCTCTTTGCAAAATATTTCCAGATTTTTGTTGATGTAACGGGTGTTTTCCTTCCCTGGTTGATTGTGCTTTGCCACCTTGGCATGCTGATGCCATCCCATTTTTTGGGGGGGATGGACAAAGGGGTTTGGGTACAATTGTGCCTCTGCCTGATCCTCAGAGAAGTTTCTGAGCCCAGGGCAGAGAGGGGTGATGCTACTGCTGCCTGTTCTTGGGCTTGAACCTGAGCTGGTGAGGGTCCTGCCCTGCCTGTTCTTCCCAGGAGCTCAGCTTTACTCTTGATCAGCCCTGCTGACCCTGAGGAGCCTCTGGAAACTGCTTGCTGTGTGTGGAAGCAGCAGAGAGGAAGAGCCCAGTGAGGGGTCCCAGTCGCTGGTTGGTTTGGGCTGTCCTGGAGCACACGGAGGTTAAAGCCTGGCCTGAGGGGCGGATTGAGGCAGAGGTCGGTGCAGAGGAAGGAAGCGGGGGCGTGCAGCTGCATGGGGAGGATGCTGCGCCTGCTGGAAAGCAGCAGCGGGGTCTCCTGAGACAATTTAGGTGAAGGAAGCTGCGATGAAGTCACTGCTTTACTTAGCTGGCTGGTGGCAGGAGGTGTCACTAGCGGTGCTGGGGGGTGGGGAGTTCAGGTTAAAGGCAGTAAACAGCAAAGTGGCACGAGTGCAGGGCATGGGCCCTGGGCTGGCAGCTGCTGTGCAGTGCCTGGGCTGTGCCACACGTGGGGAGGGAGTGTTTCGTGGAGCCACAGACTGCTCTCGGTTGGAACGGATCTTAAAGGTCATCTCGTGCCAATGCCTTCTGTGGGCAGGTTTAACACAGCTGCCACAGAGAGGGATCTCTGGTTTCCAGAATCTGCTCCTTCCCCTCCCTCCCCTGGTGTGAGAGAATCCTCGGCTGTGGCCTGTGAGCACAGGCTGTGCTGGGGCTTTGGGCACGGTCTCAGGTGGGTGTTGGTCCCCAGGGAAGGCAGGTGTGGGTGTCCCCATGGCTCCTGGGGGCTTCAGAGCTGGCGTTGGCCCAAGTGGAAGAAGTGCAGCCCCTGTGACCCTGCAGCAATTCCTTCCACATGCAGAGAAACTTCGGGCAGAACGGGAATATTGGAGTCTTTTAAGATGATTTTGGCAAATTTTAAAAATTTTAGGGTGGGTGTCTTTAGCTCCCTTTGCGTTATGGTTTGCATCAATTTGGATGAATGGAGCTGGAGGCCATCCCATAGTGCGGTTTTATTTTGCATAGGTTAGACCAGAAGTCTGCATGGAGCTGTTCTGGGAGCTGGGCCAGGCTGGGGAAGAGGCAGAGCTGGTGGGGGAAGGCTCGGGCAGGGCTGCTGCCAGGAGCCTTCCCAGGCTCCGACTCAGGGCTGGTTTGATGGGTGAGGACTCACAGTGAAGCTCCTGGGGAGGAGACTTGCCTTGTGCTCAGGGAGCAGTGAGCTTGGAAAGGCAGAGCAGAAGGGAGGTGTGTTGGACAGGGCTCACACACCTCTGGAGCCATGGGAGTGCTCACAGATGCAGGTTTGGCTCCAAGCCTTGTCGGGTGGATTTCACCCTCCTTGAAAGGGCTGTCCAAAGCTGGGCCTTCCCACAGCCTCTCGAGCTGTCAGACCTTGCAACACATGGCACAACTCCAGTGGGGCTCAGTGCTGGTTTTCCTCTGTGACTTTGTGTGGTCTTTGCACGTTACTTGATGTCAGTTTGGTCCTTCAGCTCTCTGTAACTCTCCTCCAGTGCCTCTGGTGTTTGTTGAGTGTCTGTGTGCCTTTCCTTGGCCTGTAGCAGGGATGCTGTGGGAGTGAAATCCTCGGCTTCCTTCTGTCTATTGCCTTGTGAAATGCCTCTGCTCTTCAGCTGAGCCTGCACAGGGGGCTGCGGAGGGATGGCATGTGTGTGTAGGGAGAGGTGGCATAAAGAGCTCTGTTCCCTCCCTGTGAGGTGTAATGCCAAGAGGATCTCTTACAATGTGTGCTTGCCCTATTCCTGCAAAATTACAATTAGCTCTAATTAAGTAGAGGTTAACCTCTGCTGTGCATCCTGCAAATTAATGGAATGTGCCATTACCTTATCTTGTAGCACTAGAGGTTCTTGAAAATTGCTTGGAAAGGGGTATATTCTTGTGCCTGGGTTGAATTTTAATTTATGTTAATAGTTCAAGCTTGAATTAATTAATTTTAAATGATGGAGCTTTGATCTTTTTTTTTTAACACTCTTGCCTTTGCAACTTAATATAGCTTTCCAGCTCTTCTTCCATTGTAATGAAGCGAATTGGGTAAACATACATAATATGATAAAAATACACCCCGAGCCACAAGGGTGGTGAAGCTGGTCTGATCTTTGTGTGTGGGTGTGTGCTGAGGGGGCTCTGCTGCTGCGACTCCAAGGGGGGAAATGCAGCAGGATTCACAGGTTTAGTGCAAGATACTGTGTTATTTCATCTTGGAGGGAGTTCTGGGGACAAAACCTCATCTTGTGGCTTTGGGCTTGCCTTGTAAGGTGGTAATTTGGGTTTGTGGTTGTGTGAGCTTCATCTTTCCTGGGCAATCTTGTAAAGCTCCCTGCTGCAACACCCGGGGAGCACAGGCGAGTCATGCACGGCCCCAGGATCTGAGGTGCCTCAGCAGTGCCCAGTGCAGGGGAATGGTCACTGCCCTGGCTTTCTGGCCACACTGCTGTGAGCCAGGTACCACTGTCCTGCTTGCCCACTTGGGCACACCTGTCTCATTCAGCTGCACCACTTGGCCAGCACCCCCAGGGTCTTTCCCGCTGGGCACATTCCAGCTGCTGTGTTCCAGTCCTGGAGCATCCCATGAGTTGTGACCCAAGTGCGGGACCAGGCACCGAGCCTTGTTGGATCTTCATACAGGAGCAGCCTGTCCAGATCCCTCTGCGAAGCCTTCTTGCCCTCCAGCAGATCAATACCCTGCCCATCTTGGTGTCACCTGTGATCTGAGGATGCCCTTGACCCTCTTGGCTAGCTCATCAAAGATCTGGAACAGATCTGGCCCCAACACTGAGCCCTGGGGAACACCACTGCCAGCTGGATGGAGCTTTGCTCCCCATGCCTCTGGGCCTGGCCATCCAGCTCATTTTTCACCCAGCAAACGGTCCCCTGTCCTAGCCACGAGCAGCTACTTTTCCCAGGAGAGTGCTGTGGGTAACAAAGGCTTTGCTGAACTCCAGGCAGACACGTGCACAGACTTTTTCTCCCGTCAATTGAAGGGATCACTCTGTCACAGAGGAGGTCAGATTGCTCAAGCAGGCCCTGCCTTTCATGAGTCTGTGCTGTCTGGCCCTGATTCCCTGGTTGTCCTGAACGTGCCATGTGGTTGTCCCAGGATGATCTCTTCCGTGAACTTCCCCTGCACCGAGGTCAGACTGGCAGTTCCCCAGATTCTCCTTTCAACCCTTCTTGTGGACAGGCATCACACTGGCACTGCCAGGCAGCTGGGTGAGCCAGGACTGCTGGTAAATGATGGAAAGTGCTTCAGTGAGCTCTTCCAGCACCTTCCTCAGCACCCTTGAGTAGATCCCATCTGGCCTCAGAAACTTGAGTGTGTGAGTGCTGCAGCGTTTTGCTGACTCTTTTCTCTTTTGAAATTTATGGGGTCTTCATACTGCTCCTTGTCCCCAGCTTGGGGGGCTGAGTAACCCAGAGAACATCTGGACTTATTATTTGAACCAGTCCTGCAATATTTTAAGATTAAAACAGCAGACATGATCTTGGAAGTTTCCCAGTCCCTGCCAGAGCACTGACCTTGTGAGGATGACTTCAGATGAAGCCAAATCTTCTAAGAAGGGGGGAGAAAAGAGCCAAACTTCCTTTCCCTGTGTGTTCCCAAGATATGGGCACCTTCGCGTGTCTCTGAATCCAGACCCAAGCCTGCCCTTCTGGGTTGATGTTGATGGCCCTGCTCCCAGCAGGCCCTTGCTCTGGTGGGAAGCTTTGCTTGTGCTGATCTCAGCTCCTTATCTCCCAGTGCAGGGGCTGGCAGAGGCTTCACCATGGTCACCATCCAGCATTCCTGTTTTCTGCCTCTGCCTGGCAGCTGTGTTACCTGGGATTGAGGGGTTTCTGTCTGAGAAAAGCAAATTTGCTGGAGGTAAGGGCAGGCCTTAAGGGTGAGCTTGTTATTTTCTCAACCCTTGAGAGGGATTTGGAGAAGCAGAAGGGTGCTCTTGCTCTTTGTTGTTGTGCTCAGTTTCTGTCTCTGAAATGACAGTGATGGCTGCTGCCCTTGTGGCAGAGAAGATCTCGCAGGAGGGGGAACGAGATGCCGAAAGGGGCTGCTATAGCAGTTGCTTCTTCAGCAAAACACTCCAGATGGACTGGGCACATCATCCAACCCTGGATCAGAGAGTCCAGCCCCTGGCCCTGCACAGACACCCCAACAATCCCACCCTGTGCATCCCTGGCAGCGCTGTCCAAATGCTCCTGGAGCTCTGGCAGCTTCGGGCCTGTGCCCATTCCCTGGGCAGTGCCCAGCACCCAGCACCCTCTGGGGGAAGAACCTTTCCTCATATCTGACCTAAACTTCCCCTGACACAGCTCCAGATGTTCCCTCAGGTCCTGTCCCTGGTCACAGAGAGCGGAGATTGAAGCTGCCCCCTTGAGAGGAAGCTGCAGACCCTGATGAAGCCTGACCTCAGTCTCTTCTGGGCTGAAGAAGCCTTCAGCTGCTCCTTGTATGGCCCCTCCAGACCCTTCATCATCCTCATGTCCCTTCTTTGGATGTTTCCCTATTTAGGTCCTTCTGATATTATGGCACCCAAAACTGCCCCCAGGACTTGAGGCTGGACCAGCACAGACTCCTGGTGCTGGCGTGATGCTGTTGGGTAATTTTGGGAGCTCACAATGTCCGGGAAAACAGAGAAACAGTTCAGAACTGTGATGGTGATGTTGTGGAGTGACATCTCCCGGTGTGGCTATTACATGGGCTGGTAGCACCCAGGTCCTGGCCACAACTCATCTGGCCCTGGCCTTGCCTAACTGTTTTGGGGCTGAGGTGGGGGAGGGAGGGAGAGATGGCTGGGGCTGGATCAGGGACTCCTCTCTGCTGGAGCCAGAGGGGCTTTTCTTCAGCCTTGCAGGGGGAAGATGCCTGACCTTTAGTGCAGATTTGTTTCTGCATTACTTGACCTTTTAACACATGATTGAATACAGGCTGTAGGGGAGAGGGAGCCAAAGCTTGGAAATCGGGCTACTAGGATTGGTCAGGAGCATTTCTAGGAGAAGCAGAGCAGCAAAAGGAGCATGTAGACAGAATAGATTTTGCTGTTGGTGATGGATTGCCCACCTGTATGGAGATACAGACCTGGCTGTGGGGTGCTGCCACACAAACTGGGCACGAGGGTCACAACCCCTTGTGTCATTGTTTCAGTGCAAAGAGCTCAAGAACGTGTTGTCATCTGGCATTTGGGGGGGGTTTGGAACAGGCTCCCAGGGGTGTTTGCTGCAAACCTCACCTCCTGAAAGTGCACTCACACCTAGCCATGGCTGTGCCCATGCTGGCCCAGTCCTCTGGGGTGGCTTTTGCTGGGCTGTGGGGACAGTGGGCATTGACATGGACAAACTGGGGTATGTGATCTGAGCGTCCATCCCTGGGACTGGCAAGGGGACAGTGATGGGTGGGCATGGGAGCCCGCTGTGGCCCTGGCTGTCCGGGTCCCTGTCTGCTCACGGATGCCGATTGTTTCCCTGTGGCAACAGTGCCTCGCTGGTGTTTGTGCTGAAGTCTTATAAAATCTTTATATCTTAAGTGTACATGACCTGTTCATTTATCTTTGGGCACTAGGCAAACACGGAGGGATATTGGATAAAACACTGCAAATATTTGCAGTTCCCTGGGCAGAAAGCTTGGTGAAACTTGAGGTTTCTTGTTACATGTGGTCCTTTATCGCTCTGCTTTTCAGGTTTAGATCTTGAACTGCTTGGCAGAGGGGTGAGGCTGATCTTCCACAGCCAGGGAATTGTAGCGCCCTGTCACCTCTGCCAGTCCCGTGCCTCACACCTGTGACTGTCTCAGAGTCTGCATGGCACCAGGATTTGCCCAGGATGGAGGTGGGCACAGGCAATGGGCTTTAAACACTTTACTGCAGCCTTTTGTGGAGTCCAGTGAAGATCCATGGCCTGGCCAAGTGCTTTGGGACCTTGTGCAGGGATTTCTGTCCTTCTGGATCATCCTTTGGGCCTGGCTGGAGAGAAATGGTGAATAGAAATACTGAGGAGTTAGGCATGTCTCCATATAGAGGGTGGCATGGTGTGGTACAGGAGAGACCCATTCCCAGGGACAGGGATGGTATAAGGTATTTGGAAGTCAAGTTTTCTTCTCTGTCATGGGCAGCATAGGAGAGAGGCCCACACTGGACAGTGTTGGCTGGAGGGGAAGGTGAGATGCTAGCACACTATGGGTGGTGTGAGTGTGCTGCTTCCAGCCTCCTAGGGGCACCTCAAGTTGGAACCCAAGGATTTTGGGTTTCAGCCACTGTTCACTGACTGACATCAGCTGCTGTGAAGTCTGTAGTCTTTCTGTTCCATCTTTTGGAAATTTGGAAGAAATGTTTCCACATCTACCCCAAGCAGATGGTATGAGATGGGAAGTTCCCAAGCTGTGAGGGTTCTGAGGGATAGTGGTTTGGGGTGCAGTCATCATTTGTAAACCCCAGGCATCTAAAGGCAGGGAAGTGGACAGTTTAAGGACATCGTAGATCTTACCTCCACCCATACAAGAAATGTGAAGAGTATCCTTCAAACCCTGAGCAGGGAACACTACTTAAATGATCACAAACTCTCCTTTTCGCTGGGACATGAAAATTCAAACGTAACTAGGAATTCTCCTGCAGAAGTGACAGTTGTAGCAGGTCTGATCCTGGAAAAAGGGCTTAAGTGTGAGTAACTTGGCTTGGCATAATCAGAGGGATTGCCTAGGGCCAAGTCCAGTGGCAGCAGAGTTGAGGGGGGAGGTCTTGCCATAGACTTGAGTGATTTTTGGCTGGGCATACTTGCCATGAGTGTATAGAGATGAGCTCAGGATGTGCTAAACCAGGATTGTGTGACCAGCTAAGTGTATCTGAGGATGTTCCCACTTTCCCTCCCCTTCTCCTGTTTCAGCTTTCAGCTGTGTCCCAAACTGTCACTTGTTCCCAGTTCACTGTGAGCCACGTGAGATGGATTTGCTGTAATCTCTGAACCAGAGCCCAAGGTTTTCCAGCTAAACTATGCTTACAGAAATGTTCTCAAGAGATATTTTCTAGGAGGACTGGGAAATTTAGTTGTAAATAGAGATATCAGAAGCATGTGATTGTATTATTCCTCTGCTTCCCAGATTATGACAACAATGTTTTCAAGTGACAGAGCACTGCAGTCCTCCGGAGCAGGAGACTGGGAGTCACTCCTGCAGGGTGGCCTTGTGGCTGCTTTCAGAGTGGTGCTGTGGCGCTCTCTCATGAGGTTTGGCTGAGGGCGTGGGTCTGACACCACCGGGGATTGCCTTGGCCAGAGCATTTGTCAGGATTTGGGAAGGGAACAGATCCTCTGTGTGAGACTCCAAGTTCATCCCATTTAGTCAGAGCTATCCCTTCCCACTGGGCTTGAGCTGGGGCTCAGAACCGTATCCTCTGGAGCCGTGTGGTGAACGTGTGATTCCAGCTTTGCTTAGGAAAATTCCAAACTTCAGCACTGAGGCCAGCATTTAGGAAGCATCCTAGAGTAGGGCTCAGGCAGGAGTTTATACTTGTGCTTCCTCACATGTTTTCAGATGTGTCCCTTGACAGGCACGTTTTAAGGTAGGACTTTGGCCTTTATAGCTAATATCTGGACTAAATTTCTACCCTTAAGCACTACTCCCTACTTCTCACTGGGGCTGAAATTGATACAAGACTCTTGTTTTGGCGGTGATTCTCATATGGGTTGAAAAGCAATAAATGCTTTGTGTGCACCCTTCAGAAAACCACAAGGTCTCCCTAGCTCTCAGCGCTCATCTTTTTGAAAAATGTTGAGGGGTTTTATTTTTTTTCCTTTCTTTGGATTTCCTCCAAGCTGGGCACTTTTGGGCTTAGCAAATGCTGAGAAGCAAAGATGTAGCATGCACTGGGGTCACAGGGTGTTTAAGCAAAGCCTCCTGGTGAAGCCGCACCAATGCTTGGGCATGACCTGAGGCTGCAGGGTTTGTTTGGCTGGGCTGCTCTCCTGTTGGGATGGGTGATGGCTGTTTGCCCAAACTGTGGCTTTGCTCTTGGCTGTAGCAGCAGGAGAGTGAGCCAGGAGCTTTGCACTGGAGGATTCTGCACACCCAGCACGGAAGAATTGAGAGAGTCTGAGTCTGATGCAGCCAGCAGCTGGACAGGAGGTACACAATGTGTTTACCACTCCCTCAGGTGCAGCCAGGGGCTTTTCATGGAGCCAGATGTGTGCCGATGGGTCCAGGTGCTGGGTGGTGGGATGGACCTGGAAAGGTGCTCTCTTGGGTGAGCAGCACCCTTGGCCCCATATTTCCCTGCAGGATTCCACTCAGCCATTTCTCACTGCTGATGCTCCAGGACACAAAGATGAGATGAACGTGGTGGTGGTGATGGGTAGGTGGTTGGATTTAGTGATCTTAAAGGTCCTTTCCAACCTTAACAACTCTGTGTTTCTAAGAAGTGTCTTTCAGGGGCTGGAAAGGAGTTGTGTGATAGAAGGCAAAGGATCAGCTGTGTGTCAGCTTTGGAGTGTTAAGGATGGAGAAGTTGGTGGTGGCAACACCTCAGGACTGGTATGGGGGCTCCATCAGCAGTCTGGGAACAGGAGTGAAATGAAATGTGTGTTGATTGAATGAAAATGGAAATGAAAACCTGTTTCAGGCGTACAAAATCATGAAGGCTCTGAGTCAGAGGAAGGTGTAACTGTTGCTCACCTCATCTCTCTATACAAAAACTAGAAGCTGGTAGTGAAAATCAGGAGTAGTTAATGGAAGAAGGATGAAGGGAGGTGCTGCTTCCCTGAGCAGGTAGCATGTGCCTGTACCTTGGTGCTGCAGTAGGCTGGGGAGGCAGGTGGCTCATTTGAAAGGCACTAGGCACATTCTTGGCCAGTAGGTCTACAGATGGACCTAAAAAGGACTCACTGGGGTCCTTTTTGGGTATATATCCACTGTCATACCTCATCCCATTGTTGTGGATGCTGGGAATGGACCATGGAGCACCCAGGCTCCCGTGTTCTCCCTAAGCAGCCTCCTTGGAGAAGAAGAGCAGAAAAACTGGCAGTTACTGATGGTCTTTGGGGGTGCTGAAATCTGCTGGGGCACTCCAAAGGTAAGGACAAACGTGTCTAGGGCAAGAACATCCCAGTCTGTCTTTAACTCTGTTTAAACATGTGTCTGTGGCATTGCCAGGCTAAACTGGCTCTACTCAGATCAGGGTCTGCTTCCTGTAAGGACTCTTGTTTCTAGGCTGTAGACAGGATGTCTCTGTTATTAAATGAATGTTCTGGGCTGCAGCAGGTTTCACTTGATGTCTGCAAAGGTGTTTCAGAGCCCAAACCCCCTTGAGAGAGCAACTTCTCTTCCCAAAGCCAAGTGTGTGCTGGTCCCCCTCTGTGGGTCTTTACCCCGTGCCAGGATCGGGGCTGGCAGAGCATCCAAGTGCAGCAGTGGGAGGGTGTCAGGGGAATAGGAGGAGACCTGGCCCCGGAGGAAGGATGCTGTTTACACTGGGTTTGTTGCAAGCCAGTGATTTGTCACTGGCTTTAATGGTAGAACAAAGCATATTTACTCAGCTTGTTTGGCAGGTGAACAAGTGTTGGATAAGAAACTGTCAGATGGGAATCAATTAGAGACTTCATCTCTGAGTGAACAATCCTGTTTGACATCAGATGTCCTGTGAAACCCAGTAAGGATAATGCTGCTATTTATATGGTTCTTTTCTTGTTCCTTCCCTTCTTCCCTGTCATCATCTGTGCTCTAATATTAGAGGTGTGACCCTGTGTGTTGTTGCTCCCAGAGCAAGCACTGACACCAACTCTTTCACGTGGCTCCTGTGAAGAGATCTTTGTGTTTGTGAGGGGGAAGGAGCTGGCCGAGCCTTGTGTCCCTCTTCCCTGCTCTCCAGGGCTGAGGCGGCAATTGCAGAGGGCTGGGCAAAGCAGCACAGGCAGCAGCGTGTGCCCTGCAGCTGGCTTGGAGAGGCGGCTCGTGTGGCAGCTGGAACCCAGGTTTCCAGGCAGCAGGTCAGGGGGTTGTGCCTGGGGGCTGGCTGCTGCTTTGGCTCTGAGTTCTCTGCTTTGTGCTGCGTTGTGGCCTTCTGCTCCTGCTCACTTGACTCCTTGGCACACTGAACAGTGACATGATTTCCCTCGCTTTTGCCGGGAGCTGTCCTGTCACAAGAGCAAATGAAGTCCCTTCCCGTGTGATGATGGCCTGGGGCATGAGGAGGTTGGAGTGAGTGCAGGAGGGGGGCTGATTGCTGTTGCAAACAAGCTCCTGCCATCCTGGAGAGCCTTTAAGACTCCTGTGTCAGGGGCCAGTCACTGAGTCCTTGTCACCATGACATCTCCTTGCCTGCAACTCAGCTCAGTGAGTGAGTCAGCAGGCAGTGACTCAGTAAAGTCACTGGACAGATTTATCCTCCGGGCAGAGACATTCCTGGCTGCCTTTATGACATAACTTGCCTAAAAGTCTCATCACTAACTGGTGCCACTTTATATCCTTGCCCAGGGCCTCTGGGCTGACTGCTGCCAGGGAGCCTGCATTCAGCAGGGTCCTAGGAAATGCAGCTATCAGAAAGGAAAGCACACGTGAATCTCTTCCCTGTCCTGGGGAAACGTGGCAGCTGGAATTGCGAGCATCATGCAAAAACACACGGCTGTGGAAGGTTTGCAGTGGGCTTGCCTCTGCCCTACCTTGGTAGCACTGACTGCATCAAAGAGCATTTCCCCTGAACACACCCAGTCGTGAGTGGGAATGTTCTCATCATGGCTAAAAGAAAAGCTTTTCAGTGAGGTAATTACTCTGCTCTTCTTACCTCAGGACTTAATTTTGAGGTTTGCTTGAGGCTGACAGCACTTGATCTTGTCATATCTTGTTAATCTCCTTTTCCTCCCTTTAATGATGGTGCAAATGAGATTTGCAATTCTTTTAACTGCTGGCTCTCTAGGAATGCTTCAGTGGAGGTGCAAAATGCAGTAGGATCTTAGATCTGTGGGTTAGCCTAACTGTAACTGTGGCATTGTCCCTTGTACATGCCCTAAAAATAGCTTCTAAATTTGAAGGGAGTTTGAAGGGGTTTTGGTCTGCAAGCTTAAAACTCCTCTTGTAGCAGGGGTGTGCTGTTAAATTTAGCAGAACTGGGGAGGTCAAAGCCAGCCCTGAGCTCTCTGAGCCTGGTTTCTTCCTCCTGGGTTCTTCCTCCACCCTCTGAGCCCCAGTTCCTTGCACACTCTCAGGCAGTGTGCTGGGACCAGCCTTGGAGCCAAGCACGGGCACTGGCAGCTTGGCTTTGCAGCACGTGGAGGTGGACATGGAAGAGAAGAGGAGCAGGTGAGTGTGTTTGAGGAGCGGTCCTTAGAGGTTGAAATGAGCTGTGGTGGCGGACGAAGAGCAGCTGGAGTTACTGGGGCTCAAAGCCAGCAAAGCTGTCCTGCTGTTCATCGATGCAGCCTGTCCTGTGTACGGCTGGAGCTGATGAGGATCAGTGAAAAGGGCAGCTTGGGAGAGGCAGCGTGACCCTGCTTGCCTGGGCAGTTTATGTCACTTCTCTGTGCCCCACTTCCTCAGAACAGGAGTCCTGCTCTGCTACCCCTTAGGTATGTGCAGAGGGGCCACGATGAGCTGGGCAGACTGCCTGGGGCTCAGCAAGTGGGAAACCACTTTCACCTTCTTCCCTGAATTTGACCAAGGCTGTCCCTGCACAGAAACACTGATTGCTGGCCAGGTAATAAGGAGCTGGGACAGGTGTCCTTGGAATTAATCCTCCTGGGTGCATTGCACTGCCTGCACAGAGCTTGATGGAGGGGACAGCAGAGGTGGGGATTTGCCTTTTGTAATATTTTCCAGGGAATGCTGAGCATGTCCTGGCAATGAAAGGTGAATGTGGAGTGCCTTTGGGTACTGTGGTTTGTGAGGCAGCCACTCCTTCCCTCCTGATGGGTAGAGAATAGGCTGTGCTCTTAGAGGGGACAGCTGACATGGGTGGTGGATATCCTGTGGGAGCTCTGGCTGTTTTTTGTGCTCGTGGCTCACCTTGGGGAGCTGGATGAGGAGAGGTGGGTGGGAGAGAGCTGAGAAGGACTGGGCCTCGTTGCATGGAGCGGTTGTGAAGCTTTCCCAGTCCAGATGTGTGTGTGCACCCCAGAGCAGGGCAGTGTCTGTGCCTGAGGGTTTGAGGGTTAGCCCTTTCTCCAGAGAAGGCCCAGGGTGAGGTGCTGGAGCCTGTGGGAGATGCCAGGCTGGCAGGACATGGCCTGAGCACTGCCAGCACCCAGCCCTGCCCCGGGGGACTCTCTGGCCTGGCCCTGGCTCCAGTCAGCTGCTGTGAGCCACGGTAGTGCTGAGAGCCTTGGCAAGTTCTTACTGTTGATTTTGCCTCTGGTGCCAGCATCAGGAAGCACACTGAAATGAATTAAGATGACTAGAGGAGAGCCAAAGTCTCCCCGTGTCTCCTGCTGGAGGCACTCCCAACCAGAATGCTGAAGTGTCCCTCTGTGCCTGCATCACCTGCAGGCTGTAAGTCAGATTGAGATGGAGCTGATGAGCATTCTCTGGGCTCCCAGGAGATGTGCACTGAGTAAATCAATCCGTATCAAATCCACCTGTGGAGTTGTAACTGCACAATGTATTAACAATGCATTGCAGCTTACCCTGGTAGCTCTGTGAGCTTAGTGTCCAAAGAGTTTAGAGCTGTAATGGCTGGGCCCTGTAAGGACAGTGGTGTTCTTTCACACTGCTGCTGGTCAGTTTTTAACAGGAACGTGGCTTTTCTTTGGTTACAGTCTGATTTAAATGTCTTGGTTGACAACTCTGCTCCTGCCAGCACATCCCATCCAGGATGGCAGCACTTCCAGCGGTGCAGGCACATCTGGCTCACGTCCCTGTGCCTGTCCCACCGTGCCACAGCTGCTGCTGAGTTCAGCCCTGGCGCTTTGCCTGGGATTGCTTCTCAGCTTCTGGGATTTTGGTGCGCTGTGCCAGGCCAGGCAAAGGTGTGAGTTGACTGTCCAGGTGTCTCTGGGCATGCAGGGCTTGTGGCCTGCCTGGATCTCAGCCCCTTCTGGCTCCTGAGTTCGTTCTGCTGCAGTGGAGGGTGCTGAAGCTCATCAGTCAGACATCCTTCTGTCTCTTGTGCACAGATTTTATTGGTGTTAGTTGGCTTTCTGGCTCATAGGTGAAACTGACAAGAAACAAAGCTATTTTCTTTCTTTTCTTGCTTTGTGGATTTGATTTGGGTTTTATCTGTGTCATGTGAAATAGTGACAGGTCACTAGAGCTGATGTGCAGCCTCACAGAGCGCCTGGGAAAGGGAAAGATTGGATAGCTGAGGAGAATGAGGCCACCTGGGCTACACCCAGCTGTTGGATCAGAAAGATGCTGGCAGAGGCTGGAGGGGGGTTGCACTGCAGAGTTCTCCCTCCGTGTTGGAGTTCGTCTGAAGCAGCAGGATGGTGCTGCAGGGCCTGGCTGCCACCCTGGTGCAAGAGAGGAAGATGCCAGTCTGGGCTGGGGCAGGGAGCCCAGCCCCTGACACATGATGAGTGTAATGACCATTTTTTCATACTCTGGTGCTCATAAATTGTTACAGCTGAAGCTCTAGAGTTCTGCTGGGCTTTTGAGGGGGCTGAGTTGTGTTTGGAGAGGGCAGACTCTCCTTCTTTCAGCTGTGCTGACCTGCAGGAGGATCCTGCAGTGCCCTGGAGGCTGCACCCGGGCACAGATCACTGTCAGTGCTCTACTGGGAGAAAAACCCAAGCAAACACAGTGGGTAACTCGGCAGCCAAGAAGTGGATGATTTGGGAATTAACAGCCTTTTTATCAGCAGACTTCGGTGTGTGTATTCCCAGGCTGCTTTATTGCTCAGGTCTGAGCTGCTTTACTGGTCCAGCACTGGTTATTGCAACTCATTAGTCTCAGGGGTAATCAAGCCCTGGGGAGGATGTTTGCAATCATGAGCTCTTTTCCTTTATTTATTTTTCACCCCCTTTCCTGTCCCCTAGGAGCTGGTGTGCTGGAGCTGGGGCCCTGTCAAACCTGTTGTCTTTGAGCACATCTGTCCCCACGAGGGGTGGAGAGTCCCAGAGGAGGACAGGGCTGGGAGCTCTCGGTTTCTCCAGGAGGGAACCATGGCAGTCACGGCTCCACTCCTGTCTCCTCCTGTCCCTGTGAGCTGGCCCTTGCCTTTGGGATCGGTGACTCCTGTCTCCCAGGAGCCCCACTGCTCCTTGTATGTGCCACTCCCCGCGGTGTCCTGAGCAGCCTGTTGACAGGTCCCATGGGCTGTTGAGAAAACAAATGTGTCCTCTTTTTTTTATCTTTTTGGTTTAATCTGTAGGTTTTTTTTGGAGCTGGCAAATTTAAAGAAACACTGTTAATCAGGGTGTGGGGAAGAGCTTTGTTCTGAGCAATGAGGCTGGTCCCTGCAGGATTTTGCTTAGATAAGCAACTTTATCAAATCATGGAGGATACCTGAGGCTTTAAGCTATTAGTGTTGGTTAACTCCTAATGCAGAACAAAATAAAAGTTAACTGAGTGTATGTGTCTCATTACCCTGCAGTTTTGTAGAGCAGCTCCATGGTAAAGGAAGAAGCTGAACAAACAACTGGGAAAGCTGTGAGATGCTTAGATTAGGGCAGCTGCCTGGTGAGGAAGTTTGTGCTTGTGTTTAATCAGTGATGTTGGCTGTGTAGGGCTCAGGCTTGGCCTCGTCAGCCTCTGGGCCTGTCGGGAAGAGAGATTTGGAAGCAAGACCAGGGAGAGATATACAGGCATATCTCAATCTTATTTTCTAAATATGTATTTTATGTGTTAAAATGGCTTTCCTGGCTTTGCTTGTGGCTTAAAATGAGGCTTCCTGCACTTTGGGCAATGGCCTTCTCTCTGAGCTGAAACAGAGGGAAAATGGTTTGCCCGGTGCAGGTAGGAACCCAGGGCAGGTAATCGTCACCATCACAGGGGCGTGGAGTGATAGCACAATGGGTAATGGCTTCCGACTGACACAGAGTGGGATTAGACTGGACAATGGGAAGAAATTCTTACTTGTGAGGGTGGTGAGGCCCTGGCACAGGGTGCCCAGAGCAGCTGTGGCTGCCCCTGGATCCCTGGCAGTGCCCAAGGCCAGGCTGGATGGGCTTGGAGCAGCCTGGGACAGTGGGAGGTGTCCCTGCCCATGGCAGGGGGTGGAATGAGATGAGCTTTAAGGTCCCTCCCAACCCAAACCATTCTGGGATTTATGGTCCCCACCGTGAGCAGCTGCAGGTTGGAAGGAAGAGAGGACAACTTTTCTTCCCTGGCAGTCCGTGGGACACCCATGCAGCACTGCTCTGGTCTCAGGGGAAGGAAGCTCCCAAAGGTTTGGGAAGAGGCCCCGCAACTTGTTCCTATCAGAGAAATCTCTCTGACACAGCAGAAATAAAAACAAAGAGCTCTTCTTCAGTGTTTACTTTTATTTTTAGAAGACAATGAATGAGCGGAGGGATTTGCAGCGGAAATGATGGCTCCCAAGTCCAGGCCCCCCCTTCGCCCTCGCCAGGAAGCTCACGCTGCACATGTACCCGGCTGGGATGTTTGTAGACAAAGAGTTTCTTGATGCTTTTTTTTTTCTCCTCCCTCCAGTTGACTTGCCCATAGGCAAAGAGGATTTGCTTGCTGCTACGCTGGAGTCTCTCAGGGAGCGGGGCCGCGAGTGCTGGGGCAGCACAGCTGTGCCAGACTGTGTCTGTTAGCGGCCTTTTGCCTTGGCTGGCGGGAGAGCTTCCTGATTCTTCTGTTTCCTTGTATCAGTGAATGAAGCTGTTACTGCGTGGTGCTGGTGCTGATGAGGATGGGAGGCTGAGGTGGCTCCCGTGCCCCTCCTCGGTGCTACAGACCTGAACGGAGCTGGTCCTTCCCAGCCGAGCCATAGCCTGGCATGGGGGCTCCTGCTGCAGCATGAGTATGTAGCCCTGTTTCTCTTGCTCCTTTGCTGTGCCCCTGGGGGTTCCCTGGGAGCTGCAGGGCTGTGTGACAGCGTGTCACGGTGATGGGGGTTT
Source organism: Bombycilla garrulus (assembly GCA_013400315.1). Taxonomy (NCBI): domain Eukaryota; kingdom Metazoa; phylum Chordata; class Aves; order Passeriformes; family Bombycillidae; genus Bombycilla; species Bombycilla garrulus. The sequence continues at coordinate 113,984 of VXBU01003865.1, forward strand.
GTGTGAGGCTCCTTTGTGTTGGCTCTGGTCAGGAATCACTGACAGCTCCTGGGATGCCCTTTTTCCTTCTTCCTTCAAGAAGAGATGCCATGAAAAACCAAGCTGAAAGCTGAGGAATATTTTTCTCCTTGTCATGCCAGTGAGCAGGGATGTGGCTGCATTGGCCTGTGTTGATCAGGCAAACAGCCTGGGACTCTGCCCAGGGACACATGACTTCCCAGTGCCTTGTTAGGAGCTGTGTGAGTTACAGTGCTTGCTTTCCATGGGCACTGGAGTTTTCTCTGTGCCTATGATGTCTCTTCTGTGTCTGTGCAGAGGAACCCAATTTGAGCAGACTGTGGGCAGTGGCATCTCTGCTGTGCCAGGTGCTGCAGCAACAGCAGGTGCCCCTTGCAGCAGCTGTGACCACGTGTGGGGGCCGTGTCCTGCTGTGGTGCTGGGGATAGGTTAGTCAGGGCTGTAGCTGGGTCATGCACAGAGAGAATTTGTGTTTGTGCACAAAAGCAGCAAAGGCTCTTTCATGCAGCCTGTGACTGTCATAGTGTGGCACAGTCCCTGCTCTTCATGGTCTGATCCCCTTGCACAGCTCCAGCTGGGATCTGCTGTGTCTGGAGCCAGCTCTGAAAGCAAAGGGCTGACTGCCTTTGCAAGGAGGAGGAGGGCATGGCTGCTGGTTGGGAATGAAATGGAAGAGCTGCTGCTGTTTTGGGGACACAGTGATGCAGTCCACCCTGCTGGCATCTTCCAAGGTGTGGCTGACAGCTCCCCATCCAAACAGGCTGCTGGGTGCCTGGGATGGCTTGTCCTGCCTTGCTCTGCATCCAGGGAGACTGTGTCTTGCCTTTAATGAGTTTTCTCCATCCCCTCGAGTTGGCAGGCAAGGGAGTAGCTCGTTCCTGAGCGCTTGCCAATCCTAACAGAGTGAGTGTTTTACATGGACTGTGCGGCAGTCCCCGCTCCTGCTGGGCAGCAGCATGGAGGGCAGACTGCAGAGGAGCAGGGCTCTGTCCTCCCTGCCCTGGCAGGCAGTCTCTGGCAGCTGTCGGCTCCCAGCTCTGGGCTCCTCCAAATGCCTTTGCCTCTCTGAGATACGGGGTTAGTTCCTCTTTGTGGATTCTGGCTCATCCCCTGTGCAGGTCCTGTGGGTCTGGTGCTGCCTTCTCAGCTCTTGGAGGGTCTAACTCACAACAGAGAAGCAGCTTTCTCAAACCAAGGTCCCTTTGATCTCAGGTTCCTGAGGAGCAAAGCCCAGCCCAATGAGTTTAAAGGCTGTGTGTGCAGCACTGTCTGGCTGGTCTCTTGCCCCTCTGCTGTGGTACTGAGGAGATGTTGTGTTGTACTGACCTATGAGTAGTGTCTGTATCCCTTCCTGTGGACAAGTTTAGCTCTGCTCCCTCCCTGAGCTGGGGGAAACTTCATAACTGACAGCAGTTCTCTGCCAGATCCCCACCCTGAGCTGGCTGTGGCAAGAGTTTATGGCACTGCTCTTGTTCCACATGAAGCTGCGAGTTTCTCTGTATTTTGTCTTCATCCTTATCTTTCCCAGGTGCGTGCTCTTGGAAAGGGTGAGGGGATTTGGCAGCTTAGGCAGCCCCTTTGAGGGCTGCAGGGATGTGCAGTGCATGTGAATCAGTCCTGTGCCTGCCCAGGGACACGGGGCTCCTGGTATGGTGGGCTACGGGGTTCCCCAGTGCCTGGTGTGATGTGAAGCTTTCCCTCCTTACACCTGGGGGAGTGGGCAGGGGTTGAGAGTCCTGCCCTGCACCAGTTCCTGCCAGCTGCTGTGGATCAGGATGGCTGCAGAGGCTGGCATGGCTATGTCTCCCTCCTCCTGTGTGAGCAGTGACTGTAACTCTCATCCTCATTCAGTGCTTAGCTGGTGGCACATGCAATAGTTAAGGGCACAAAAGTCTTTCAGTGACTCTGAATTAAAAGCAAGACCAGACAAAACCAAACGAAGCTCCCAGGAATTCCTGAATGGTCTGTATTTGCTCTTGGCAAAAGGGGGTTTGCTCTCCTTTCTTTTGAAAGGAGCCTGCTGAAGTTGTTTATTTCCTGGTGCGCTTGGCTGGGACCATTTTATGCAAAGAAGTCGAAATCCTTAATGTAAAAACAAGAGGTTGCCAGGCTAATGACTCACTCTGCAAATACTGCAGAAGATTTGGCTAAAAATGCAGTGGCTGTATGAGCTCAACCTTCTTTTGAGAGAAGACAGGTGGGGATGTTCTTGTAAGGGATCCTGTGTGCGTTGTGGGTTTGCATCCCTGGCTGTCAGTGCCACTGTCCTGGAGTGTGGAATAAATCCTCTTCTGCAAGTCCACAGGACCAAACCTGCAGCAAGCATCCTTTGGGCCCTATTTAAACTGTCATCTGGACAGCTTTACTTTGTCTGATAGAACCATTTCCCAGGTCCTGTGGCAGCCTTGGAAAAGCAGAAGGAGTAATTCAGGTTTTGTGGTAGCAGAGCTTTGCTGCTCTTTGGCTCTGTCCTGCAGTGACAGCAACAGGGAACCTTTCCCCTGGTGGGTTTGTGCCCAAACACCCTCTCTGCAGAGGAAAAAGTCAAGTGTGGGTGCTCACAGCTTCCTGCATGTACTTTCCTCCATCTCTTGGTCCCAGCTGGACAACTTCTGGAGAGCAAGCCTATGGCCAGATGTGCCAAAACAGGCTCTTGGGGAGACAAGGAGCAGCATCCCATCACAGCTCCTTTTGGGTCTGTCCTTTAAGGACAAAAAACTGTTTTCTTTCCATTCCATGAGAATTTCAATTGCCTTGTCCTGGCTGTTGGAGGAGATGTGTTGCTGCGGTAAAACCTGGTTTTGCGTGGATTTGGGAGGAGGGCTGGGAATCGCTCATTCCCACCCTGGGTGCTGTCGCTCCCTGTCCACAGCCACAGGTGGGTTTTGAAGAGCTCAGCACCCATGGGAATCTGAGCTGTAGCTCTGGTGTTAAGTCCTGGCAGTGAGCCCTGCCCAGCCCTGTTACCATGTGAAGGGGTTTGCCCTCAGGTGGGCTCGTCTCTGGATGCTGGTGCCAGGACAGGGGTAGAGAGCACAAACCAAAGCACAGGAATTGACTTAAAACACCAAAAAAATGCAGTGTTACTCTGCTAGTCGTAGAGAGGTTGTGGAATCTTCTGCCTTCGAGGTATTCAAAACTCAAGTAGATGTCCCGAGCAGCTGTAGCTGGCCCTGCTGTGAAGGGTCTGGACTGGGGGAAGTCCAGAGGCCCCCACTACCCTCAGCCATACTGGTCTTCATTCCTGAAGCACCAGGTGAAGCTGGTTCCTGTGACTGCTACCATTTGAGGAACATCTCAAGCTGCTTTGGCTCTTCCCCACCTTCTTTCCTTGCCTCAGGACCTGGGGCTTCTGGTCACTGGCAAGTTGAATCCAAATCACAGTGTGCCCTGGCAGCCAGGAGGGACAGCCATGTCCCGGGAGCCTCAGGCTCACTGAGTGAGGGAGGGGATTGGCCCTGACTGGGGCAGCCTCACCTCAAGTGCTGGGGGCACTTTGGGGCACCACAATATCAGAGGGATCTAAAACTGTTAGGGAGCATCCAGGGGGAGGGACATGAGGATGGGGAAGGGTCTCAAGGGGAAGCCATAGGAGGAGAGGCTGAGGGCACTTGGTTTGTTCAGCTGGAGGAGAGGAGATGGAGCACAGAGCTTAGCGGGGCTGCAGCTCCTCCCGAGGGGCAGCTCTGCTCTCTGTGACCAGGGACAGGAAACAGCTGGAGCTGTGCCAGGAGAAGTTTAAGTTGGATATCAGGGAAAGGTTCTTCCCCAGAGGGTGCTGGCACTGCCCAGGCTCCCCAGGGAATGGGCACAGCCCCGCGGCTGCCAGAGCTCCAGGAGCGTCTAAACACCACTCTTAGGGATGCACAGGCTGGGATTGTTGGGGTGTCTGCAGGGCCAGAAATAGATCCCTGAGGGTCCCTTCCAATTCAGGATATTCCATGCCTCTATGGTTTTGCTCCTCAGCAGTGCAGGCCCTGTGTGTCTGTTGGTGTGTGGGACTATCACTGAGTGCCCAATTCCCTTTGGTGTTGTCCTCTTCCTCTGCCTGTCTGAACAAATCTCCCTCCCTGGCTGAAGGAGCAGCACAGGTGGAAGAGCAGAGTCACTGGGGAGAGAAGTGATGACCAAGCTCTCCTTTGGCTCTGGTCAGGATGCTCTTCATGGCTTAGCAGTTACACTTGTCCCACTTGCTGCACTTTTTTTGCCTGCATCTTGCCTTTTAAATGTTCTGCAACCTGCATCACTAGAGCGTGCAGACGTTTTCTTCCAGACTTTCTTCTTTGTCAAAAATTTGATGCTTCCCCTGTACTTTGGGAGCCCAAGGATGCCTCAGCTTTGTTTCAGCTTTCCAGGCAAACCAGGGAAGAGCATTCCTTGGCTGAGAGATGCTCACAAAGTGAGAGGGGAAAGCAGATGTGTAATTAGTTGCCTGCCCCTGCCTTGCACTAGGGATTTTCCTGATGGGGCTGCTGTGTGGTGAGGGTGACCAGGAGGGGCAGATGGGATGTTTTCTTTTGTGGGTTAGTTTAAGGTAAATCAGGGAGCTGCTCTGCAGCCCAATCTTGAATTTGTCCAAGTGTTTCTTAACATTGGGTAATGAACTGGAAGATTTGTCCAGTGCTTAAGGGCAAACCCCATTTGCTGTGTTGCAGTAAAATTTCCTTGACACCTTTCTCCATGTCAGACACAGTGATTTCATTCATAACTGCTTGTCTGAGGTTGCAGTCTCCAGTTTACAACCAGAAAAATAATTCTGACTGAAACTGGGATTTCCAAGCTTCCACCTGTCGGTTGTCATAGAATCACAGAAGAGACCCTACAGATCATCTCATTCCACCCCCTTGCATTGGGCAGGTACATAATAGCCTGGAGTCTGTAACATTTTCTGAGGGTAAATAATTTTTGGGAGATGCTTTCTGCTGCCTTGGTAGCCTCGGAGCCTACAGGAGAGAGGGAGGCAGTTCACTTGGTTGTGTGCATTAATCCAATTTCAGTCCTGGCTGGCTGAGAGCAGGAGCCCTGATTAGCAGGTGTAACTAAGGATGTGATTCAAGTATTCCTTTTGCATCAGTGTCCGGCTCTAGTGAAGCAAAAGAATGATTTGCACATCGTGATCTGTTGTGTTTTTTTTCCCCCACAAATCTGCTTTGAATTTAAATGCTAGAGCAGCAGCAGTTCCACTGTGGAGACTGAAGCCAGGCCCAGATTTGTCTGAAATTCAGTGATGCTGAAAGCTGGCAGCCACCTTTCTGTCTGTCACAGGGTGGATGTGTAACAGTCAGTGAGTGACAGGCATGTTAAGGTTTGGGGACTAAAAGCACAGGTGTCATGAGCTGAAACAGAGGAAAATGGAGCAATGTTGTGCACAAAAAGCATGGAGAGGCCTCTTTTAGTGTGTGAATTTTCCCCTCTATTATCCCTAATGGAGGAAAACTTGATGCTGAAGGTTTCTGTCCTGACAGCTTTTGGCACTTCCCTGTACTCCCTGGTGTTTACTTACAAAATCCCAGCGAGCATTCCCTCAGGGGAGCCTGCCACGAGATGGGCTGTGGCTCCCTGTGTATCAGCTGTTCCCCTGGGGCAGGAACCCCTTCAGCCCACAACAATGCCTTCTGCTGGTCTCACCCCATTTAGCCCTTTTCCTTCCATCCCCATGCTCTCTGGAGTGGCAGGCTGGCCCAGGACAGCCAGTACACGGTGTTGGGCTTTTCCCCCCTATGCTGTGACTGATCCTCACCAGTTCCCACTCCTGCGGGAGGGTTTCTCTTTCCCCAGAAGTTTGTCCTTGTGCCTTGGCTTCTGAACAGGGCACATCACCTCTGTTAACACCCCAGGCTGCAGGCTAATGCACATGAGGTGATGTAATTAATAAGTGACCATCAGCGTGACTGTGAGTGAATGCATCGGGCATTCTTCCCAAGCTGTACATGTCTGCTGGGGTCAGGAGGAAGCACGAATAAATTTTGGCTGCTGGTGCCAAATAGAGAGGAGAAAGGATATATGAATGTAAAAGCCCATAGTTCTTTCTCAGACGTCTGCTTTGTACAGCCAAATAAGAAATTAATGTAATCCATTAGCTAATGCAGTCTATCATCAGTCCAGGGATTGATAATCATCCCAAAAGAGGGCAGCACGTCCTGGTTTGATATCAGAGCAAGGAAGGGAGTTTTGTCTCCTCACAGAGAGAGACTCAGGCTCATTGCTGCTGGGATCATAGAATCTGGAATGGTTTGGGTTGGAAGTTCATCTCATTCCACTGCCTGCCATGGGCAGGGACACCTTCCACTGTCCCAGGCTGCTCCAAGGCTCATCCAGTCTGGCCTTGGGCACTTCCAAGGATCCAGGGGCGGCCACAGCTTCTCTGGGCATCCTGTGCCAGGCCTCACCACCCTCCCAGGTGAGAGTTTCTTCTCAGTATCCAATCTAAACCTTCCATCCTTCATGTTAAGGTCATTAAGCTCTTTAAACTGAGTTCATTGCTTAGGCCTGAGAGAGGAGGTGAGCTGAAGCTGCTGGATGGGACAGTGCTGGACCAGAGTCCCTGGGGTTTGTGCCCCTGTGTGCGTAGGAAGCTCAGCTGTGCTGGGCACGGGGCTGCTCTCCTGTGCAGGACTCAGGTATCACTCATCTCTCATTGACCCGCTGCCGGTGTGTGGGGATCATCCAGGTCACTGCTGGCCAGGGTCTCCTGTCTCTGTCCCTTGCAGTGGCACAGGCTGGCTGAGAGGCAAAGCATGGGTGGCTGTGTGCTGGCACATGGACTCTTGGCCACCCAGAGCCCAGGAGCAGCTGCTGTGACCATCCCTGGGGTGAGGGGCAGGATGGACCCCTGAAACGGTGCACAGTCAGGGCATGCTCCATCTCTCACTCACGTGTGGCTGGTAGAAGAGCTGTGCTGGTTTTGGGGAAGCTGAGCTAACGCTTGGCCCTCCAACGTGAGCATTTGGTGTGCACCATGCCTTAGTTCCATTGTCACATTGCAGGGAGAAACAGGAGAGAGACTATGGGGAGAGCCTGTGCCTCACCACACAGATGATGCCTGGTACTTGCAGCCTTTCCCTGCATTTCACTGTTTTCATACAGAAACACCAGCACAGGACTCCTGGGATGTGCTGGCACCTGTGGGGATTGTTGGGCAGTGTTTTGATGGGAGTAATGCCACATGAACTGGCTGTGACTGGGGAAGGTGCAAGCACCGGAGGTCTGTACGAGGAGTGAGAACCGGGTAGTTGTCACATCTGACAGCTTCCCTGCAGCAGTGGTTAAACACATCTGTTTAATCTCTATCCATGATGTCCACTTCCTAGAGCAGAGAAAACAGTTCTTCCTGATTCCCTGTATATTTGGTGCTGTATTTCGCATTAAGTTGCAGGGAGAATTTGCCTTTTCAGGGAGGATCCTTTGCGAAGCATGTGCTGGGCTGAGCTGTCCTGGCTGTTCGGCAGCCATCAGTGGCAACTGCTAAATGTTCCCACTTGTGAGATCCATGCTGAGACCACGTGAGAGTGACCCCAAGGGTGTGGGGATAAGAGCAGTGCGTCCGCTGTGGTGTGACAGTGAGGACAGGCTGCTGGCCCACTGCAGGCAGCAGAGCTGCTCTCATCCCAGAGCTGGGAAACGAAGAAAGTGGAATAGAACCTGTTGTACCTGGGGGTTTGTTTTCCTGCGTGTGGAGATCATTGCTGGCAGGGATGCGAAGTGCAAGTGCTGGGAAGGGACTGGATGGGCCAGGTCCAAGGGCAGGAGCATAGGACCTACTTGGCTTTGATCCCCTGAAGGAACTCTTTGGAGCCCCTGGCTCTCTGCCAGCTGGGGGGAAAAAGAAAAACAGGCATGAAAAAGGGATTTAAGCTGGGATGTGTCAAACGATAAAAGAGAAGGGACTACAACAGAGCTGGAGAGGGACTTGGGGCAAGGACCTGGAATGATGGAACAGAGGGAATGGCTTCAAACTGCCAGAGGGAAGGGTTAGATGGGATATTGGGAAGAAATTCTTGGCTGTGAGGGTGGGGATGCCCTGGTACAGGGTGCCCAGAGAAGCTGTGTCTGCCCCCAGATCCTTGGAAGTGACCAAGACCAGGTTGGACAGGGCTTGGTGCAATCTAGGGTAGGGGAAGATGTCCTTGCCCATGGCAGGGTGTGGAATGAGATGGGCTTTAAGGTCCCTCCCAACTCAAACCCAAACCATTCTATGATTCTATGGGACTCCTCTTGTCTTGGCCTTCTGTTGATATGAGAGTGCTCCCATGGCACCTCTGTGTGCTCCAGGCCCTTGCATGAGGGGGGTACCTGTGATTGGCCCTCTACTTGGTCTCACGAGTGGGGCAGGCAGGAGAAGGGGAGTGTTGGACGCTTGTGTTGCTGTCTGCACCTGGGTTACCACCTCAGAGTGAAAAGCAGCCGAAACACAGGCTCCAGTGGTGGAGCTATCCCTCATCTTTTCCCCAAAGCTAACTTTGCAGACATAAAGGCAGGTCTGTGTCCCTGGCATTGGCTTTGTGTGCCCCAGGCTCCTGGAGCTGCAGATGGTCTGGGGCAAGTGGTGGCTCAAAGCTGGCGTTGTCTGTGGTCACCCCACTCCCCTGGGAGGACAGGCAGGCATGTGCACCCTGTGCTGCTGCTCTGGGTCCAAAGAGTCCTGGGTCCAGCACCCCCTGGGTGAGAGCCAGGCACTGCCTGGGGTACAGAACTGCTGTGCTGACCCCGTCTGTCCCCCACGGTCCTCTTGTGCCTGCAGGGACCTGTCCTCATGCTGCCCACCCCCTCAGAGCGGGGAGAAGGATTCATCTCAGGAGCGCATGGTCCTGCCTGGATAGAGTTGCACCAACCTCAGTCTTTGCCATCTGCACTGCTGCCCTGTGGGGGTGAGAAAGGAGTGTTGGATATCCCCATTCCAGCAAGGTTTCGGTGCTCCTGCCACAGGACAGAGGGATGGATCTCTTTGGGGAGTGTGTACCCCAATCCTCTGCACTGTTGCTCCCTGACTCTCTGCCCTCCTCTGCTCTCCCTTTGTGCATATCTGTCTCAGACTGCAGAAGCAGGAGGTGGAAAAACCAACCTGTGAATAGTGCAGGGACAAGCTGGGGGTGCTGGAGCTGGGACAGGGATGTGATGGATGTGTGGATGCACACAGGGCCTTGGGGGATGTGTGCTCTATGTTCTCCAAGTGCAAGGGTGGACTGCAGCGTCCTTCAGGTTAACCTGGAGGAAGAGACAAGCAGGTGTGTGGTCAGGGAGAGCTTGGGAGAAGTTGGCTGCGGGCAGCGTGGTCTTTGTGACTGCTGCAAGAAGAGGTGGCACAAAACAGCACATGGCAGACGGGCACAGCACGGGCTGTGTACCTTGCCTGGTTTCTGCCACCCCTGCTCTTTGGATCTACCTGTGAACACCTTCTTGGCTGCCCAGAGGTTGTAGGAATGATGGTCAGGGTTGTTTTAATGCCTGAGCAAAGGTGAGAACAGGTTTCCATGGGTCCCTCCGTCCCAGCCTCCTGGCAGGAGTCTGATCCCTCTGTGTTTCCTTCCTGCATCCTGTCTACAGGGGGATGGATGGTGGAGGGTGGGGGGCGGGGGTCTGGCAGCTGTCACTAAAGCCTTCTGCCCCCTCTTCCAGGCTCCCACAGTGGAATTTCAGAGTGAACTCTTTCCTTGAGAACTGGGAAGCTGCAAGCATTGCCGCTGTCTCTGATCCCCCACGCAGCCCCCCTGCTTTCCAGATGAGGGTGGGAGGGGAGGAGGGAGCAGCAGGAGACTGGAGCTGTTGCAGGGTGGGTCCCCTGGGGTGGGAAGTGATTTATGTCCCCATGGTGTGTAGGGTAAGGGCACAAGAGGGCAGCAAGGCACTGCTGCTCCTATGGCTCTAGCACTTGTAGGACTGGGGTGCACTGCTGGAACCCCTCACCTGTGCTCAAGCCTCCACCCTGTCTTGATCCCGCTGCCTTCTTCTACCCCACCTCTGTGTGCTCTTCACTCAGCACCAGACTCTTTTGGGTGGCCAAATATCTGTATCTATCTCATGGAAGTTCCATCTTTTTGAAAAATTGCTTCTTCACTCTCACAAGGGTTGTCCCCCAAGGAGGACAGATCTTGTGCTTTTGGAGCATTAGATGCTGCTCCTGCTGAAGCAGCATCTGTCTCCCGGTGCCCTGTGGGAGTTGCTGCTATCCCTTGTGCCTGGTCACTCCCTGCCCTTTCTGCTGCCAGGCACGGTGATGGGTGGTGCCATGTGGGTAGGTGTCCTAGGTTACAATGTAAAATATTCCAGAAGGTCTGTATTCTATCTCCATCTTCATGAACTGTTGAAACCAGGAGGGGCAGAGTAGTGTTTTCCTTGCCTCCTCCCCTGGACTATCTCCCGTTAGTGGGGCATCAATGCCTTGCCCCATGAGTCATAGATAACTCCCTCCCAGAGCCATTTCCTGTTTAATGAGCCATTAAGGACCCATCACATGACTCATTAATGACATCAGCCCATTGTGAGATGCTCTGCCCAGGGGGAGGAGCCAAGCATTCCCACCTGGATATAATCTGGGTTTGGGACAGAACAAGCAGCCAAGCATTCCCACCTGGATATAATCTGGGTTTGGGACAGAACAAGCTGCCCTTACCCACTGGTTTCCAGAGGACAAGAGCTACCACACCTGTCTACAGGATCACCACTTCAGCAAGACCATTTCATCTGCACGGCTACCACCACCCTAACTAGCAGGGTATCAGGTTGTATTCTGACTCCTGTCAGTGGTGGTGGGTTTTTTTGTATTACTTGCATGTATTTTACTTTTTCCTATTAAATTGTATTTCTGACTTGGAGTCTCACTGGTTTAGCTTTCAAACCAGCACAGGAGGCTAAGAGAGGCTTCACAGAGGCTGTTCTTTCTCTGGTGCTCTGAAATCTGGGGCTTCTGCTGTGAGCCCTGTGCCTGGGCTACAGCTCTGGGAAGAGGGAAAACCGCCTCTGCAGAAGATGATGGTTAAGACATCAAAGGCATTGAAGCAGGAGGGACGTAACAAATATAATTGCCATTGGGTGCTTCCCTCGTTGCTGGGAATGAGCTGTATGAGATAGAGAGATGCTCTGCACAGAAATGTGCTCTTTGGTGGTGTCAGAGATGTCAGGATGACAAGGTGTGATTCCCATCTAAGCTCTTGCTAGGAGGTGCTGGCTCGGGCAGGGAGAGGCAGAGCAGGGTGCTAATCCCTTGGGAATGAACAGGAGGCAGAGCACTAAGGCTCTTTTTCCTTTTTTTTCCCCTCCCTAGCGCTTGTAGTTCTGACCTAGAAATTCCTTACTACATTTGCTGAGCTGGCTTAGTTAAAGACTTGACTAATTTCTGGAGGATTAATGATTCAGAGAATACAGAGAGGGATAATGTCTACTCCTAATACTCTAGGCCAAATTGCTCAGAGTTCCTAGCTTGGGGACTGGTGCTGCTCTGTCCCCAGGTGTCCCAAGGGCACATTTGCTATGCAGGTGTCTATTGGGGAGCACATCATGATGTAATTGTATTTTTCTCTGGTTCTTTTATTTGTTTCCACTCTGTTTAAGCAGAAAACTTAATTCTGGTCTTCAGTGACACAATTTCAGCTCGTGCTGCTGTTCCTCCTCCCTGGAAGTCCCTGTGCCTGATGTCCTCAAGGCCCTGTCTCAGCCTCTGAGTTTGGGGTGAGCACCTCCACCTTTGCCAGGGCTTTCCCAGTGGGTCTTGGCCACTGGGATCTCTGGAGTCTCCTGGAGAGGGGCTGCCAGCAGCAGATCTGCAGAGATCTGGTGGTAGTGCTGGGGTTTGGGGGATGCTTGTGCCCTGTCTCTTTGGGTGGAGTGGTGTTGCTCCCCCCTGCAGCATGCCTGCAAATTGCTTTCCGGTCTATCCAGAGCCACTATGGAGAGAGCATGCAACAAGCTGCAGTGTCAGTAGTACTTGTTCCTTTTGTTGTGCTCAGGATCACTCTTCAGATGTGCAGTGACAGCAGCTGTTTTTCAGGTTGTAAATAGCTCCATGCCCTCAAGAGTGTACGGAGGAATGTATTCCCTTGATCTCCACAGGCTCTTGATGTGCTGATGAAAGTGGATTACCTATTTAACAGCAAAGTAAGGGCAGGTTGGCAGTTTCTTTCTTTTCTATGCTTTTTACATGGTGTTTTGGGAGGAAGCAGGGTGAAGAGGCTGTCAGGAGCCCTTGGACCCCTCTGCACTGCTGGGGGGTGGCTCGAGGGCTTGGTCCTTTGCTGCAGTTGTGGGAAGGTGGGGGAGAGGCCCACAGCCCTGCCTGGAGAGAACATGAGCTCCCCAGGAGAACTTCTGCAGGGAGTGATTCTGTTGCTGTCTGTTCCTCTGCAGAGGGGCTTTGTCAGGAGGCAGAGTTTGTCCTGGACATTATTGTACAGACACAGCTGTCACAGCACCTTCACACAGCTGTAACAAAGCTGGAAGAGCCCAGGCCACCCAGGCTTCTATAAACCCCCTTTTCAGAAGGCAGTACCCAAAACGTCTGTTTCCCTGAGCTGTGAGAACAGGCAGCTTTGCTGGTAGTGACTGCAATGCTTTTTGTTTGTGTTTTGGCAGAATGATTACAATACACAGTAAATGATTTATTAATAACCTGCAAATAGCTGCTCACCAGCTGAGCAGTGGGATGTGTTTGCACTCTCTCCTTGGCCGCAGGGAGCTTCCAAAAGCACCAGCGTTCAAAGCTGACAAACGGATGTGCAGCTGCTGGGGCTGCTCCTGGGGCTGCAGCCGCTGGGTGCTGAGGCTCTCCCCAAACCCAGCTGCTTTCACGGGGTGCACAGGCAGCGCCATGGCTTTGGGGAGGGTGTTTCTCTGCTGGATCCATGCTGGTGCTTGTAGCAGAAAAATGCAGAGGTGAGGAGTGCTCTGCCTGCAGCAGCCCTGTGAGCTTTATGGCTGCTGGGGGACATGGGTGAGGAGCTGCTGTCACCCCAAAGGGCCAGCCCAGGGCAGCCCTGCAGCCTGCCCGTGCCTCCCGCACCAGTGGCAGGAATTGGCATTTCACATGAAGTCATCATCTCAGGTGGTCTGCAGGCATCTGTTTTCCAATTTTCCCACCTTCTCTCCCCACTGGAGTTTGGAAATCTGTGGGCATCCTTGCTTGGATCAGAGCAACTGAGTTTTGGCTGTTATCTCCTTCTGTAAGTCCACCTTCATCTGGGCCCTGCAGGAGCTTTCACACAAGCTCCTGAACCATGAAGGGTTTAAAGGGGCCGGGGAAGGGCTGGCAGAGGATGTGAGTGGCTCGGCTTCACCCCACCGGGGAAAGCTGGGAGGATCTGGAGGATGAGTACAGTGGTGGGGAGTGAGTGAAGGACAGGCTGTATTTATGGAACTGAGCATGGGGAACAACACCACAGGGTAGTGCTTGGCGCTGCGTGGGAAGTTTCCAGAGCCAGGCTGGGACTGTGGAATGGCCTTTCCAAGGAGCAAAGAACTACACCAGTGAAGGTGGTGGGGGCAGTTGCTTCAAGCATCTGTCTCCAAATGTGTGCAGCATGTGGGAAGCAAACTGCACAATAGATCCACTGCAGAGGAGTGTTATCCATGAGTGTTGCCCTCCTCCAGACACTGAGTGCTTGTGAAAGCACCTAGATCCAAGCCAAGAGGTTCCCTTGGAGAGGAGTGAGAATTGGCAGCTATAAACTCAGAATGAAGGAAAGAGTTCGAGATGTGCAGGTGGCTGGACCTGGAAACTCACACTTGGGACTTGGAAATGCTCCCTGCATCTGTGAGTGAGCCCAGGGTGTCAGCTCTGGTTCCTGGGAAAATGATCTGCAGGTGCCTTGTGCTGGGTGGCTGGGTCTGCTCTGCAGAAGGGCTCTGTGGATGCCAATGGGAGCGTTGCTGTATGAACTCTTCCCCTGCATCTTCTTCCTCTGGACAAGTCCAATGTTTTACTGCTCAGGCTGCATTGTGAAGGTGCTGAATGCTGAGGGGGTGTTGGAGTCCAATTTAATGTAGCCTGTGCTGCTAAGGAAGTGGTGCTTGCTACACCCTCAATAATGCTATTCTAAACTGGGTTATCTCCCCAAAGCCATGAGATTCTTTAGCATATGATGTTCCTGATGCTGTAACAGCCTGTGCTGCTCTGGTCCTGTCAGCTCTGGGTGACGGTAATTCCTGCCTGCCTTTCAGGACCAGCACCAGTAAGTGCTTTGGATTCCCGAAGTGCCACGGTCTCAAGGGGAATGGCTGTGCTGCTCACCCTTCTCTGGGAAGGAAGACCCTGCTAGGTGTTGAAGCTCCTTGCTGCCCCTGGCCTTGGGCTGTTTGTCCTGTTCCTGCAGCCTTGGGAGCTCCTGGATTCCAGTGGGAACCAGTGAGGGATTGCTGCCGAGCATTCCTTTGCTTCTTCCCTTGGAATCAAGGTCTGCCTCTCTCTCTGCAGGCATGGCATGGCTGTGTCTGCACATTGGCTTTATTGCTAATGGAGCTGCTGCTTTACCCATTGGTTCCTGCATCCAGAAAGGGCTCACGAGAGCAACTGCAGCTTCTCCTTTGCTCCACAGAGCCATTTAGGTGCTCGGATAGCTGCAGTGTTCGCTGGATTTCATCAGAGGAGAGGCACTTCTTTCTTAATAGCCTGTGTAATTTTTTTTCGAAAGGGACCCATTGCATTAAATCTTTAATCCAGCCAGGTGCTAAGGGAGAATAGTCAGGCTCCCTGCCTTTGCTGTAGAGCTCTTGCAGTGCCCTAATGTTACCCGAGAGGCTTTCCCCTTCGGAACAGCTGGAGCTGGTGCAGTTGGAGCCTTTGGAAGGGACTTGGGGTGGCAAAGGGCCTCATTGCCCCTCTGCTTTCTCCCTGTTCTTTGCTGTAATGCCACATCCACTGTGTGCCAGGGAAGCAGGATGCTCTCTGTGCTGTGTGTACTTGGGTCACATCAGCTGGAACAATGTGAGATAAACTGCATAGGATTTGGGATGTGCTGTTGCAGGGCTGCTACCAAAAACCCTCTTCCAGCAGGTTGCTTCTGCTTGTGATTTATTTTCTTTCCATCCTCCAAAATCCTTGCTTGCCCAATTTCTTAAGAGTTTCAGGGTTGCTGACTGTCATTTTTGGTAGCTTTTTTTATAAAATGCCTTTTGGAAATCAGGTGGCATTTTGCTGAGCCTGGTGCTGCTTGCCCTGCTCCTGGGCAGGGAGAGAGAGGGCTCTGCAAGCCCAGTTCATGCTGTCCCATCCTCCTCGATCTGATTTGACTTTTATATTGCATTTGCTGCATGCTCTGACCTTTTCTTCCTTCCCGTTCCCTGCTTTCTGCCCTCACAGCCTTCTCTGTGAGGCAGGAGTGATCTGGGAGGAGAAAGCCTCATTCATTTTTCGTGCTCAACCACGGGTGCAGCTGTTGGCTGTGCTGGCAATTGCCTCTGATAGACATTTACAGAGACAGTGACCCGTGAAAGAGTAAATCAAAGACTCAAAGCTGGTGCCTGGGAGGCACCTTAATCTCATGTGCTCCTCTGCAAACAGCGGTCAGGTAACAAAGACACATCTGCAAATCAGGCAGAGTTCAGTGGGGGATGCATCTTCCCAAAGAAAAGGGGCCTGAGGATGACTGGGACGTCTTCCGACTTATCACAAAATCATGGAATGTCCTGAGTGGGAATAAACCCACAAGGATCATTGAGTCCAACTCCTGGCCCTGTACAGACACCCCAACAATCCCACCCTGGGCATCCCTGAGCTCTGGCAGCCTTGGGGCTGTGACCATTCCCTGGGGAGCCTGGATATCAGTGGTCACCAGAGCTGCGAGCCTGGAAGGATGGTTGTTAAGCTTGGATTGCACAGCTTGGCTCCTGTAGCTGTAGTTCTGCATGAGGCTTTTCTGTGGATGAAAACGATGCTTTGCATCTTTATATTTTTATTTATTTATTTATAATTTTCATGTTACATATTTTTATTTGCATCTTGGTGCCTTGAAACAGTCTTAATTCTGAGCACCTCTCTGTGCTCCCATGGCTGGGTTCTTGGGATGCCAGGACCTAATCCAGGGCCAGAGGAGTCCTGGCCCTTATCCTGCTCCAGGGCTGCACTCACTGAAGTGCTGCATCTCGAGGCCATTCAGACAGATTTCAGCCATGACCAGCCTCCCAGGGAGTGGCACCCAGTGTGGCAGATATGCTCTGACCCTGCCACTCCTGTGCTCTGGGCCGAGTGTCCATAGCAGGAAAGCAGCTCCAAGTGCCAGAGCTGCCCTATTGTCACTTCATTTATTCCTGAGCCCCGTGGGGCTGGTTGTGCTGTTCCAAGAGCATTCATCCATGAACATTCACAGGTCTGGCTGCTCTGCTGGCAGCTCCCGCCTGTGCCTGGATGGGACAGCAGCCTGCTGCAGTGACAGTGTGGCCTGTCTGACGTCCTCTGGTACTTGCCACCTTCACTGCTTGTTTGCAATTTTCCTTGCTCTATGCATGAAATGCAGAGTGACCTTTTAAAACGTGTTCCTCTGGATGTGGATGAGGATTTGACCATAAGGCATATGTGCCCTGCCTGCTCTGCATCCCTGGGGGTGGCACAAGAGATGCCAAGCTGTTTGCACTGGGGAGGGTGTGGGTTGCGTTGTCCTGGTGACTGTCCCAACAGGGAGGCTGAGGGCATGGATTGCCACGTACCACTGCAGTGCCTGGCGCTGCCACAGCCCCCACAGCAGAGGGGATGTGAACAGGGACAGCAGTGCCTTGAAGCTGGATGGCAGCAGAGTTCCTCTCAGGTGAGGAGTCTCGCCATGCAAATGCTCATTCTGGTGGCACTGACCATCTGGGTAATTGTCTTTGTCCTGCCCAATGGGGCTTTAAATATTTTGCCTATATTCTGAAGGATCAGATGTGATCTGCTTTGTCAGTTGTCTTATTTTCCAGAACTAAAGTCAAAGTATTGGTTTTCCCTTGGGTGCTATTTGGGATCTGTACTCTGGCAGTCCTGGAGGTTTTAATTTTGTACAACTAGCATTTCAGAAGTTGTAGAGGTTTGTTTTGACTTTGTTTTAATTAAATTGCTATAACCTGGGGGAAATCTTTGGCCTTCATTTAAATTGAAGGCCTTATTCTGAGTAAATCCAACATCCCTGTATAGCTGGTGATTGTGCTATTCAGAGTTTTGACAGGAAAAGTTAAAATTTTACTCCAGGCTTGAAAGTTTGCAGTCATTGACTGCAACAGGCAGGGCCAGTTTGGTGGTATAAGAGGATTACATTAATCTATTGTTTGGGAAAGAGGTAAGATTTTAATAATTAAGACTCTGTTTTGATGCAGAAATGGGATAATTACTGCTTGAGACGTGAACAGAAAATGGTTGGAAGTAGAAATGGTGCCTGGTATTGGATCCGGGAGACTGCTTGCTCCATATTGGTTATCATTTTTTTTCTGAAGACTGATGAAGTTTTCTGGGCTCTAATTGCATTAATTATTCTCCTTCCCATTTTCTGAAAGCTTTGATAATGATAATGAGTCTTCCAATTTTTCTTTGGGTTTTCCAGGGCTGTTTTTTTCAGGGAAAAAGAACAACTGGTGTGCAGTGAGCTGGGTCTGTTCCCAGGCTGCATGAGTAAGTGGGGATTGTACATGTCCCAGTTTGTCCCACTTGGGCAGCATCTGGGTTTTTTTTCCCTTTTAATTTGAAATAATCACAGAATTACAGAATGTCCTGAGTTGGATGGGACCCATGAGGATCACTGAGTCCAGCTCCTGGCCCTGCACAGACACCCCAACAATCCCAGCCTGTGCATCCCTGAGACAGCTGTCCAAGCACTCCTGGAGCTCTGGCAGCCTCAGGGCTGTGCCCATTCCCTGGGGATCAAATGAATTTTGGGTGCATCTCAAGCAGTGTGGGGGCAGAGCCAACGGGGCTGCTTTCGGGAATGGTTCAGCAGAGGCAACACCCCTTGCCCATAAGAAAGCCCTGCCAGCTCCAAATGTCCTCACATGATCCTGCCTTTGTTTCTCATTTGGCTGTGTTTACTCCCATCACCTCGCTGTTGAAGTTTTAGACTTTCTTCAGTCCTTTTGAACTCAACAAACTTTTTAGGAGGCATCAACCAATTTTCTCTCCTTTTTTTTTCACTTAGCAAGTATCTAAAGGCCTGTGTGACTCCTTCAGCTGCCTGTGCTGCTTGCTGCTTTTCCCTGCCCTTATCTCTTCTCTTCAAGCCTGGGCCAGGTTTTTATGCAGCTGTCAGGGAGCAGCATGAAGGACAGCCCAGCTTTGGGAGCTAATTATCCCTGTGTGCCCATGATTTAACTGCACAGTGTGTGAGTGGGGAAAAAACTTTTGAAGTGGGATGAAATAACTTGGCAATTTCCATTGATCTGAGGGGTTGAAACGGGAATTGGATTTCAGGAGCATGCACATCCCATGCTGCTCCAGAAAGGGAGAGATGCTGATCAGCTGCTGCAGGTGGGTTACTAGATCAGCATTGGTATTTCTGTGCTGGGGGCTAGGACTGCCTTTGTGCTGCCAAGCTGGATTTGGTGGTGATTCCACTTCTGCTTCTCTGGGAAAGTGAATTTTCATAGAATCATAGGAAGGACCCATGAGGATCACGAGTCCAGTCCCTGGCCCTGCACAGACACCCCAACAATCCCACCCTGTGCATCTCTGAGAACGTTGTCCAGAGGCTCCTGGAGCTTTGGCAGCCTGGGGGCCGTGCCCATTCCCTGGGGAGCCTGGGCAGTGCCAGCACTATCTGGGGGAAGAACCTTTCCCTGATACCCAACCTAAACCTCCCTTGCCACAGCTCCAGCCATTCCCTCGGATCCTGTCCCTGTCATAGGGAGCAGAGAGCAGAGCTGCCCCTCTGAGCTCTGTGCTCCACCTCCTCTTCTCCAGCTGAAAAAGCCAAATGCCCTTAGCCTGTCCTCCTGTGCTTCCCTCCAAACCCTTCTCCATCCTTGGAGTGCAACACTCTCCCCACGTGATTCTGTTATTTCAAAGAAAGAGGGAATTTTAATTTAATTTGAGAATGAGGATATTTTACCTTAATTTGGGCAGCACATCTGGGTTTGCTGCTGGAATTAGAGTAGTTATGCTAAGTGATACATTGGGTAAATCAGTAAATTGATGTGTTTGGCTTGTGGTAGGTACCGGCACAGAAGTGTGTGTGTAATGCAATAAAGCTGGCAATTACAGCAAAGTGCCTGTTCAGACTGAAATTATTGAGCCTCTTGCACACTCTGCACTTTATTACAGCTGTGTTTAGATGCAGCACTTCCCAGAGGGCTCCACAGCTGTGCCAGCAGGTATGTGTCGCTCCCAGAGCTCTGCTGTTCCCTGGAGTCAGCTCCAGGAGCCTCCAGAGGTGCTTGTCCAGGACACTGGGCACCAGAGAGGACCTGCAGTGTGTTGTGCCACTGTGGGCTCATGTTTGCACAGAGCATGGGCACAGTTAGAATAAAGATAAAATGCTTCGGTGAATTCTGGGTGGAATAATTTAGGTTGATCCTCCAAGATCATTGAGTCCAACTGTGACCTTAGCACTGCCAAGCCCACTCATGTACCCTCACAGAGAGGAATTTCTTCCCAGTGTCCCATCTAATCCTGCCCTTGGTCAATGGGAAGCCATTCTCCCTTGTTTTGTCACTCCAAAGTCCCTCTCCAGCTCTCCTGGAGAGAGAGAGTCCATTTAGGCCCTGGAAGGGGCTCTGAGCACTCCCTGAAGCCTTCTCCTCTCCAGATGAACACCCCCAGCCTGGCTCAGAGCAGAGGGGCTCCAGCCATTGCAGCATCTCCATGGCCTCCTCTGGATTTATTCTGATGTCTCTTATGTATCTGTTTCTTAAATCAGTTCATAGTTGCATTTAACATATTTCTTCACAGGCACATGTTGATAATTGGTTTTGAACATCCTGTGAAATAATGTATTTCAATTTTATTTTTATAGCTATCCCAAAACATTTGATGACTCTCTGGTACACTGGGTTAACCAGCAGTGAAAAATTTGGCCTCAGTCATTGTGGATGTATTTAAAATAGAGTGGAAGAAGTTTGCTTCCTAAACCCCAAGAATAAGTGCTCAGGATTAAAAAAAAAGTGATTATCAAAATTCTTCCAAATTAGCTGAAAGATTTGTCTGGGAGCTGATGTGTGACATCAGTGGCCAGTTTTCAGCAATCTGGAAAATTCCTGCCCCAAAGTCCTTTGAAGTCCCTGTGGTGCTTTCAGGTGACCTCCCAGGTAACTTGAAGAGGCCAGTCCCTCCCCAGCTTGGCACTAAGAGAAGGATCATAAGAAAATCTCTTCCACCTGACCTGAGGACACAGATGTTCTTGGGGGATTAGGAAGCTTCCTCTCACCCAATTTTGGTGATCTCAGCTGGTATTTTTCCCTTGTGGAGAGAGGGACTCTGATGACAAGAGATGGAAGCTGGGTTACCAGGACTCCCATGCTGAAATGACCCCTTGGACACAGCACATCCTGGGATGAGCAGGCAGCAGTGCCTCCTGCTTCAGCCTCTGCTCCTGATGAGCTGATCAGACTCCAGCTCCTCCTCTGGCCCTTTTCTAGACTGTTCTGCTGTTGTCACTGCTAATGTCACACCTCCAGTCTGACTCCACCTGTGCATCCTGTTGGGCTCTGTTCTCTGCGTTGCTGGAATTCTGCTGTCCGGGTGTCAGCCAGCCTGGGAAATGGACAAAGGGAAAGGGAGCCTTAAACCGGCCAAGGTTTTGCTTGTAGAGATGGGGTGGCTGCTCCCACGATGGTGACTTAAACCTGTTTGAATGGCTTCCCCCAAACCCTGGGAGGCTGGGTACTGCTGAGCATCCCCCATGCTGTTGTGGGGCAGGGATGAGCTGTGTGGAGCTGTGGAAAGCATCAGCTGCTGAGTGGCTTTTAGGGATGCAGCTCCCCAGAAGAGCCAGGGCAAGAAAGTGGATGTGTTTAACGGGGGTTGAGTGGTCTAGGTGTGGAGTGAAACTGGAGCCCTGGAGAAATACAGTCTTGGACTGGAGGAGCTGTCAGCTCAGAATAACCTCCTTTTCCTCCGCTTCTGCCTATCCATATTTAAGAAGTGTAATTGGAGCAAAAGCTGCTTGGGGAAGCCACAGAGGTGTAACCAGATCTGGTTTGCTCACAATGGGCTCAGCAGCATAGGGACTGGAGGCTGCAAGGAGTCTCTGGAATGGTGCAAGGATCACCTTCCTGCTTTGCCCCACTGTGCTGGCTGGCCACAGGACCTGACAGAGAAGCTTCCCAGTTCACACTTAGGATGTCTGAGCTGCTGGGATGTAGCTATGATGATTTCTGCCTGAAAGAAGTTGCAAGTTTGTTTTGCAAGCTGGGGCTGGTGCTGTTTTCCATATTTGTGATGGCTTCATTGTGTTTGGAGGGTTCTGAAACGGGGCATGTTGGTCTCTAGGGCCCAAAGCAGTATATGCACAGGAATATGTGAGATGACCCAGACAACCAGGCTGTGTTTGACTTTGGGGTATTATTCTTCTCCCAAATGCTAAAGCCGGAGGTGTGAGATGCCTGTGCCAGGGCTGGGTGATGGCTGTACAGCTGTGCTCAGCATCCCCCAAGTCCCAGCGCTGTGTGGGTTCTGATTCCTGCTTTAACATCTTCTCCACAGCTCCTCTTAAAAATCAGTTTATGTCTCTGCAAATTAAACCACTGTTTCACTTATGAAGTGTTTCATTCCACTGATAAGTGGAAGTGGGAAGCTGTTGCATCGCTGAGTGCATGGCTGCAAACCCCAGCACAGCAGATTGTTAATGTGAAATTAGAGAGTTCAGCAATATCTTGGCAGATTGCCTCTGCTGCCTAACAGGAGGCACCGAGCTCCTCTGGGAGCCAGCTGGTGTGACAGCCCTGTCTGAAGGGCTGACCACTCATTCTTCAAACAAGGAAAGGCCTCAGGACTGTTCCACATCCTTGGGGCAAAGGAGACAGCCCTTCCCTTGCGCCAAGGCAGCAGCACAAAAGCAGAGGCTATAACTCAGAGGAGTGATGTGGGAGCTTGTGCTGCCTCTGTGCAGCGCGGGTTGTGCTTTCAGCCAGATGGGTCCCGTTCAGCCTGGTCCAGAATGACTGGGTACCCTGGGGACTGTGGGGCTGGAATCTGCTCTGGAGTATCACTTTTTGGACACAGATGGAGGTGTTTATGGAGTCGCCTGAGCTTTCAGGCATTGCCACCTTCAGTGCCACCATCCCTAGCTTATCCAGAGGTTTCATGAAGGTAGTGTTTCCTCCTGTTTGTTTTCCAAGTGCTGGCACTGTTGGGCTCACGGGCTGAGCTCTGCAGCCTTGCTGGGAGCCTGACTCCCTGCCAAGAGCTGTGGCTCCTACCTACCCCCCACCAGAGGGTACTGCAGGAATGTGTGGTGTCCCTGGCTCTAGAGTGTCTCCTATGAGCTGGAATGCTGGGGAAGTCTAGCTTGCTCCTTGGATTTTGTGTCCACCAGTGCGTCGAATTGTCCTGCTGGTTTGGTGTGGCTTTTTTCTTTTTTTCTTTTTTTTTTTCTGCAGTCTTCCAGATTGCCCTTTTGTCCCCAGGCAGTTTTGCTTTGCAAATGCCAAAGGTGGATCCCTGGGGCGGCGTCGCTGCTGCGCTGTCCTCCCAACAGGTGGTGGGAGGAAGGGGGGAAGAGAGGGATTCAAATTAACGCCGCTTTTCCTCTCCACTCTTCTGCTGCCCTGTCTAGCTCCCTCTCCTGTTGCCTTGTCATAGCCAGGAGCAGGTAACATCACCGCTGCCAAGTGACCCCGCTGTCCTACTCACACTCCAACATGTGTGTGCCTCAGCCCGGTTTCCTCCGGGAGAGCCAGTGCTGTGCCTTTTTCCATAGCCGGGAAGCAGTAGTTTGTCCCCTTCTGCCTCCCCTTCTCTGATCTGCCCCTCGGCTGCTTCCCGCTGCCTCCTGCCAGCCCCCTCTGCTCTCCCCCGGCTGCTCCGCTCTCCTCTCCTCCGGCTCATCTGACCTCCTTTGACGTGTTGCATTTCAGCGTGGTCCGTAACGGGGAGCCGATGGCAGATAAGAGGGGTGACAGTGTTACCGGCTCCCGCTGCGCCGCGCAGAGACAGCCGGCAGATGCTCTGCCCTCGCCACAAGCCCATCGATGTGGGGAAGCGCCCTGCACACCCCTCGGCTGCGGCGGAGCCCATCGGAGGGAGAAGGTGGGAGCCGGGGGAGGGTGGCTGTGCGGAGCGGGGCGTGAGCAGCTTCATTTCCCCGGCTGCGAGGGGAGCAGCCCCCGCTGTCCATCCCCATGTGTGCCAGGGAGGGAGCAGGTGCCCGGGGGAGCTTGTGCCTGCCCACTGGAGGGGCTGGCAGGGTCCCCGTGGCCACGGGGCCCCGGAGCATCGCCAGCCCCCTACTTTGTGTGCGGGTCTGCGGCGGCTCGCTCTGTTTGCCGGGATGAATGTCAGCGCCCGGAGAGGGGAGTGGGGATGCTGCAAACAAATCATCCCCCCACAAAAAGCGCGGGCGGCGGCGGTGACGGGAGCTGTGACACTGCCGACGAGCGTGACTTTGGCGGTTACCGGCAGCCGGGGGGGGCGGCCGCCCGGGGGTCCCCGGGCCGTGCTCCGCAGGGTGTACCCGACTGCTCCGGCATTGAATTCCGAGGGGAAAGCTGAACCGGAGTCCACAGGAAAAGAAAGAAAAAATAAGGGAGGAGGGAAGTGGAGGTCAGGAAGGGCTTTCAGCAGCAGATGGCCGTCCCTGGTGGTGAGGGGGCTGCTTGCAGGGGATGGCTCTAAGCAGGGAAATGGCAGTGAATGCAGGTTGTTTGTTTTTTAACATGGCATCCACACCAGCGGGATAAAAGGGTGTTCAGGGAGCCTGGGGCTCTGCCAGCTGAGTTACCACCAGTTTTCCTTGCTGCTTCCTCTCTTGGCATGGCTGGGAGTCGCTGTCAGACACCCCTTCCCCTGGATATGCTTCACTGACTTGATCTGGCTTTACTCCGTGGAGCTGGAGTAAGGTTTGGGTGGTTTTTTTCTGAAGCCCTTGTTTTTTCTCCGCCCAGCTGGTGTCAGGCACTGAGGATGCAGAGACAAGTGCTTCTGACTAGGGGAGGGCTAGCAGGAGGATTTCCCTTCAGGTTCGCAGCATCCCCGTGTCTGCTGTCCGCTATGGAAAGGCTTTCTGCTGGAACGTGGGGAGCAGAGCTCACAGGTTAACTCTAACTGGATCAACCTCGCTTGCTTTAAATGCCTGTCCATCTCCTTGGGCTCAGGTATTTGGTGACAGGCTGGTAGATGGGTGCTGCTGGCAGCTGGAGGGTGCCTTCTGCTCTGGAAAACAGGGAGGGAGGAAAACTGGTGGACTCTGCATAGCCTTGGGAAGAGCAAGTGGGGATCCTGTCCACGCTGTAAGAACAGACCCTTTGGAAATTAATCTGAGCATCCAATTTCTTGGGGTTTCTCTTTGCCTCTGAGATCAAACCCCACCCCTTTCCTCATCTGAGGGCCACCACAGCCACACCGGACCACCTCATCAGAGGGCATCTCCACCTGCCCAGTGCCACTCGCTGTGGGGGCTCATGGACCTGTGCCAGCACTACCGAGGAACCCTTTCCAAAGAGCACTTTTAATTTCTGCTCTTCCTCCTTCACTCGGCTCTGCAGCATCACATGAAATACATGTGCAGACACCGGCTGCCCTGAGCTGTGACCTGCGCTTGGCTCAGGGAGACAGGACTTAGCACCCTCCAGATCTGAGGGCTCCCTGGAGCATGCTGTGGACTGTCCAAGTACTTCGTGGCTGAACTCCTCCTGCCCTGTGCTGGGTCCCTCTGGCCCTGCTCCCTCCCAGCGCTGAGGGCTGGCACGGGGCAGCGGGCACAGCCAGGGTGTAGCATGCACGAGTGTGCAGAAGGACTCGGGGACGCCGGTGGGAGCCATGGCTTCGTTTGGGAAACTGACAGAGTATTTCAGCCTGAGGAAGTCGAGGCCGGAGCTGCGCTCCAGGCGCTGGGGCCGGCGGAGCGGGAGCTGCTGCTGTAGTGTCACGGAGTGCAGGTACGGGGTGGCAGTGACCTGACTGTCCTGGTGCCTCTGTGTGTGCCCGGGGGCTGTGGGATGGCATGTGCAGTCCTTGGTGCTTTGTTTTCTGTTTGCCTCTCTTGGGGCTGGGAGGGGGCCGGGAGCAAGCCAAGGGCTCTGGGAGCATCAGCCCATTCCTGTCCAGGGCTCCTGTACAGCTTACTGCTGTGGGATGTCTCTGGCAGGCTCTGTGACCTGGCATCTGTCTCCTTGCCCAGGGCACGTCCCTGGTGTCCGCAGCACATATTGGGTGTCTGCTGGGTGACCATGTGCACCTGTGCCTGCCTACTCCTGCCCGGTGCTCTCTGCTGTGCCACTGCACTGTCCCCTCATCAGAGCAGCGAGGTCATTGCACCAAAATCACCCTTCCCTCCTCCTGCCCCGTGCAAAGGCCTCTCTGCAGGGGCAGCAAGAAGTGGCTTCTTAGGTGAAGGGGAATCTCTGTGTATGAGGTGCTGATGGAGCCTCCTGTCACGTCAGAAGGGTCTGGGCAGGGGAGAGGGGAGCTCCCCTGGGCAGACAGACATGCGTTTCAGCAGCAGCTTTTGGGGTATGGATTGATGAAGGGATCACAGTGGGGATGGGGAGGGTGGCATTTGGGATGCCTGGGAATCCTCTAGGAGCATGTGAGTGCTTAGAATTGTTTTGGGGGGTTGCACAAATCCTTGTTTTGCATATAAACACAGCTACTGCAATTAAGAAAATTGCTCTGTGCCTGGATGTACAGATGGGTGTTTTGTGCAGCCTGTAGGATACTTGGTGCTGCTTTGGGCTCTTCTCCATTTGTGTGGGCTCAGCCTGAGCAAATCTCCTGCTGACCTGCAGACGGTACCTCCCTGCCGCTGTGGGGTGTAGGTCTGTGTAGGGACGCGCAGGGCAAAGAATAACACCAAGGTGTTCGTTTACCTTCCTCCCTGGTTTTTGAGCACTTTGTACTTTCTAAGGGTAATTAAAATATCTACAGATTCAAATGCAGTTGGAGTCCCTGCTGCTGAGGCAGGGAGGTGTGCACAGCCGCCGCTGTCTCCCCTCTTCCCTCAGTGGCTGAGGAGTCGCCTCTTCCCTGCTCGCTCGTTTCTCCGGAAATGTTCTTGGCGGAGCCAGGAGCTTTGTTGTGCTCCTTTTTGGTGTTGTGGACAGAACCCCTGGTTTCTGCCCTCAGGTTTTTGCTGTCCTGGTGTGGAGCTGGGTGTGAGGAGGTCTACTGTCCAGGTGCTGCTGAGCACAGTATGTGCCTGGGATTTGCTGTGTACAGCCAAGTGTGTGCCAGTGCCTGGCCCAAGGGAGAGGAGGAGGTGCTGCCCCTGTGCACAGGGTGCTGTGGTCCTGGACCTTGGGATTTGGGGGGAGTTGGGTGGTTTCCTCTGCTATGGGAGATGTCATGGTGCCCTCCTAGCTCTGGGATGTGAGCCACACTTGGGCCACACAAAAGTGGCATTGATGGTGTGTAGCTCATGTACCAAATTTTCCAGAGATGCTGGCTATGGATGTGCAACTCTGAGCAACCTGCTCTGGTGGAAGTCATCCCTGCCCATGGCAGGGAGTGGGACAGGATGAGCTTTAAGGTCCCTTCAACCCAAATCATTGTCTGAGTTGTCCTCTCATGCAGGACTGTGGCTCACTGTGCATCAGACGTGGCCACCAGGGCCACTGCCTGTCAGGGACCAGTTCTGTGTGGACTCCCTTCACCCAGGCAGAGACTCTGTGCCCAGGTGCTCTGCTGTGGCCAAGCTCAAGTTGCACGGAGCTCTGCTCTGCTTGTTTTGCCCCCTGGGCCATGCAGGGTAGCTCCTGTGGGCTGCATCTGAGCGTGTGGACAGATTTCCTGGTGTCCCTTGCTGGAACCCAGGGGGTTCCTATGATGCCTTTGGCCAACCCAAAACCTGGTCAGGAGGCTTTTCAGCCTTGCCAGAGGTGTCAGGGACCCTGGAATACTGAAAATGCCTGTGGCTCTGATTCTAATCCATGGAACAGGTTGTCAACTTTGTATGAGGAATTTCAAGTCACAAAAACTTAGATAGAGAAATAGTAGTAGTTATAAGTAAAAAAGAAAAGAATTTGAGTGTATGTCCAGGGGAGTTTAAAGCCCTGTACAGGGGGGTCTGAGGCACAAGATGGAGAATCTTTACATGTGGCATGTTATCTTTTGTTGTTCTTCATAACCTCCATCTTCTTGGTGCTGCTGGCACTTTGGGATTGGTTTGACACAGATCTGGACAGTGTGGTGTGAGGGGCACGGGTTGGTAATTAATGATAAACATTCAATAGGTCGTTATTAGTATCAAAGATCAGAGCTGACCCGGGGCGGGCACAGTGTGTCTCTGGATGCGTTCTGTGCCAACCCTGGCAGGGCAGAGAAATCCACTTTTGATAAGGAACTGATAAACTGCCTTGAGAACACGAACAAACCACTCCAGACTCCTTCAGCAGCACGGGCTGCAAACCTGGACTGTTCTGTGCATTGTGGGGTCTCCCAGGTCCAAGGAGATCCCCACATCCCTGACCCCCACAGTGACAGGGCTCAAGTGCACCTGTTGATACTGAGCCCATTCTCTTCATTACCATGGTTGATTATAAAGTAAAACTAAGTGTTGATTGAAGTGTGGGATGCTTTGAAATCAGTGTCACTTGTCACACTGCTTGAGCTTGAGCTTCTGCCTGTTCTTCCCCCCCAAAATGTCTATACCTTGAGAAGCCCCGGGAAATCTCCACAGCTGAGACCCAAAAGCCAATGTCTGCTGCAATGTCTGGCCCTGCTCTTGGTCTAGATGGTGCTTTTTCCAGCTCTGTTGGTCAACTTTCTGCTTTTTACTTTTTTAATTTCTTCACTCTGCTGTGGGCAAGTGCAGCATGGAGGATAAGATCCTCAGCTCCCACATTTCCCTGCTCATGGAGGTGCCAGAGATCCTGGGTGCACCCCAGGTTCAGCAGGGTGACGTGTGACAGCCCTCAGCACAGCCCTGCTCCGCTCTTGCTCAGGGCGGCCAGGCTCCCACCACGCTTCCCAAGGCTGTAGAATCCCCTGGGAGCACAGGGAACAGATACAGGCAGGTACTCAGTCGAGAGCATGCACTGACTGGAGTTATTAAATTCTAAATATAGTGGTCCCACGCATTCTCATAGGACCTAACAGAAATCAGCAGGTGTGCAGTTACGGTTTTAAATAATATTCCTGCATTTTTAAACTACGCCTCCAGATAAAAGCAACATGACTGAGCTGGGATGATAAATTGTGGGCTCAGACTTGTGCGCAGAAGTGGAGCCCAGCAGGTGATCGTCTCACTCGAGGTGCTTTTGGGCAAAGGTGTGGCTCGCAGGAGCTCTTCACTTTTTGCCCTCCTGCTCTGCCCCCATCTGTGGCACAGAATGTGTCCTGATTTGTGTCAGCTGCAGGCTCCTCCAGCCTGAGCCCTGTGCTGCAGGAGGGGCTGTGGCACAGCTGCCTCCTGTTATTAAATCAATCACCAGCTGTCCCTGGGGCTGGGAGGCCCCAGGTGTGACCAGGTGGAGATCAGGGTGCCC
The DNA here is from genome assembly GCA_013400315.1 of Bombycilla garrulus. Lineage (NCBI taxonomy): Eukaryota > Metazoa > Chordata > Aves > Passeriformes > Bombycillidae > Bombycilla > Bombycilla garrulus. The sequence goes on from VXBU01003865.1 coordinate 142,520, forward strand.
CTGTGCAGCTGTACTGGGACAGGGACCGGCAGTGTGAGTGAGCACCTCAGCCAAGCCCAGCCCAGGGGAGCAGCTGATTTATTTGCAGTAACTTTTCTTCTGTCTAGCAGGGGCAGTGATGGATGGAGGAGAAACTCCAGCTGACAGGCTCTGGAGCAGGACTGCTTGGTGTGAGGGATGAAGGCCTGGAGCATCACGGGGATATGAGGACCGGGTTGCAGAACTAGGTGCAGGTGCCTGTGGGTGGAGCACTGGAGGGGCTAGGGGTGCTTACCGAGGTCTGCAGGGTTGTTCTTTGTGTTATCTTGTGGTGCCAGCCTCGAGGTGCTTGTGCCCAGTTGTCTGGAAGGGCACAGAGGATCCGCTCTGGCATGGAGGAGAAATGGAAAGGAAAGCTAAGTTATATCAAATAGCTCTTATTTTAGTGAGCTATTTGTAAACTGAAAGGTCAGGACAACTGATTTTGGGTTCCTGCAGCTTTTGCAAAGTGCATCAGAACATTGCTGTTGTGTTGCTGTGCTGTCAGTGGGCTGAGAGAACGGCCCTGCCCCACTGGGAATGAGCCAGGGAGGCTCCAGGGTGGGCTGGCACTCTCTGGAGCACAATGGCACTTCCCAGGCTGCTGCTGGCTGCCAGGGCTGCTGAGCCGGCCTGGCAGAGCACTGGGCTGACACCGTGGGAGCCTGAAGTGATTCTGGGAGGACAGCGATCCCATGGCAGAGTTAACGGGGGTGGGAGAATTTCTTAAGGATGCTCTTGGAGTTGCTCTCAGTCTGGGTGCAATGCAGGAAAGCAGAACTGCCTGAGAATGCCAGGTCTATCACCACAGAGGTGACCTGCAACAATAACAAAAAGATTAAAAATCTCAATTGAAAATCATTAAAAATCCCAAGTCCTGAGCTGGGGTGGCTTTTCTCCTCTAGGCAGGGACTTGTGGACTGATTCAGTGGCTTTCACTGTTGGCCCAGGACTGTTCTGAGAAGATCCATTCCCTGGCTTCAGGAAGTTGATGCCTGTTCCCTCTTTGACCTCTCCTCTTCTCTGTGGTCCCCAGAGGGTCCCACAGAGGGGCTTTGATGGGCTCCTCAGGAGATCACTGCCTAGCTATGGAAGATACTTAGGATGGGAAATAGAGGGGGAGATTTGTGCCTGGATTTGGATCCTGCATCCTGCTCCTGGAGGACTCCTGCAGCCCTGGAGAGCTGACAGCCCCCAAAAACCTGGGGGTGAAGACTCTGTCCTCAGTGGGCTCCAGGAGAAGAGCTTGGCCTGTGGTGAAAGCCAGAGAAGCTCAGCATGGGGAAGAGGGAGGAGAGGAGTTTGGCTATGCTGGGCCTGCAAGGTGGCAGCTGTAGGGTTCTGCTGCCTCTTTTCTCTTAGTACCTGATTTGGAAGTTGGTGTTAATTAATAATGAATTAGATTATGTAAGAATTAAATGACATAAAAATTCCAATTTGTGGCCCTGTTTTGGCACATGTCATTAGACAATCTCCTGCTGAAGAAGGAGTGCTCGAGGTGATGCTCCATCTTTGCACTCCTGCAGGTCAGAGGTGGCTCCAGGTGTTCCTGTTGCTCTCAGGGTCAGAACCTGTCCCACACCTTGTGGGAAGCCAGAACAAGAAGCTGGTTTTTGCCATGAGGAGCTGTTCCCTCCACTCCTGTAGGGGTCTCTTCCACACTGATACCCTGATCCATGTCCTGGCTGTGCAGTGAAGGGCTTTGAGGTGCGGAGGGGCAGTGGGGAATGTTTTCCTTGTGCTTAGTTGTTTATGGGTGCTTTAAAATATCTCCTCAGCTCTGACAGCACGTCAGATTTCAAGTATATGATTGTGATGGGGGACAGGAGGAACTGGCAAGTTTTGGGGCTGGGAAATTGCACTGAGGGAGCAGCTTCTGTGTTAGCAGCACACAGCATGAGGCTGGTAAAGATGGCACCTAAAGGGGCAACTCTAAGGGGCTGTCCTACATGGCTTAGAGTTTGACTGACTTCTCCTACTTCATTTTTGTCACATTTTGAACAAAACCATTCTGCTTCCAAATGACGTGTCCATTTGGAAAGATATCTGCATTTTAAAGGAGAAAACTAGCAAGGAACTTGGAAGTGTTTGGGGTTAAGTGGAAAGTGTGCACTTGGTATTAGTAAATAAGGTGTTTGTGACACTTGTACTCCAAATTTCCCGGTGCTTACACCTCCCTTGCCTGCTGAGATGTCAACAGGAAAATGTGTGTGGCTGCACAGATTCCCATTTTTTTTGCTGCAACAAATAATTGTAACCTATTAACAAATTGATGTCCGTTGCTACTGCATGGAAGTGGTCAGTGCTGGTGCTGGAAGTCTCAAGTCCAGTGTTAGTGACTCAGCCCATGCCTGCTTTACAGAGGTGCTGAGCATCCATTAATCTTCTTAACTGGAACAGGCAGCGCACCCTCAGCATTTTTGCTGCTTGACTGGGCAAGAATGAGGGAAAGAGCTTCAGGAACTGGAACTGGAAACTTCAGCCTCATTCAGCTGGAGGCTGAGAACGTGGTGGCAGGTTTTGGGGTGTCGGAGGCTGCACAGCTGTGTATGGGGCTGTGTTCAAGGGCACCCTGTGTCCTCTTGGGTGAGGCTTGTTTGGAATGATGCTCCAAAGACTGGAGTCCCTCTGCCATGAAGACAGGCTGAGGGCTGGAGAAGAGAAGGCTCTGAGGAGACCTCAGAGCCCCTTCCAGTGCCTAAAGGAGGATTATAAAAAGAGGGAGAGCAGCTTTTTACATGGGCAGACAGGGATAGGACAAGTGGGAATGGTTTTAAACCACAAGAGGGGAGATTTAGATTAGATATTGGGAAGGAATTGTTCCCTATGAGGGTGGGCAGGCCCTGGCACAGGGTGCCCAGAGCAGCTGTGGCTGCCCCTGGATTCCTGGAAGTGTCCAAGGCCAGGCTGGACACTGGGCCTTGGAGCACCCTGGGACAGTGGAAGGTGTCCCTGCTCGTGGCAGGGGGTGGAATGAGATGAGTTTTAAGGTCCCTCCCAACCCCAAATTTTCAGTGATTCTGTGCTGTTTCCCACCTGCCCTGTGTGGTTGTGCCTGGCGGGGTCACTTGTGCCCTTCAGCTCACACACGTGCCCCATGTCTCTCAGTGCTGGTGTCTGTGGTGAACTGCAGGACTGAGCCTTTCCTTCCCTCTTCCCTGTGCCAGCCTCTCCCCAGGCTGTGTCCCCGGTGTCTCATGACAATACAGGCTGTCAGACGTGAACAGCTGTGAGCAGAGTGGCAGTGCCACGGGAGGAAATGACATTTAGCTTTTGTTGCTTGATTGAGCTGCCTGGGTTTTGTATAATAAACCTAAAGAATCCTTTTGGCTTTGTTCTACCCGCTGTTTGCAGCACCGTGCCTAGCATCTGTCAGGAAGGGGCCATGGTGAGCAGCACAGAGAAGAAATCTGCCTCCCCATCTAGGCTGTCCTTGCAGGGGGCCTCCCCACCAAACCTTGACTTATCCTGGTTCTCTGTGGTTTCTGTGCACTGGGGGACGCTTGGATGTGTTCCCAGCTCCAGTCCCCGTTGATGTGGTCTCAGCCCCACAGAGCTGCTGGTCTCACTGTGGGCTGTGGCTCTGTCCCCTCATGCGCTGTTGGGGTGCAGGGGGAGGAGATGTGGACAGAGCCAGGGACGCTCTGGGCCTCTGCCTCTTCCTGCTCCTCAAAAACCTGCTCCCATGGCTGTGTATAGAGGGATGTTTAAGATCTATCCCATAAAACTGCAGCCAGCCTGGGAGCTGGTGGGAAAAGCCTCCTGAATCTGACAGACTCGAAAAGCACATCCAAGCTCTCAGGATCATCTTTTTGGGGTTTGGGGCCATCTTTTAGCTAAAGACAAGGCTTGCACCCAGTGTTCTCCCTTTCTGCCCTGCTTCCAGTCTCCTTTGAAAGCTAATCTTTAGGATGGGAGATGTTTGGGAGCCGCCTAATTTTTGCACAAGCCGAAGCTCGTCTTTGTCTGGATTAGGCAGAAAAAGATGAATGGGCATCCTTTATTTTGGAGTGGTAGTTGGATGGGGTAGTGGAAGGAAGGGAATGAAACTGGTAATAGGGGGAATTACAGACAGTGCGTGACTGCAGGAGCTGGCTCCTTCAGCAGAAAGCCTTGGCCTGTGAGTCACACTTTGCTCGAAAGGATTCCTAATTCCCACTGTTTTGGCACTGAGTCACAGCTGGGTGGGGTGCAGGTAGGAGACAGATGCACCAATAATCCACACTGGGATTTGCGCAGAGAGAAGGGAGGAAGTGATTCCAGACAGCAGCGGGAACGTTAACAGCTTCTGAGAGAGCTGGTGGCTGGCACAGGGGAGATTCTGAATGGAGTTGTTCCTGTGTGCCCTTCTCTGCCTGCTCTGACTGTGCAGAGCAGTCCCTGGGATGTGTGGGCACATGAGGCAGTTTCTGGGATGTGCAGGGACACCCACAGGGTGCAAGGGGACCAAGGGGACCCTGGGCAGCCCAAGCCCTGTTGGGCTTGGCAGGGGTCACTCTGCTTTAGGTGGGAGTGGGAGGGCCCTGCCAGGCACAGGGCAGCTGTAGGGTGCTGCCTGCCCCATAACACCTTGGGAATTCCTGCTGCATTGACATCACCTGGGGCTGAAGGGAAGGGGCTCGGTGTCCTCGCCTCACGCTGAGCTGAATGGCACATGGGGACAATGGAAGGATGGAAGTGTCAGAGCTGTGAGGGCCCGTGGGATAGTGGCAGAGCCTAGGAGCAGGGAGGAGATGCCCCTGGCGTTTGGAGGCATCTGGGCACAGAATACATACTCTCTCCACCCCCTGGTGCGGGGAAGTTTGGGTGGGTTGTGTCCCTCAAACGGCCCCTTGGTGGGGGAAGAGCCCCCAGGAGAAGAGGGCTGCTCCAGGGAGAGCACCCAGGTGATGCTGTCCTGCAGGAGGTGGGCTGAGCCAGCTCTGGGAGAGCTGGGGAGGAAAGGAGAGGGGATATATCAACAAAACAGATTTTTCTCTGGACCCAGGAAGAAGCATTTCAAAGAGGAAAGGAAAAAAAGGAATATTTCAAATGGGAAAACTAGAATACTTACTTTAATAATTAAAACATTTTTTCCCCACAAAAATTCCGTGAGTTTTTTTTCCCTGTAGGAATAGTTGGCAATTATACAAATTAATGCAAGATATTTTTAGTTTGCTTTTTCAGATTTTTTTGATGGAAGGAATGCAGACAGGAATAAGCAGCTCCTTCTGTAGCAGCCCCTGTCATGGGGGGAGCAGAGCTCCCTGGGTGTGGCTGCTTCTGCCTGGAGCATCCATGTGCTTCCACAGGTGTTTGGAAGCCACTGGAGCTGGCATTTGTTCCTCTTGGCTGCTTGGATGCTCCAGGCCCTCTGCTGCCTGCCCTGTGTGCAGGATTTGTGTGGCTGTCTCTGGTACATCTATGTTTTGGCTGCAAATCCATGTTTGTAGAAAAACTGGAAAGCTCCAGTGCATTTTTATGTCACTTTAAAGAACAAATAGATAAAATTTATCACAGAATCCCAGGATGGTTTGGGCTGGAGTGGAGCTTTCAGCTCACCTCATTCCAGCCCCGTGGGCAGGAACACCTTCCACTATCCCATCCAAGATGGCCTTGGACACTTCCAGGGATGGGGCAGGCACAAGTTCTTCACTGGGAGAGTGGGAGGCTATTTCAGCTGAGGATTTTAGGGGATGTTTTTCCTCTGGCAGAACCTAGCTGTGCCGTCTTCTGCGGGTGCTGAGCTGCAGCTGCTCTCACAAGTGGCAGAGTCCCCATCCCTAGAAGCATTGAAAAGACGTGCAGATGTAGCACTTGAGGATGTGGAAAATGGTGGTGGTACTGGGTTGGTTGTTGGATTTTATAATCTTAGAGGTCTTTTCCAACTTGATGATTTTGTGGTTCTCTAGACAGCCTGGCAGTTGAAGCTGTGTCAGGGTTCTTGTCTGGAAATAGGAAGTTTTTGGGCTCTGCCTCCATCCACCCCACGGCAAACCCCCAGCCCCACGGGTCGGTTCCTGTTGTGCAGTGGGGCCCTGGGGCTGGCTGGGATCCAGAGCTGGTTCTGCCCTGGAGGAACCTTGTCCCTGAGTGCTGCTGCCCAGGCTGGGCTTCCTCAGGGCTCTTTTGGGGCTGTTTGCTCCTGCTCTTCCCCTCACAAGACAGACAAAATCCATTATCCTGGCCATGAGCAGCTGGTGGGCTTTGCCAGAGCTCTGCTCCCAGCTCCCCTCAGCCCCCGTTACACCTGCACTGAAAACCTTTTTAAGGAATTTTACTGTGATACACTGGGAGCATAACCATTTTTTTCTGTTCAATGAACTTGTCTTTCTGACCATGGAGGTGACCTGCCTCTTGTGCTTCAGAGGAAAATGAAAACCAGCTTAAGGCTCTGGTTGGAAGGTAGTGCCCAGGAAGGTTTAAAACAACAACATGCCTATGATTATAAATCTGCATTTTGACCAAAACATACATGAATAATTATTTTTGCTGGGGTTTAATAGTCAGAGATGGATCAGCTCAGCCCCTGTTCACCTCCAGTGCAGGAAAACTGGGTCATGCTGCCAAAATTATAGGATTTCAAGCAAACCAAGCAGCTTCAGCAGCTGTCTGGAATGTCTTTCTGTGCTGGAGCACGTCTAATTTAGGCCTGAAGCATCTCTCCTGTGGTTGTCAGGAGCAGCAGTATCCTTTTCAAGATGATCTCAGCAGCTTTTTGTCTCTTCTGTCGTGTGACTTGGATTTTGAAGCAAGAGGGGAAACCAGTCCTGTGTCATGAGACTGGGAGCGGGACCAGGAGCTTGGGGGTTGTGGTGCAGGAGCATCTCAGCTCCAGTCCTGCTCCAGGGATCCTGCTGAGAATGCAGGGTTGATGGGAGGAGGGCAGAAGGTGGGTGCTGGAGGTGACTGGGATGCTGAACCCCTTCACAGCCTCCCTGAAAGGTGTTTGTAATGCAAAGGAGTGACGCGACCCCTCAGAATCCTGGCCAGCTCTGACCACTACTCAGTGACTCTGAAGGGTCACGCCAAGAGTGGGGAGCCGCCCGGACGGGCGAGGCTGTCTGGGTGGAACTTTAGAGCTCAGGCTCTACAGGAATGCCGCCGTCAAGGGAGAGACGAAAGGGAGAGAGGAGGCTCTTCTGCTCTGGGTTCCAAAGGCAGTTTATCAGCAATGAAGGGAGGAGAACAAAAGAGCCCCAAACACTGCTGTGCACGAGGTTTTATAGGGTTACAAATTAAGGGGTGGGCATGAACAGTAAACCAATCAGGGAACCATAGGGGAGGATCATAGGGGGGGGGTTACAGAACACAATCCAATGGGGACAAGGGGAGGAGAAAAGGGGTCACATGGGCCAATGGGGCATCGAGGTTTAGGGGATTTCCAAGGAGGTGGATATTTCAGGGATTGGCCCATGTGGGGATTGACAAGCGAAGGTCTGGAAGGAGGGGCAGGGTTTGGGTGATGGATGCGGAAGGTACTGGAATAAGGGGAGGAGACATGTTGAAGGACAATTTAGGGGAGGGTACAATTGAGAAAGGAACCATTAGGACAAGGAGACAGGGGGGAACATAGGAACAAACTACAATAACAATTAACAATGAAATCAGGAAAAAACATGTGCCGCAACAAAGGAGGCAGTTATGTTATTTATCTTGTAAATAGCGAACCTTTTAACATCAGAACCTGGATGTTTGTCATCCATTGCTTGTGCTTCATTAGTTTTTGTCTCCGAAATGTTTCAGAGGAGACAGGAGATACATAAACACCACAGAAGAAAAGCCGGGGAGCCAGGGCGCAATGTCTGGGGAATGGGAGGTGTTTGCTCTGTGCTGGCCTTGGCAGGTCCCCAGAGTGTGGTTCCTGCCCTGGGAACCTTCCTGGTTCCTGCTGGGGGGCACCGAGGCTCTGTCCTGCACAGCCGGGAGCATTCCTGCTTGTCCTGCCCTGCTGCTCTGCCCCTCACTGTGTTCCAGCCATGTTTTGCTGTGTCTCTGCTGCCTCAAGGCTGGCCAGGCACTGCTGTGTCCCTGGGGGTCACATCCTGCTTGTGAGCTGACTTTCAGCGTGGAAGGAGCCTCCTTCTGCATCTCAGACACCCTCAGCCCTATTCCTTCTGGAGAGTGATCCTTGAGTTTCTTGTGGAAAAGATGTCTTTGGCCATCCTGTCTGTTTCATCTGGATGGCATAGCCTGGCTGTAAGCGTGGGGACCCTGGGACAGTCACCATGCTGGTCCCTGAGGATGCAGGTCACGCTGCGGAGCTGCCAGGAGGGAGGATGCTCATCTTCTCCACTGTTGTGTTGGGATTAATTTCACATCTGTCTGCCATCTCTTCCCATTTATCAGAGACAACTCCGTGAGCAGGATGGATGTTCATCTTCCCTGAATATTCCTGCTTCTTTCCCTGGCCCTAGGGAATTTTTGTCTTTGGACTGTTTGTTGTGTAGGTGCAGCTCCAGCAAGTCTGAGCTGGGCTCTGCCAGAGCCTTGCCAAACACTTGGTCCCTGCTCTGTCCCTGTTAACGGGGTGTGACCAGGGCATCAGGAGTGCAGGGAGTGCTCAGGGCTTCTCTCACCTGCGGGATCTGGAGGGTTTGCTCTGGTGGCACCACAGGGACACAGAGTGGCAGAGAGGGCAGGGTGACCACCAGCAAGGACCTCATGGGCTGGGGTGTGGAGGGAGCATCCCCCTGACTGGGGATGTTGTTCATTGCCTGCAACAGAGCTGGGAAAAAAGGTTCTTTTAACAAAGAAACCAACATGATTTTGAGTGAATGAATGGCAGTGTCTGGCTTCAATGTATTTCCTTATCTGTTCAACAATTGGATTGCAGTGAATGGTGAAGTGGAGGCGTTGCTACAAAACACAGCCACAGCTCATGGTTTGTGAGTGCTGACGTGAAGGGTTTGTGTTTTTTCACCTTGTTTCCCTGGGGATGGCTTTGCCTAGCTTGTGCCAGCATGGTGCTGTGATGCCAGGGGTGAGTAGCAGCAGCAGCAGCTCTTGAGCACTGGGTAAACACCTGGGGGGAGAGAGGCTGTGGGCAGTGTGACACTGGCTGTCACACACTCAAGAACTTAGGGCTTTTCAGGCAGTATCTGCCACAAAAAGAGCTTCTGGCCCTTTTCACGGCTGTTTGGTACTTGGCTCCCAATCTCCTGAGTGCTGGGAGCCTGGCTGGGCTTCAGGCACAGAGGGCTCATAGTGGGAAATGGTGTTGAATCCTCCTCCAGGCAGCTCGGGAATGTTTTCCTGAGGGCTGCCCTCCGCACAAGGGGTGTGCTGCCCCCTGTCCTGCCCTCCCACACCCCTCTGAATCAAAATGCAGTGTGTAGGGACAGGAGCAATTATTCCCTGGATGCTGGTGGGGTTTGTTCAGTGCTTGGGTGGTGGCCCCAATGCAGATATGCTCTGCAAATCAGACAGGTGGCAGGAGAAGAAGCTTTTGGAAATGAGCTGGTGGAAATCATGGTATTTACCAGCTCACAGCTGAGGCTGGGAAGGTATTTTTGTAGCTTCATGTGTTGTTTTTCTCCTTTTCTGAACTTGCACACTGAATGCTGTTTTGGGTTTTGTTTTGCTTTGAAACTGTCTCACAGTCAGATGAAAGATGCTCTGTTTCAGCTCTCATTTTGTACTCTTCACACACATACACCAGCCAGCCAGAAAGGAAGGTATTTTGTTTGGGTGTTTTTTAATGCAAAGGGAAGACTTCTCAGTGATTTTCTCCGGCTTTGTCATCCACAGGGTCACTGGAAATAGTGCCAGTGACTCACGGGTTTGCTCACAGCTGATAAGGTTTGCAGAGCAAACTGGTGATTTGAACAGGTGAGGATGCCCTGCAAAGGCTCTGCTCTGCCAAAATCCTCAGGCTTCGGTTTCCAAGGCTACTCTGTGTGTTACTGGTTGACTTCTTCCTCTCACAGTCCTTCCTCAAGCTTCACCACTGCTGTATGATCCCCTTAAACTCCATTCCCTGCCTTCTATGGATCCTGCTGCTGCTTTGGGTGTTGGACTGCCCTGAACCGCGTCCCAGGGGCTGCTGCCACTGCTGCCTTGTGCTTCTGCCCAGAAAGAGCTTCTGAGGCACCACAGCCTCCTGTGCTCCGCCGGTGCTGCCTTCTCCTCCAGAGCCCTTCACAGAAACCGGCTGCACATAGATGCTGGCTTGTCTCTTGCTGCTGTCAGGATGGGGATGGAGAAGATCTTTGCTCCAGTTTCTCCTCAGCCCTGTGGCTCACAGCAGAGCTCACATCCAGTGAGCACTGTGCACTCCTGGGCTGTCAGAGGCACAGTCACGCGTTGCCTCGGGCTTTGGGAGCTGGGCTAGCCTGGCTGCAGCCCAGCAGAGCAAGTTCTGTGTCTGCTCTGGGCAGGGACACGGAGCTGGGGTGAGGCACCATGGCAGGGCAGGATGAATCCTGTGCCATGGAGCTGAGCACTGTGGGGAAACGTCACAGAGTCCAGAAGGGTTTGGTTTGGAAGGAACCTTGAAGCTCATCTCGTTCCACCCCTGCCATGGGCAGAGACACCTTCCATTATCCCAAGGTGCTCCAGGCCCCAAAGCCTGGCCTTGGGCACTTCCAGGGATCCAGGGTCAACCAGGGCCTCATCACCCTCCCAGGGAGCAATTCCTTCCCGATATCCCATCTAACCCTGTCCTCTGGCAGTGGGAGCCATTCCCTGTGTCCTGTCCCTCCACAGTCCCTCTGCAGCTCTCTTGGAGCCCTTTAGGCACTGTAAGGGGCTATAAGGCCTCTGTGGAGCCTTCTTTTTTCCAGGCTGACCCCCCAGCTCTCCCAACCGGGCTCCAGAGCAGAGGGCCCCCAGCCCTTAGAGGACGTTTGTGGTCTCCACTGGACTGGTTCCAGCAGTCCCACATCCATCTTGTGCTGAGGCTCCAGACCTGGATGGGGTGCTCCTCCTGCCCTTGCTGTTTAACACCCTTGTTTGCCTTTGGGACCATGAGCCCTTTGGGACTTGTGTTCTCCCCCTGTACTTGTCACACCCAGCTGCATCTCCACAAGCTATTTCCAGAATGGATGTGGATGTTCTGTGGGTTTGATTCCATTTTGCAGCCATTGTTTGTGTTGCCATGGGGCTCAGGCTGTGCAGGAGGTGCACCCCCCTCCCCACACACTTTGAGTGGGGGTTTGGTGGGTAATGGCTCCTGGCTTGTAATATCTCTCATTTTCCTGAATCCAGCTGGAACCCTTGCTGAGTTTTTAAGGTCAGGTTGCTAAGTTACGCCTCCTTGGAGGAGTGGGCTGAGAAGTGAGTGAGCAGCCACAGGCTGGGAAGATCTGGGAGCAGTATCCCTCTATAGACAATTACTGGGCTCTCCTGGCCCCTATCCTTGCCACCCTCAGCCTGTACCACATTTAGCTGTTCTTCCCCAAAACTTCTGCTTTATTAGTTTCCTTTGTTGGGTAGATTTAGTGAATTAATTAACTGAGGGGGTAGAGGAGCCCCCTCCAGTTACCTGTGTGGTGCTGCAGGAGGAGGAGCAGCTTCTCTTCCTCTTCTCTTCCTCTTCTCTTCCTCTTCTCTTCCTCTTCTCTTCCTCTTCTCTTCCTCTTCTCTTCCTCTTCTCTTCCTCTTCTCTTCCTCTTCTCTTCCTCTTCTCTTCCTCTTCTCTTCCTCTTCTCTTCCTCTTCTCTTCCTCTTCTCTTCTCGGTTTGAGTTTCGGGACTGTGAGCTGTTTGGGACACGTTATGCCCCTTGGATCTTGGAAGTGGTNCTTCTCTTCCTCTTCTCTTCTTGGTTTGAGTTTTGGGACTGTGAGCTGTTTGGGACACGTTATGCCCCTTGGATCTTGGAAGTGGTCTCACATATTCCTCATATGGCTGTCACCAAGCCGCAGCTCTGGAGCAGGTGGACAAGGTCTGGAGCAGTTGCTGCCCTGCTGCTCTGCCCCTTTCCCACTTTAGTCTTCGTCTCCAGATTAACCTCCTCTTCTCCTTGCTGTGTTCCACCAGCAGCCTGCCTCTGGGAAGGGATTAGCAGAGTGGTTTGTCAGAGCTCCTGGGACTGAGTGCTGTGGCAGGATGAAGGCTTCCCTATTCCCAGGAGTGGGACGTCTCTGGAGAGTCACCATCCTCGGGCATTTCCAAGACACTTGCTTTGTTCCTGGGCAAATAATAGAAATCAATGAGGCTTATTGAGGTCCTTTTTGGACTGTGAGAGCAGTGGGTTTAGGATTGTTCTCCCCTCCTGCCATTGTCTCTGGGGCTGCTGGGGTTCTGTTGGGGTGGCTGTGGTGACTCCCCCATCCTGCCCTGTGGAGCTCCACACTCTCTGGGTTAGGCTGGAAGTGCCCTCCAGAGAGCAGCTTCGCCCACAAAGAACTGAGCTGGGAGGAGAGGCTGGAGATGTGTGCAGTTTGTTCTCAGCTTGCAGGAAGGCAGCAGCTGGCTTTTAATTTGCATTAAAATTTTCTTTCTCTCTCTCCTCCCTTTATCTGAGCCCTTCCCCTCTCTTTCCTGGGCTGGAAAAGGACATCACCATGAGGAAGGTGCTGGACACAGCACAGCTTTGGAGATGAGTTTTCTTCCTGTGCTGCTGGGTGTCGGGGCTGTGGCTAGTTTGGGGGTGCTGGAGCAGCCTTGCCCCCTGCCTGGCTCAATCACTCCTGCCCCAAGGCTGTCCCCGGGGCTGGAGGCAGGCACCTGGCCCTGGTGATGTTCCCACATTTCCCCATCTGGCTGTGGACTGGGAGCCACAGAGCTGGCACTGGGCTCCTGCCTGAGCTCTCACACCCAGCCAGGAGGATTTTTTCCCCCCCTGTCATGACTTGATTATGTGCTCTCCTTCCTACCCAAATGCTGAATGTCAGCTAAATATAGGCTGTAAGAGTGTTGATTGTGGCTTTTCTAATTGAGCTTTACACTTCATCAGGGATCTTTACTAATGGGATGTGGCATCACTGATAGCACCCAGCTGGGACGCCTGCTTGGGGAGCAGACGGAGATGCAATGTGACTTCCTGGTGCTGGCAGGTCCCGCCTGGCAGTGGCTGCTGAGGCCTCTGGAGCTGTGCACCAGTTCTGCTTTGGGCTGGGATAGAGTTCATTTTCTTCCCATAGCTGTTTTGGGCGGTGTTTTGGATTCAGGACGAGAGCAATGTTGCTAACACGCTGCTGGTTTGGTTGTTGTTGGGAAATGCTCTCCCCAAGTCAAGGACTTTTCAATTTCCCATGTTCTGCCATTGGGGAGGTGACAAGGACTGGGAGAGATCATGGCCAGGACAGAGGAACATTCCAGACCGTGGAATGTCATACCCAGTATGGAAATTAGGGGGTTGGCTGGGAGAGGCTTATTGCTGCTGAGGAACAGGCTGGGCTTTTTTGGTGGTGAGAGACTGTATTGGGCACCACTTACCTGTCTGGGATTATATTCCTCTCTTTCTTTTTCTTATCTCCAGTTTCATTACAATAATAACAGCAACAACAATAGTTAGGATAATATGAAAACACCACCAACAGCTGTATTTCAATTATTACCTCAACTCATGGGTTTTACCTTTCCCTGATTCTCCTCCCCACCCCACTGGATGGTTGAGGGTCTGTGTGGTACTTATGTGCCAGCTGTGGTTCAACAATGACAAGTGGGATAGTAAATCCATGGAGCTGAATTGTGCTTGGGAATTTGAGTTCAGATTTCAGAGCTAAACAGGTTTCCAGTTGCTTTGCTTTTTCTGACGATATAAATTTCTGCCTGAAGATACATAGCTTGAAAATTGCTTCTCTAACAGAGTGAATTCTTCTGTTTTTCCCCCATGTGACTCTTGTGAGTGGCCCTGTGAGCACAAAAGGAACAGGAGCACTAAAATGCTAATGGGGTTCTGCAGGTGATGGAGCTGTACACAGGTATCCTGGGATTTACATGCACAGAAAAAGGAATGTTTTGAACTCATTTATGCAGCACAGCGATGTATTAAGCTCTGTCCCTGTTGCCTTGTGCTGGTGAAATATGTTACAATGAGAGGTACAAATGTTCTGCTGGAATGGAAACTGCTTGGGAAGTTAATTCTGGCTTTGTATCTCTTGGCACAGCTTGTTTCCATGCTGATCCCGCTCAAGCATGGGGCCTGGGGTGGGCAGGATGGTGCTGAGCCTGGCATGGCTGTGGCATTGCTGCCCCACTGTCCTGTGTCCTGTCCCAAGCCCAGAGAGCAGCAGCACCTGGGAACTGAGAGAGAGTGTGATTGATTTATACCAATAAATGCTGACCTGATGTCAGAATGTGTTGCCTACCCCTGCCCTGAGCTGTGTGCCATGTGGGGCTGGCAGGGGGTGCCCGGTCCTGCCCTCTGTTCCAGCTGCCTCCCGCGGCAATGTGCTACAGGGGTCGGTGTCACCATCCCTGGGAGGTGGCTGCAGGGCGCTGTGGCACCGCTCTGGCCCTGTGTCTGCTCTCCTGAGTGCCATCAGACTGGCACCACTCAGGAGCTGCTGCCACGTCTGGAATGGGAGTGAGGAGCTGTCATGACAAACGTCACAGTGACAGGCGAGCAGCGAAGGGCAGGAGTTTTGGCATGAGGGACTCTGCCTGTGTGACCCTGAGCACTGGAGCCTTAAATAGGATAAAATTTAGTGGTGGAACATGCAGAGAGACAGAGGGTTTGCCCTGCTGTCTGCACCAGGAGCTCAGGTCTGCATGATCACCAGGCTGGAGCCACTCTGCTCTGGGACAGGCTGGGAGAGCTGGGGGTGCTCACCTGGAGAAGAGAAGGCTCCAGGGACACCTCAGAGCCCCTTGCAGGGCCTGAAGGGGCTCCAGGAGAGCTGCAGAGGGACTGGGGACAAGGGATGGAGGGACAGGACACAGGGAATGGCTTCCAGTGCCAGAGGGCAGGGCTGGATGGGATATTGGGCAGGAATTGTTCCTGTGAGGGTGGGCAGGCCCTGGCACAGGGTGCCCAGAGCAGCTGTGGCTGCCCCTGGATCCCTGGAAGTGTCCAAGGGCAGGCTGGATGGGGCTTGGAACCACCTGGGATAGTGAAAGGTGTCCCTGCCCATGGCAGGGGGTGGAACAAGATGAGTTTAAGGTTCCCTCCAAGCCAGACCATCCTGGGATTCCATGATGCTCCAGGATGGGTGGAGAAAGCTGAGTCCAGGGTAGAGGGAGGGCAGTGAAGGGTGTGGAAACATCCATAGGGAAATGAAAGCTAATTTTGTGTGAGAGGAGACTGAAAGAACTTGAGTTAATCAGCCTTGAAAAATTCAGGCAGAAAGGGGCTGGGACTTCATTATAATGGAAATTAATCATGGGAGCAAACACCGTAGAGGGGGGATAATTATTTAAGCTAAAGGTTAATATTGGCACAAGAACAAATGAGCATAAGCAGTGAGGAATTGAATTTTAGATGGAAATTTGAAGGATCTGTACCATTAATTATGAGATTTGCCCATGGCAGGGGGTTGGAATATGATCTTGAAGGTCCTTTCCAACCCAAAGCCTTCTGTGGTTCTGTGATTTTGGAACAGCCTCGGAGTGTGCTGGGGAGCTTGTTTGGGCTCAGCTGTGGGTTCTGTGAAAGCAGAGGACAAGGAACAGCCTTGGGGTGACCCTCAGCACAGGACACCTCACAACACTGCTGGGCTCTGCTCCTTTTTATTGCATTTCTGGGATTCTTGAAGTATGGCCCGGGCCAGTGTCATCCCTGAGGGGGGCACTTGAGGAGCATCCCTTTGCTCTGGGCTGGAGCACCAGGAGAGGCTGAGGGAGCTGGAAAGGGGGTCAGCCTGGAAAAAAAGGAGGCTCAGGTGGGACCTTCTGGCTCTGCACAACTCCCTGACAGGAGGGGACAGCCGGGGGGGGTCAGACTCTGCTCCCAGGGAACAGGGACAGGACATGGGAAACGGCCTCAAATTGTTCTGTTAGGGGAGGGTTAGATTGGATCTTGGGGAAAATTTCTTCATGGGAAAGGCATTAGGTATTGGAACAGGCTGCCTAGGGCAATAGTGGAGTCACTATTCCTGGAAGTGTTGAAAAGACCTGTGGATGTGACGCTTAGGGACATGGTTTAGTTAGTGCTGGGGTAATAGCTGCACTTACTGATCCTAGAGAGCTTTTGCAACCTGAACAATTCTACGATTCCATGAAGGGTGTTTTGCTCAGCCAGGGGCTGCATGTGTGTCACAGAGGGGTCCTGGCCTGAGGAGCCCTCCCACCTCCTGAAAGCCCCTGCCTGTTCCAGCTTCTGAAGCCCCTGCGCTGTGCTCTGTCCCCACAGGTCTCTGGACAGGAAGCTGCAGCGGCCGCTCCTGGGCAAGTCGCGGACGCTGCCCAGCATCCCGCAGTCGCCGGTGCTGAGCCGGCTGCCCCTGCTTGAGCCCACGCCCTACAGGGACGAGATGCCGGAGCAGGAACCCTACAAGAAGCACTCGGCCTCTGAGCACCAGAAAGGCTGCACGGTCCCTTCTGCCGGTGAGTGCTGGGGCAAGCACCCACCCCTCTGTGTCTATGGGATCCCAGCAAGGCTTTCCTACTTCTCCAGGGACACAAGTCCAATTCCAGCCTATGTGGAGTTTATTCTGCTCTGAAAATAGTCCTTCTTGGTGAACTTTTGGGTTTTTTTTGCGCCTGGTTGAGTCTTTCTTTGAGCTTGATACTTAAACCTCCCCCCCACCCATCCTTCATATTTTGCTGGTGAAAAAGAAGAGTTGGTTGTTGGGAGACAGCCAAGGTGGGGAGGTGATTCTCCGAGCCTTCTGCCTGAGGGTACTGGGGTGAGATACCACCCTGGGGCCTCCTTGGCCAATGAAACAGGCCCAGGTGCCTCTTCTCTATCTCACAAAGTGACTTCAGGGCTCTTGTAGCTGGTCTCCACTAGGAGCGGCGGGAGGAATATCATCGCTGTGCTCTTCCCACAGCCCTGGCCTTGGAGATTTGCAAATGCTCACAGCCTAGCACTGTGTGTTGGCCTTTGGGTCAGCCCTGAGGATTTTTATCATGTTCTTCTACTCTCATGCTGATCCTGATGAAATACTAATATGGCTGGGCCAGCTGCTCTGAGCAAGTTTATTGGCAAAGCTGCTGATGGCCAAACTGTGTCAGTGCTTCTGTTGCCAGCAGAATCACGCTGGGGCTATAAAAGTGATGGGAAAGGGGATTATTAACACTGAAACAAAGATAAGGCCTGGAAGCCAGAGCTGACAGTCCAGTGCTGAATAAAATCCTTATAAAAGAGCTTCTTTCAAACAACACCCTTTGTTTTTTTATTTTTATGGTTTTTTGTTTGTTTTTTTTTTTTAAATGATCCCTCTTGCAGTCAGATCCCTGTGTTGCTCAGCAGAGCAGCTGTCCAAACCCTGGATTAATTTTGATGCTTTGCAGGCTGCATTTCATTTCCTGGTGCTACTAATTCTCCCAAAAGTTGTGCACAGAGAAGGTCTTGGCACATCACTGAGCCCGTCCTGCCACTCTTGTTGTGACAGAGCTCCTGGGTGTCCTGCAGCACCTGAGCCGCTTCTTCCATGTGTGGGACATGTGGGTTTTAATTCAGCCCATCAAATTGGTAGAGTGGGTCTTGGAATGGGAGGAAACCTGTGGGAAAGCTGTGTAGTCTCCACCACAAAGGACTTGGCATCCAGAGCTCCCTTGCACACCTCCAGATCCCCAGTTGGTCTGTTGGTTCTTCCAGGGCGCTGTGCTGGAGGTGAAGGAAGGGAGTGGAGGCTGGTGTCAGACTGTGAGGTGGTATTGCTGTGTGGGTCAGACCCACTGCAAACACCTCACTTGTGCTGCAGATGCCTCCTGTCCTGGGAGTGCAGCCAGGCTCGTGCTCCATGGAGCAGCCATCCTGGAGCAAACCCCGCGCACAGCCCTCCCTGTGCAGTGGGAGTCACAAAAACTCTGAGTGCACACAAGAAGTGTATAAGATCATACTTTACTCATGGAAGGGGCTGAGGATGCTAAGAGAAGGAGTAGGAAAACCTTTGGAGACTGGAGGGCTCCCTCCACAGCCAGTGCACTGGATGAAGGAATGTGTAGTTTTTTGTCCAGATTTCTCCTATGTTCGTTTCCTGGCTCAGTTAGAAATTGCTAATTAGTTACTGTCCTAGGTTACAATGTAAAATATTCCAGAAGGTCTGTATTCTATCTCCATCTTCATTAGCTGTTGAAACCAGGAGGGGCAGTGTTTTCTTTGTCTCCTCCCCTGGACTATCACCTGTTAATGGGCCATTAACGCCTGGCCCTATGAGTCATAGATAACTCCCTCCGGGAGCCCTTTGTGTTTAATGGGCCATTAAGGACCCACCCCATGACTCATGGAATGACATCAGCCCATTGTGAGAAGCTCCGCCCAGGGGGAGGAGCCAAGCATTCCCACTTGGATATAATCTGGGAGTTCAGACAGAACAGGCATCTGCCTTCTACTGGATTCCCAGAGGAGCAGCCTTTTCTCCTACTGGATTCCCAGAGGAAGGACCAGTTTTTGTTTCTGTAAATACTGCATCTTAGTCTATTTTTCCTATTAAGTTGTAGTTTGTTAGTTTTTGTTTTACTTTATTTTGTTTATACATATTAAAGAACTGTTAGTCCTATCCTCATATCTTTGCCTGAGAGCCCCTTTTAATAATTTGGAGGGAGGGGGTTTACATTTTCTATTCCAAGAGAAGCTCCTGCCTTCCTTGGCAGGCACCTGTCTTTCAAAATTCAAAACCAAGACAGTTACTCATGAAGGCTGTCAGGATTTCTCCCAGAGGAGAAAAAGAAGAGATGGCACTGCTGGCAGGGTGGAATATTTGGACAGCGCAATGGAAATGGAGCAGCATCTGGTGCTGCAGGTTAACAAGCCCTGGGATGCTGACCAGGAATGCAGGATTCCCATAAGGATTTATGAATAAGAGCTGGGCTGCTGTGTATCAGGATAGAGAGATGTTTCAACAGGTTGCCCAGAGAAGCTGTGGCTGCCCCTGGATCCCAGGAAGTGTCCAAGGCCAGGTTGGATGGGGCTTGGAGCAGCCTGGGACAGTGGAAGTTGTCCTTGCCTGAAATGTAGAGAGGGAAAGACAAGCACAAATGGGGCTTGATTGAACAGGAACAGTGCTTGCATTCTCCAAGCCATCATCCCTTGTGTGTCACGCTGCAGTCTGCTGGGAGGTCTCACACGTGCTGGTGGCACACAGCAATGAGCTGCCTGTTGCTTCTCATTCCTTGTTTCCCTGTGAAGATTTAGGAGTGGGACTGAGGAAAAGCCCTCCTTTGCTCTCTCTCCTCTCCCTTCTACAGCAGGCAAGGACTTCTTCTCAGTCTTTGACCACCTTCAGCCCTCAGCTGCAGCCTTCCCAGAAAGTTACTGTATGGTTTACAGGCCTGCTCCCTTGCAGTTCCCTGCTCTTGCATCTGGAAGGAACAGACCAGTCTGGAGCACTTCCCAGCCTCCACTCTCCCTTGTCTGTCAGGCAACATGCAGAGCTCTTCAGGAACTGTCTTTGTGCCCTGCTGTAGCTCTGGGAAGAAGTTAACTTGTAGCATGGTTGGGGGTGAGTTTATTGGGAATTGTGCCCATGGGAGGAAAAGAGAGAAGCCATCAGGATGCAGCTGGATTTGGATTTGAGCTTAGACCAGGAGCCTGGAATTAACTTTTCTTCTACTTGTACAGGAGGTACTGGAGAGGCACTGTGTCTCTGTCCTTGCTGTCTCCTCCATCCTTTGATGTGTGTCCTCCCCAACACTTCAAATTCAGAAAGAAGAAAGGGTTTGCAGGAATTGTTATTGTCAAGTCCAAGGAGATGGTCAGAAGATCTTCCAGAGATGCTGATATTGAGGGGACAGCTCTGAGTGGCAGAGGGGTGATCAGCTCCATGACACGAGAATTGAGGATCATTGGCTCAGTCTTTGGGCTTGCTCCTGTTCCTTGGCATTTCCTATCCAGGTTGGATGGGGCCCTGAGCAACCTGATCTAGTGGGTGACATTCCTGGCTGTGGCAGGGGTTGGAACGAGATGAGCTTTTAGTTCCCTTCCAATCCAAACCAGTCTGTGATTCTCTGACTTTTTGATCTTCCCTTTCTGACTGTTTTGGGCTTGATCGTTGGTTTACTTCTTTGGTAGCAATCAAGACAAGCTCCTTCAGCAGGCAGAAAAACATTTTGGGGTAGACAAGGTCCTGTGGTGGCTCCCTATGCACAGGGAGGAAGGACCCAGTTTGGTGAGGATCACCCCTTGGGCAGGCCAAGGAGCAGCTGCCTCTGGCCCAGCCTGCACTGTAGAATGCAGCTCCTGTAGATGAGAGACAAGACCAAAAGCGGCAAAATCCTTGGGGAGCTGGGATCAGTGAGAGCAGGTGTGGCCCAGCTGCTCTGTAAGATTTGAAACCCAAATCCTCGTCCTTGGGTGAGGTGCCCTGCGCAGAGGTGTGGGTACAGTGGGTGAATCCTTTCCCTCATTCAGCATATGGCCTTAGCCCTGCCTTGCTCAGGGCAGCAGAGCAGTGGGGGCTGTGTCTGGGTGAGCTGTGGGGCTGGGAGGGGACAGTCTTGAGGACACAGGGTAGCACAGGCAGTGGCTGGGCCAGCTCAGGGCAGCACGGGGGCAGGTTCCTCCTTTGGTGTGCCATTTCTCTGCGTGTCCCCTGCGTCTCCTGTGTCAGTGCTCCCTGCTGCGCTCCTAGAGCGATACCATCTCACAATGGCAGTCTGGATCTGCCTCCGATTGACGTGTTTGTGCATGGAATAATCACAGCTTTCAAACAGCAGTTCCTGTGTTGTGTGAGGTGACATTTGGAGAGGAGCAGCAGCAGCTTATTAAATTGAAAGTAGGGGAGGAAAAATCTACACGATGCTCAGAGTGCTGTGCTCTGGGTTGCCTCTTTCATGGAATGGTTTGGGTTTGGGTTGGAAGGGACCTTCAAGATCATCCTGTTTCACTCCCTGCCATGGGCAGTGACACCTCCCACTGTCCAAGGTTGCTCCAAGCTTTGTCCACCCTGGCCTTGGGCACTGCCAGGGATCCAGGGGCAGCCACAGCTGCTCTGGGCACCCTGTGCCAGGGCCTCCCCACCCTCACAGGGACCAATTCCTTTCTATGTCCAATCTAACCCTGACCTCTGGCAGTGTAGGTGGTTGCTCCTCTGGTGGCTTGTAGTTTAGCCTGTGTGTCGTCATATTCCATGTAAACCCCGCAGTCTTTCTGGGTACACTGGACTGCACTGCTGAATTGGGATTAGGCCCATTATCTGCTTTAAACCCCAGAAGTGTTTTGCTCCTCAGCCTTGGTGTAGTGGGATCATGGTCATTCATGCTCGAAGGTGCTGGGTTTTTCAGAAATAAGAAGTGAAGGATGTTGCTATGATAAGAGGCTGTAGGAGGGGGAGAAGGCAGCCCTGTGAGATGCCCTTTTGGGCTAATAATTGAGATGAGGCTTTTATTGATTGTTTGTCATGGCTTGAGCAGTGATTTTGGCTGAGGGGAGGAGGCAGGGCAAGCTCCAGATGTAAAGAGGAGATTGGCAACAAAAAGCAGGCGACAATCCGAGCTGAAGGGAAAAGAGCTCAGCAGTGGCATTCTGGAAACATCTCCTGTTGTTTTGTTGTTTTTCCCTTCTGTTGCAATAATATGTGGCCAGTCCTGCCCTGGGATCACCGTCCCTGCATGGTGCCAACTGTCCTCTGCCAGTGCCACCACTGTGGCAGTGCTAGTGAGGATTGTCCCCAGGCTCTCAACCCTGCACTGCTGCATCCTGTTGCAGATGGTGACGGGGGGGTGGAGAAGGGAGGTCTGGCTTCTGTCCTTCATGGGGCTGTTGATTTGCTCCTGGCTGTGCCATAAAAGTGGGGTTTTTTATTATTTTTTGTTTGTTTTGTTTGTTTGGTTTCTTTTATTTTTTTTTTTCCTGCAGGAGGAGATGGCAGTAAATCCTATAGTAATTTGTAACACTTGTTACTCATTTTTCACGTTCACAAAGGGAATTCAAGGCTAGGCTGGACAGGGCCTGGTGCAACCTGATGAAGTGGAAGGTGTCCCTGCCCATGGCAGGAGGTTGGAACAAGATGAACTTTAAGCTTTCTTCCAACAAAAAGCATTCCATGATTCTAACTATATTTAGCTGATTCCTGCCAGGAAGATGATGGGGACTGTGGGTACCTGGGGTGGGCAGGTTGGGTGTAGGGGCTGTTTTGCCTGGGGTGGGGAGTTATGTGGGATTTGCAGGAGGGACCTGCCCTCTGAGTACGTTCCCAGCATCTGCACCCCACAGCTATGGGATGGTCAGAAGGGGTCCAGGGATGCCAGGAGTTGGCTTGGGGGGTAGGATGTGTCCGGCTCACGCTCTGATGGGGAGGCATCTCCTTCTCCTCCACAGGGGAGGCCTGGCGGCTGGAGGATGATTGCTCAGAGCCCCCCAGGGCCCCCCAGCTCGGCACGGCCGTGGAGGACGCCCCATTCAGCTACTTCCGCAGCCGCTCCTTCTACATGAGGAAGAGCTTGTCTGTGGACAACCACCTGGGCTCCCTGAGCTACGCTGTGCACCCGGCCGAGAGCAAGGCTGAGCGCGTCAGGACCAAGCTGCGGCGGCAGTTCGTGAGTATCGCGCTCCGGGCTCTGCGTTCGCATGTGCGTGGCTTCCCAAAAACACCGACATCTTGGAGAGCTATTTCTGTGCCCAACATTAGTAAAACAACAGAGAGAGAGGCTGCTCCAGAGCGGTGGAGCAGATGGTGGTGGCAGCTTGGATTTGCCCAGCCTGTGACAGAGCTCCTCTCCCGAGGGTGCTGGCTCCCCATGGGTTCCCGCAGGCGCAGGGCAGCAGGTGCTCAGCTGGGTGAAACATGGCATGAGGGCCTGGGCTCTGGGCACTGCTGTCCAAAGCATGGAACAAGGCTGAAAGAAGGAAATTAGTTTTCCTGTCTTCAGCTTTGTGTCCATGAGGAACTGTATCTTCCAAAAGGTTTGCTGGGGGCCAGCAGTGAGGGGCTGGGGCAACAATGAGCCAGCACTGAGTCCCTGGGGCAGCTCAGACCTTCCTGGTCCTGGGAGCTCCTGGTGGCAGGACAGCAGGGATGTGCCTCTGATCAATGTTTAATGGGCTCTGCTTCTTCTCTTTCCCAGAGACATCCAGCTCCGGGGTTCAGGTGTCCTTCCTCTGTCTCGTTACTGGCTTGGGGTTGTAATGAGGGCTCAGGTGTCATGGTGATGAGAAGCACTTGGTGTTGATTGGCAATGGCTGAGGGAGCTGGTACAATGGGAATGGAGCAGGGAATGGGCTGGGGCAGCACAGCTCACCCTGCCCCAGGCTGGGCACAGATGCATCTGCTACCGCGCTGCAAGCACAGACTTCCTCTGCCCCAGAAGAAGGGCTGGTCCCTCTGGGGTCACACGTGCTGGGAGTTTCTCCTGGTGCACCTGGGCAGTGTCAGTGTGGGTCTCGGGGTTCACCCTCCCTGCTTGTGCTTGCATCGTTGGATGCAGCCACTGCTTTTGCCCCCGAGAGGGCAGCTCCAGTCTCGCAGCAGTGGGTGCCATGGGTGAGCCTGTGCCAGCTGCTCACAGTCCCAGCACTGCCAGTGAACCTTCTCTGTGGGAGCTGCTGCCTCAGGCTTAGGAAGCACTTGGAACCTCAGGGATGGAGATGAGCGCAAGCAGGATGAAAGATGCTGGAGATGTTTAAGATAAAGCGGCCCTGCTGTGGGGTAAGGAATTGTCTGCTTTTTCAGTCTACCTGGATCTGTGGCTCCAAATTGTACCCAGGAGAGCGGGAGGGCGCTGAGATGTTGGGGACCACTGTCTTTCAGGGATCTTTTTCCAGTAGCTCTGTGGGACCTGTTCCCCACAGCCTCTGTGCTGCAGTGGAGATGGGCACAAAAGGTGTGGAAACACAAAAGGGTTTTAAGCACAGTGTCCTGGTACCTGCACAGAACTCGGTTCTGCCCTTCCTGTGGGGCAGGCCCCTGTCCCTCCCTACTTGCCACCCAGCCAGTACTTCTCTGTGCTGTCTGTGGCCAGTTTGATTTGGCCTTTGACTTACTCAGGCTTTGGGGACCTTTAGCTTTCCTTGCTGTACCCACAGAGCTGACTGTCTGTCAAGGAACAGAGCAGGTTTTTTGTAGGATGTGGGGATGTAGGGTTGTTTTTTCCTTGCTAAATAATTTCAGGCTTGTTCCAACATAAAAGTTGTTGCTGTAGACTCAGCCATGGGCTCTGACCTTGTGAGACCTGCTGAGAAAAGCAGATTCATCCTACTTGGAAAGGGCTTCCAGAGGGCCCTTCGGCAGAGACAGAAAGTGTGGAGGAAGGTGAACTGGCAGCGCCTAGCTGAGGTTTGGGTCAGTACAGGATCAGCATTCCCGACACATCCCCAGAGCCTGGTTTGAAAGTTCAAAGTAGAGATCCTGCCAAGCTGGGAAAATTATTTACAAGAATAGTTCTGGGCTCTGTATCCTTCCAAGGCTGTGTTAGTTACTTTCCATCTCTGTGCTGGAGGTGTTGCAGCTTCCCTATGGCTCGTGCTGTGCCCTGGCTCTGCATGGCACCGGCTCTGCCCGGCCCTGGCTGGCGGAGGAATCCCTGCCAGGTAGGATCTGTTCTCCTCATGCACGGCACAGCACATACAGGAGAGAGCATGATTTGCCATATCACAGTGGCTCATCTTTTAGGAAGAAGCTGGATTCATTTTTCTGGGCTGCTGCACTTCCCCAGCCTGTTATGTCGATTTCTGGCTTTGCTCTTTCCATGCTGACTGTCTGAGCCACCTTTGCTGTGTGATGCAGCTGCTTGGCTTGGTTTTAAATTCCCGCAAAACCAGAATTTTGGGAATTGCTGAGAGAGGGGAGAGGCTCTTGAGGCTTTGAGTGGGACCCTCCAGGGTGGGACCCTCCCAGAGCTGTTGCTCACATGCATCCAGTGCTGTGTGGCCACCTCACGTCCTTGTGATCAGGTGCTGCCCAGCAAAGGCTTTGTGCTGGTCATGGGCAGCTGAGCTTGTCCAAGGGAGAATTTGCTATAATTTATGTGAGAACACTGGAGTCTGGCTTCCCTGCTCCCCTGTCTATGACATGCTGGATGCTGCCAGGGCTGCTGAAACATCTTTTGGTGCAGAGGGAGCACCTGCAAATCCTGCCTGGCCCCATTCTTCACATGCCTGCCAGAGGCCAGCACACCCACCTTCCTCCCAGAGCGCTGGGGAGGGTGGCATTTCTCCAGCCATGTTGCTGGTGGCATGTGTCTGCGGTTCCGCTCTGTTGTGTGATGGATGTGCACATCCAGATTACTGGAATTTGCATAATTTGAATTTTAAATGAATTCCAATTTTTGTGATTGTCAGAACGAGTTTTCTTTCTAATAAGACTTTCCTTTTAACTCCTCCAAGGCCTCTAGTGTTGTCAGCATTCCTGCCTTGGAGACAGGGAAGCAGCTGATTGCTTTTGACATCTGTCTCTCACTCGGATCCCCTGCCTTGTCCCGGTCACTCCAGCTGTGACAGAGACAATGACCATGGCCAGGCTGGGACCGTACTCTGAGACCTTGGGCATGTTGTTTGGGGTCACTCAGTGATGGCCAAGGGACTGTTTTGATTTCGTGCCCAGCTGTTTCCTCAGATGGGCAGCAGGAGCAAGGATGAGACCTTCTGCAACATCCCTTGCTGGCGGAGGAGAAGCGAGACATGGCTGAGTTACAGACTGTGGTGATCTTCTTGTCTTCACTGGAAAACTGGTCATTAAAGGCCGAATTAACCCTGTTAAACTCAGCATTAACCTTATGGAGCATTAAAAGAGGTCACCAGGGCTGAGTCACTCTCTGTGGTGGCTGCTGAGACAGTCAATGCAGATTGCAGCAGGGCTCTGAGGGAATTGTGCTCTTCCCTTTTCCCCATGGAAATTTCAATTTCTCTGTATCTAGGCCAGTCCTTCTGGTATTGCCTGCTCATTTTGTGATGTTGTGGCACAGATCCTGCTGCCTCTGAAGAGGAGGAGCCAGCAGTGCCTGGGGTCCCACGTGCGGACCCAGCTTGGTCGGAGGCCTCTGCGCTGACCCCTCTGCTGCTCTGAGATGATGTGCTGCTCTCTGAGCATTGTGGAAGAATTGCCTGGTTGATGCAGTGAGGGTGCTGGAGGAGAGCAGCCCTTGGCATTTCCATGGCATCCCTGGTGCTGCCCCAGCTGCCCTGACACTTCTGCTCACTATAGTTCCTGCAGGTTTCAAGTAGGGGACTCAAGGTTGTGTTGCTTTCCTGCCTCTGCACTAATTAATTTTACTCTGTACTCTCATGCACTTAATTTTTTTTTATTTTTTTTAAAATAATTTAAAAAAATTATTATTATTTGTGTATGGTATTTTTCCAGGCAGTGATTCTGATATGAAATGTATCTGCCCTGCAAGAAACACTTAGGCTCTGTCTTGGGAGTTCTACAAATGAGTTGAGCAGAGGAAATCCCTGCCTGACAAAGTGATGATGACAGAGACAAGGTGAATTGGGATAGCAGAGCGTGGGAAAGGAGGCAGTGAGGGGAGGCACTCACTGTGTGCCAGAGACCTGGTCGCACTTGGTGCTCACTGGAGTCACTGACAGCACCTGGGATGGCATCAGCTGACAGGTACCTGTCCAGGTTTTTCTATTCCAATGAATAGTGATCAACCCAGAAATGCCTCCTGTCCCTGGTGGTAACTGTGGTGATGCTGGGGAGTGCAGACACTGCTTCAGCCCAGAGCAGCACCAGTTCATGAGGTGTGATTATCCCAGTCTAGGTTTTGTGTGCCAGGTGGGCGGGAGACAAGGCAGGACCTTGGTAGAACCCATCTGTGCATTATCCCAATGATTTGGTCTCGTTCCTAAGCGTGCAGGAACCTTCCCAAGTTTCTTGGGTGCAGTCAGTGCTGGAGGCTCTGGTGTGATGCTTATGGTGACGTCAAGGTCATGCTCCCCCTGCCATGATCCCTCTGGTGCCAGTGAAATCCCAATCTCTCCTTGTTGTATTTGATTGGGTTCTGTTCCGACACCACTATGAACCATGCGCTCTCATACCTGACTTCAGAAAGGATCAGCAGATGGACAGACAGAAGATTCCTAGCTGTGTCTGTAGTTCAGTGTGACAAAAACAAATAAATATATGAAAACAGAATCATCGGACCCCAGGGTAGTCTGGTTTGGAAGGATCCCTAAAAATTATCTCATCCCAACCCCTGCCATGATCAGGGACACCTTCCATCATCCCAGGCTGCTCCAAGCCCTGTCCTGCCTGGCCTTGGACACTTCCAGGGATGCAGGGGCAGCCACAGCTTCTCTGTATTGAAAAAACGACCATGTGAGAGGCAGGTCAGCTGTGCTTGGTGAGGAGGTGGAACAGAGTGATGAGAGTCATCCTGGACATCCACACAGACTGCCTCAGCTCCCAGAGCAGTGGCAGCAGCTGCCTGAGGGAGGTAATTGCAAAGGCAGGTAAAGTTTGAGCTCCGTGTATCACTCCTGTGCCCAGTCCCTCCTCCCCATATTGCTCACTTGCAGACTGTTGTTCGCTGAATGCTTAGCAGAAAAACCCAAACCTGATAAATAACGTGTTGGAGCCAGAGAGTGACTTATTCCCTGGAGAACAGTCACTGGGAGATGGGAAGAGGCTCTCTGTGAATCACCCCACTTTGCAAATTAGTGTGGGAGTGAGCAGGCACAGCAAAGCTTGAAACCAAACTGTACCCGGCTCATTTCTCTGGTAAACGTGGTTTTATTTACAACAGCAGCTTGTGACGTCCCAGCTGGTGCTTTGTGGTGCCTGTAGTAAAGCAGGGATGGCTCAGGAAGAGCTCAGTGTGGTGTGGGACTGCTCTCAGCATTCCCACACAAAGGGAGATGTCTCCTGTGGGAGGAATTAGGAAGTAGAGGAGCAGTTTGTGGGGAACACTTCAGGCCATGCTGACAGAGAAGGGGGTTCTGGTGAGGCTGGGGACAATGTGAGACATTCCACTTTGTCAAAGCCAGGCTAGGACCAGATGTCCATGATAATCAGTGTGAGCTGGGGTGGGTGAGGCCTCTCCTGTTTGCTGTGAGAAAGGTGGGCCCTGTGCTAGGAAGGCTGAGGGCACAGGAATGTAAAATGTGGGATCCTGAGCTTGAAACTGGCAGGGATTTGTTGCTGAGGACCACACTTTGGGTTTGATTTCAATGCTGCCATGCAGGGTGGGTACTATTGAGACTGACATGTCATTTTCCAAGAAAATTGCAGACTGGCTTTGGTCCTAACCTGGGCCTTTGCAAATAACTTATGCAAACTCCCATGAAATAACCTCTAGATTCAAAATATAACAACCACAGTGAGAAACCGCCATGCTCTCCCTGCAGACCTGCAGCGTTTGCTCCCTCTGCTGGCTTTGCTCTGGGGAGGAGAGCCTGGATCCACCTGCCAAGGGCTGGCAGCGCTGTGGAGCGTGGAGCATCCCACAGGCTGGCAGAGAGAAAAGCAACAGCTTCAGCGAGCTCCAGTGCAACATCCTGCACACAGCTCGGGGCAATCCCAAGCTCGAGCACAGATTGGGCTGGGAATGGATCAAGAGAAGTTCTGAGTAGTACTTAGAGGTGTTGGTAGATCAAGGTTGGGCCTGCCCCAGCCGTGTGCACACAGAACCCCCAAACCTGGGCTGAACCCCCAGTATCGGCAGCAGGGGAAGGGGGATTCTGCCCCCTCAGGTGAGACTCCACCTGCAGAGCTGCCTCCAGCCCTGGGGCCAACAGCAGCAGCACCTGGAGCTGCTGGAGAGAGTCCAGAGGAGCCCATGGAGATGCCCCAGGGCTGGAGCCCCTCTGCTCTGGGACAGGCTGGGAGAGCTGGGGGGTGCTCACCTGGAGAAGGGAACACTCCAGGGACACCTCAGAGCTCTTTCCAGGGTCTAAAGGGGCTCCAGGAGAGCTGGAGAGGGACTGAGAACAAGGAGCCTGGAGTGACAGGACAAGGAGGAATGGCTTTGCACTGCCAGAGGGCAGGGTTAGATGGGATATTGGGAAGGAATTGTTCCCTGTGAGGGTGGTGAGGCCCTGGCACAGGGTGCCCAGAGCAGCTGTGGCTGCCCCTGGATCCCTGGCAGTGTCCAAGGCCAGGTTGGACAGGGCTTGGAGCAACCTGGTCTAGTGGGAGGTGTCCCTGCCCATGGTAGGGGGCTGGGATGAGTTTTAGCACACCTTCCAGTCCATTCTATGAAGTTTCCAGCCTCTGATGTGTTACCATTTATATTCCTGCACCAGGAACATCTCAGTGAGCAGCAAGGCTGAGGAGGAGGAGAGCACAGTTGTTTGCCAACTTCCAATTTTACTGTGCTTCTACAAGTGAGACTCACCAAAAATTTTCACTGTGTCCTTTGGTATGTGAATTTTGTGTGAAAAAAGAAAATAACCACAGTGATTTAAAATAAGTGAGACTTTATTTTGTGAGCTGGAGTATTCCTCCTCCATGGCAGGGCTGGAGTCTTGAAATGCAAAAGATTCTTGGGGTTGGAACTGCAGCCCTGAAGAGTGCAGGGCAGGCTGGGGATGCTTTGGGCTGCAGCCAACGATGGTCCAGCTGTGTGGAAAACCAAATGCTTTTGGCTCCATCCTGCTGAGCTGCGAGGGCTTGTGCTGGCATGACCCAGATCAGTGTCTGGTTGGTGTGAGGAGACGCTTCGGCTTCACCTGCCTTTGGCTGGTTGTCCCATCCCAGCAGCTGGTTGTGATGGTGACAGTAGCCACATGTCTGCTGCCCAGGCCCTTCCTGGCCTTGGCATCCAGCAAGAGAGGTCCTGGCTGCTGGGACTGTTCCTGTTAATCCCAGAGTGCACACTCTGTGGGTTTTGTCATCCTGATTTCCCTTTCTTGTGAGGTTTGCCAGCAAGAATGGCTTTGTGATGGAAGCTCCCTGGATGCAGCCGGGTCACTGGGCAGACCAGGCGTACTAAAACTCATCCTCTGCTGCCTTTGGGGCCTCTTAGTCCACCTGGAGTCCTTCCTTTTGTTTCCCTGGGAGATATGTTCCTCTGCTCTTCCTCTCGAGCCCATTGCAGTTATTTGCCGGATCTCAGAAAAGAAATCTGGCTGTTCTCTTACAGCTCAGACCCACAGTCTGCAGCTCTTTGGGCCCTCTTGGTGTAAGGGAGGCAGGTGCCCCAGATTTGTGAGCAAACAGTGCAATCCCCATCTGCCTTTCCTGCGCAGTTGGAGCGTACCAGTGAAGAAAGTGCTTTGACAGGCTTAGATTTAAATCCTTCAGAGCACTTTCCCTACAAGCACATTCCTGCAGGGAGCCTCTTGTGTCTGAAGGAGCCCTTTGGGACACGGCTGTGGCTTCACAGAGACTCAGGTGGATTCAGCTGAAGGACCGGGAGCACCACAGGGAGCGCAGTGGCTGTGTGGAAGAGGCACACTGTGTGTACTGGGTGCCATCAGCTGCTGCTGCAGAGCCTCTGCAGGTGCAGCCTGTCTGGGATGTGCTGGATAAATCACCAGGGGGCTGAAAGGCAGTGTTTCCATGAGGAACTGTGGAGCTCTGAGCTCTGGGCAGCGTGGCTGCAGTGGCAGTTGTGTGCTGCAAGAGGTCTCTGCAGCACCGCGCTTCACGCACCCACCCGCAGCTGCTCCAGCTTTCCTCACTTACTCTGACTGAAGGGCTGTATTTTACCTGCCCCTGCTCTTGCTACAGAGGTCTGAGTTTTCAGCCTCTTAAGCATGGGGTTCCACACTGGTTTGAGTTGGGATGGACCTTAAAGGTCATCCCAGTCCCCCCCCTGACATGGGCAGGGACACCTTCTACTAGCCCAGGGTGCTCCAAGCCTGGTCCAACCTGGCCTTGGATACTTCCAGGGATCCAGGGGCAGCCACAGCTTCTCTGTGCACCCTGTGCCAGGGCCTGCCCACCCTCACAGCCAAGAATTCCTTTCCAATGTCCCATCTATCCTTGCCCTCTGGGAAGCCATTCCCTGTGTCCTGTCACTCCAAGTAATTGTTCAAAGCTGTTCTCCAACTCTCCTGTACCTCACAATTTCCCTATTCCTTATGCCTGGGAGTCTGTAGGAAGCTCCTAAAACTCCCCACAGCATTGTGGGGGGGTCACTGTGTCAGCACCCAGTGTCACATCATGAGTGAGCACTGTCAGCACTCTGTGCTCTCCCTGCACATGGAGCCAAGGCTCAGCTCTTTGCTGCTGCTGCCCACTCTTGAGGGTGGCCTATACCCGGGGTGAGTGGTGGGACATGACACCACTGCTGCTCCCAGAGCGCGCTTGTCCTGCCGCAGGTCCCAGTGCCTCATGAGGGGTTTGCTGCTTGCTGGGTGTTGCTGCTCTCAGCTGGGGCAGGAGGGACTTTGGGGGGATGTTGTTACAGACCAGAACTCGTTGTGAACATAGCTTTTTGTGGCACACAGCCACCTGCCCCTCCTGCCCTGCAGCTCCTGTGGGGTCACAGTGGCAGAGCCAACATTCAGTAGTTCCCTGGTTGTGGGGTGTGGCAGGACAGTGCCACCCTGCTCCATGGGACGCTGGGCATGTACAGGGCAGAGCTGAGTGTCCCACTGGGGTTCTCCTGTGTCTCCTTGCTCCCTTTGTTGCACGGTGCCCACCCTGCCACATGCGAACCCACGGGCACCATGAGTTGGGGCACAGACTGGAGCTGGTTCAGCTCCTTGGAGAAGGCTGACAGTGGAAGGTCTGGTGGGGACTGAGGATGGAGAGAGCTCTCTGCTATCTCAGGGTCCCTGCAGGCCCCCCACAGCTTCTCTGCCTCTCCAAGAGGCTTGTGGGGAAGCCTGACATCTCCCAAGGAGCAGAGGGAGGCCGGAGTTTGGGAAGGAGCTGGCAGCAATCCCAAAGGGGACGTTAAGGCTGGAGATTAAGTGGAGTGTTTCCGGTGGGAGCAGGCTGGTGGCTGGGCTCAGGTGTCACCTTGCTTTGACTGCAGCAACAGGCTCGTTGCACTTTGGAAGGATGGAAAAAGAAAGGATCCTGAAACCTAAGAGCTGTCTTGCTATTTACTTTGGTTCTGGTTTTACTCCAAGAATAGGAACAAAGACATGGATTTGCATCACCGGGAGCAACTTGAGGAGGGAGGAGGAAGTGATGGGCCCTCACTGGTAACAGGAATGTGCTGGCAAGAGGAGGGCCCCAGTGACAGGGAGGCGGTTTGACCTGAGGGTTCCTATTAGCATTTTGTTCATCTCACTTGTGTTTTATTTTTTGATGGTGAGTTGGTGAAGTTCAGCAACTGGGCCTTATCTCTGTAAGGGAGGGAGTACTTGCAGAGGCAGAGGGTGCCCAGGCTGCTGCACAGAGGAAGGTGCCTTTGGAGGTGCCCCACTTGCATAATCGGGTCTTGATCTCCTGGAAAGAAAAGGAGATTTATCTCTCTCTACACTGACTATTTACATGTTTCATGTAAAGCTGTTTTTCCTCCTTCCTGCTGCAGTCGCATCTCCAGTCTAAGCCCAGTCCCACCAGAGGACTGAGAATCGCCACAGTGGTAGAGGGGTTTCTGTGAGGCCCTCAGACCCTCATCCTGGGGGAGGGAGGGGTGGGATGGATGCTTTGTCTGTGGAGTTCTTGATGCTTGTTTAATGGCCAGGGGTGTGTTTGCTGCCGGCCTGCTGAACCTGTCCTTGCTGAAGGCTCCAGGAGAAGGGCTGGCACCCAGGAGCAGCTGTCAGGGGAGCAAGAATGCTGAACGATGTTTTTGCAGGAGAGAATTTCCCTGTTTCTTTGGTTGTTACAGAGGTGACTTTCCAAGGTAGAGAGGAGTTTTTTCTGAGATGTCCAGCTGTCAGCATGATGACATTCAACTTCTGGATATCTCTGTTCCCTAACAGCAGAAATGTCTAGCCTTGTGATAAGTTTCAGCACTTCTGAACACTTTGAGGAAAGCAGGATGAAACTGCTGTCCTGGAATGACCCTACATGCTCCCAGTGTCCCTGTGGGGGTGGGGGGGGATCCTGGAAAAGCCCCAGTTTCAACTTGGGCTGTTGGGGTCTTGACACTCTTGTCCAGGCCCGTTACCTCCTGGGGAGAGAGGGAGGAAAAGGATTGCTGGAGCAGATCAGGGATAGAGCTTCATGCCAGGAAGCTCCAAGGGACATTGATAGGTCCTTGCTGGGCCTGGGTCCTGGTTCAGGCCCTGCTGCGTTCCTCTCTGACAGAAACTGGTGCACAGGGAGGAGGAGCCGCACTGAGCTGTGGTACCCGGGCTGGGAGGGAACTCATGCCCACTCTGGTTGGGGTTTGTGCTGCTTCCCCTCTGGGAGGGTCATTCTCTTTCAATAATTGGCCTCTACATCTTTGTAGGTGGGTTCCTCTTTCAGGCTTGAAAGCAAGCAGCAAACCAAGCCCATAGTTCTGATCCTCCAGGTTTTGTCCAGATGACCACTCAGTGTTCCACGTGGCCACCAAGTACCTTTGGTGGCCTCTGCAGTGTTAGCTCTGCAGCAATACATTGTACAGTGGGTGGTAGGATGGAGCACTGGCTGCCCTAAAAGTAGGAAAAATAGAGTCCTAGTGCCTGATGCTGGCCTGGGAGTGCGGTCTGTTACCTCTCTTAGGGAAAGCCCCAAGAGCCACAGGAGCTCCAAGTGTGCTGCAAAATCCTTATTGAAGAAATCAATGTCCCTGCTGAGGAAGGGTAGGTTTTTCATTTTATTCATCTTCTCCTGGCAAGGAAGTAGATGACAAAGTTACTGTCACAGAGTGGTGGTTGAAAATATCCTGCATTTCAAGGCCCCTTCCAAACAGTGACAAGCCATCTCTTTTTGGTGCAGGCCTCCTTGGCCTCAGAAAGGCATTTAGATCAGCAGCAAAGGCAAATCTTGGTCCAGGGATGTGAAGGGTTTTACTTGGCAGGTTCTTTTTGCACAGGGTAGACCTTTATTTAGTCTTAGTTTTGTTTAGCAGTTCCCATCAAACACAGACTCTCACCCTCACACCCTTGGACGTGTCTCCTTTCTCCAGAACCGTCCAACACCCCCATAGGCATCACTCCCCCTTCCCAAAAAGTTATTGTTCCTAGAAAACAGAGTGGCTCTGGTGGAATGTTAATTGGAGGAAGTGAATAACCAGGGCTCCCCTCTGCCTAACCTTCCCCAGCCCCCTCTTAATGAGCAAATTGCATTTATTTAGGCATTGAAGGTCCTGTCTCTCCTTCCTTGGGCAGACTGAAGTGTCCATTGTGCAGCTCTGCCTTGGGATTTGCTGCCATTTGTTCAAGGAATGTTTTTCCAAAGAAAGACAATTTTTGAGGAAGGTGGGGGGTACAACACCCCTTTCTCTTGTGCTGCAGGGAGAGATGAGTTACGGAGGGCAGAGGTGGGCACAGGAGTGGGTTTGTCACTGGTGCTGTTCCCAGGGTCACTCAGGCTTCATGCATGGAGGGAATGTGAGTATTTCCCTGTCTTTCCTTGCTGAGGCCGTGGACAAGACAGGGAATGTAAGCCCAGCCTGTGTCTGTAGTGCAAAGCAAATCAATGACGTGTGGGTGCTCAGAGTGCTGCTCCCTGCTTGCTGTGGGGCCTGGGTCCCCATCCCAGCTCCCACCAGCCTGGTCAGAGTGGCCCTCCAGGACTGGGACTGAGCCTGTGCCTGTGGGGAGAGATTTTCACAGTGAAGATGCAGTTTGAGGCCATCCCTGAAAAGCCACTCATCCGTCCCAGGGTGAGTTCTCAGTGGTGAGTGCTCCATGGAGTGCAGCCCTGACAGCCCATCCCAGCCCCAGGCTGTGGCTTGTGGCAGAGGTGCCAGTTCCCACAGGTGTGCACAGCTGGCTGGGGAGCCCCAGATGTGGCACTGGGCTGGGTGCAGCTGCTCGTTGTCAGACACCCTGTGGTGTAAAGGCTGCAGGTCAAGTTGGCCTGCAGGCTTGGAGGTGTGTTTATCCATGAAAGCATCAATATTTTTGTTTTCCTGCTCACTGGGCCTGGGATTCACCAGTTGAACCATTGGCGGAGTTTTAGAATCATAGAATGGTTTGGGTTGGGAGGGACCTTAAATGCCAACTCATTCCTCCCCCTGCCAGGGCAGAGACACCTCCCACTGTCCCAGGTTGCTCCAAGCCCCATCCAGCCTGATCTTGGACACTTCCAGGGATCCAGGGGCAGCCACAGCTGCTCTGGGCACCCTGTGCCAGGACCTCCCCACCCTCACAGGGAACAATTTCTTCCCAATATCCCATCTAACTCTGCCCTCTGGCAGTGCAAAGCCATTCCACCTTGTCCTGTCCCTCCATCCCTCACCCAAAGCCCTTCTTCAGCCTTCCTGTAGGCCCCTTTAAGTTACTGGCAGGGGGTCTGAGGTCTCCTTTTGGTGGTGACTGTCGGGATGTGGATGCCCTTGGATCCCCACCTCGTGCTGGTTACATCACAACTGTCCCAGATGTCACAGCCCAGCTGGGCTTGGGCTCAGGACTTATCACATGTGGAGCAAGTGCTTTGCTTAGATGAAACCCTGAGCTTTTAATTACAAATGGGGTTGGCTATTGGGGCATCTCTGGTGCTGTTTGTTTTGGCACTGAATTTGTCACGCAGGATGTTTGCACAGGTAATTCTAGTCTCACAGCAGGCTCCTGTGGTACCCTGCAGGTGTGGGGCCCGCTGGGAGGGTTATGGCAGAGAAGGTTTATTGCCATGAGGTGCTCCTGCCCAGAGGACCAAGGCTGAGGAGCTGTAGAATCCTGGAGGCTCCAGATTGGTGCTAGTGGATGGGAGTGGTTATTCCTGTCTGATTCTTTCCTTAATAAGGAACTAGCCTTTTTTTTTTTTCTTAAGTACAGTGATTTTAATTGTGTCAGCATTCTGCATTTGGTGTTGTTTGGTGGCCCAGGACTGACCTGGGAACCTGTTGTAATGTTTGGAGGGAGCTTTGTCTTGTGGTCCTGTGGTGGAGGTAGGGGGGAAGAAGTGGGGTGTCAGGAGTGGGCTGGTCCTGGAAGTGTTCCCTGGAGCTGGGCTGGAGAGAGGGAGAGCACGAGGAACAGTGCTGTAGGGGTTTGGGGAACATCAAAGCTCAACTATCCCCAGAGAAATATCAAATATTGTGGGGCAGTCTGCAGAAGGGGATACAGAGAATTTGCAAGTTCGAGGGCTCAGGTGAACCCACTGGAACACCTCTCTCCCTCCATGTGCAAACCTGTTTGAGGATCATGGAATGATAAAGGTTGGAACGACCCTCTCAGATCATTGAGTCCGACTGTTAACTCAACACCACTGTGTTCACCACTAACCCATGTCCCCATGTCTCACATCCACAGATTTTTTTAAATTCCCCCAGGGATGGTGACTTCACCACTGCCCTGGAGAGCCTGAGCCAGTGCCTGACCGCCTTTTCCATGAAGAAATTATCCCCAATATCCAGGCTCTGTTTTCCGTGTGGCGTGCACTGATGGGTATCACTGCCTGCCTGTGTCCATTGCTCACCAGCTTTGGAGCATCTGAGCGTGCAGAAAATGCCTGAGAGGCAGCAGAGGCAGGTGCTGGATGCTTGGGAAGGGTCCTTAGCCTGTTTGGCAGCAGCAGCCTCTGCAGGACCCCTCTTTAGCAGGGCTGGTGTTTGATGTTGAGTGTAGCAGCAGCAGTGCCTGCCTGGGGACTTGCACCCCCTCCCTGGGAACCCCCTCCCTGGGGTGCCACCCTCTGGGAACCCCCACCCTGTGGTGCCACCCCTACGCTCTGCCCGGCCAGGGCTGCACCACGTGAGGAACTCCCATCTTCTGCATGGATTACACGCCATGGTTTTCCTTCCCAGCTCGTGTGCCTGTGCAGCTCCAGTCCCTCTCTGTCACCAGCCTCTCCTTCCCTCCCAGCGCTTGCCTCTACCCACCATCCCTCACTTCTTCCTCTCCCCTTTGCTCCACTCTTGCAGCTGCTGCTTCCTCCTCAGTGCTGGGCAGGCTTTGTCAGAGTAGGGAGAGGTGCAGGCAGCATTCCCATGTCTGGGATTCAGTGGGAGAGGCACTGTGGTGGCAGGAGGAGGTGGCAGGTCCTGGCTTTACCCATCCCCTCCTTTTTTCAGTGCAAAGGAGGGAGAGCAGCAGCTGAACCAGACCGAATTCTGGGCCTCGTCTGTTGCGTTTGGAGACTCTTTGTTGTTCATGTGTTGCTGATTTGTATATTCATGATTAAACCTGCAGCTGTCCAGTGCTGGGAAGATTTGGGATGAATTAGAATGACAAGAGACATGGTCTTTACAAATAAAGTAATCATTTCTCCCTGCATTTTGCATTCATCCTCTTTCAAAGGGTCTCTGTGTGACACAGATTTGCTGCACTTTGATGCCAGGACTGCTGGGAGATGTCTGGATCTTGCAGTGCTCTTTATTCCCGTGGCAGCCGTGGGTGCAGTGACGTGGGAGGAAGGGGCAGTGTGTTAAATGGTCTGATAGTTTCTAATGGTGTCAAATTCTGCCATTTAAATTGGGACTTTCATGCTAGAGAAGAATTAAAAGGGGAAGATGGGCGTGAAAATCGCTGCTGTGGGCCTCCATTCCTCCTCAGCATCCCGGTGCTTGTTGATCAACCTCCATCCCCATGGTCCCACTTCCCCTCCCACTGGAGCTTAATCCTCTGCCATGGCATCCTTTGTTGCCATGGAAATTGACATCTGCCGGGTGAGGCGCCTCCCCTCTGCCTGCTGGGGAGCTGGAGCCAGGGCTGACCCAGTGGGGAGGTGGCCTGGCTCCTGCTGAACCTGTGCTTGGTACTGTGCTGGCTGGAGGTCAGCATGTGCCCTGCAGCAGCGGGGCACTGGGACACAGGTGGCATCAGCAGTGTTCCCATCTGGTGCGTTATAGTTGTGGCTTTGACTTTTTATTGGTGTCCGAAGTTTAACAGCCGGGAGAAGTGGTGGCATGTGCTGCTGTGGCAGTGTGGGTGGTCAGTCGCTCCCTGGCCCCTGTTTTCCATGACCAAGCAGCTTTGCCTCCTTCTGCTCCCAGGTGTTGTACCCTACATCCATTGCCTTAGGAGAAGACCTTCCAGTAATCACCCAGGTTCTTGAAGTGACTGCAGCTTCTGCTCCTCACCCTCCTGGAGTCTGAGAATGTGAGGTATAGGCTCATTGGAAACTCCCCAGAGATGCCAGGGACCTCTCTGTTGGGTGCTGTACAGGTCCTGGTCCCTTCCCGAGGTGGGGATAGGGGCAGCTGCTCCATTTTCCTGGCGTGGCATGAAGGGTTTGTGTGGGAATGGTGGTAGAGAGCAGGTGGAACTTGGGGTGAGCCCTGGCCTGAGGCCATGTGGGTGGTGTAGGAACCGCATTCCCAGGGCTGTGCGACCTGCCTGACTGGGGGAGCAGAGGAGTGCAGATGTGATGGTGTTGTGTGTTTTTTCTCAGGCTTCACTGAGGAGCGTTGAAGCACCAGAAATTCCAGCTTGAGAGGAGGGCTCAGAGGGGTGCTTGATGTTTCTGTGGGTCCCTCTGTGGGGGTGGCAGTGTCTGGGAGCTTGGCTCTCAGGGTGCTCTCTGACTGTCCTCTGCTGCACGGTGGTGGCAGGGGGCTTGTGGGCACATCTTGCGGGAGGTTGGTGATCATGAGCTAAGGGCTGGGCAAGGGCAGCTCTGCCAGAGCTGGCATAGGATAGGCTGTTGTGGCACTGGAGGTGACAGATACATGATGCAGCATCGCCTTAGGCATCAGGGCTGGGTGGAAGGAGATCCACTGGATCGTGGTCCTACTGGTGTCCAAAGCCAGGTGGGATGGAACCTGGAGCAGCCTGGGATAGTGGGAGGTGTCCCTGCATTGGCAGGGATGGAATGGGATGAACTGTAAGGTCCCTTCCAACCCAAACCATCCTAGGATTCTAAAGCAAAAATGGATAGGGCTGCATGGAAAAGCTAGAAGTCATGTAGTAGGTAGGACAACATGGAAAGTGCTTTTATTTCTGTGTTTTCTAATTGAAAGCCAAACAGATTAAAGTTTTATAGTCATCCACCTGATTTAAATGAAACCATAAAACATCACCATTTCCCAATAAAAAGCTTTTGACAAAGTAGCTGCAAAGCTCCCAGGAACAAAAATTCTCTTTGAATGAAGTGCAGGGCACACATTTTGGAAGAGTGGGTTAAATAAGCCTCCATACTGTTTTTTACCCCTTTAAATAGCACATTTGGAAGATAAAAAAATCGAATAAACATTATTTGATAGTAGGTCTGTTCCTGGAGGGAAGCACATGGAACATGTGGGGTGTTTGCTGCGCCTGTGGTGTAGAGTTGGAAGGATGTGTGGTGGGGAGGGCTGGGCAGGGCTGAGATCTTCATCCCCCTTTTTAAGGGAGCACATGTGTTGTTACTAGAGGCTGGCTTGGGAAGCCATAAACAGAGCAAAGTTTGCTTCATTGCCAACCCAGATGAGATAAAATAGTTTTATAGAGATTTATGGGGATAATAAACTATGTAGGGAAGTTTATGACACGTCTCGCTGTGATCAGTGAACCTTTAAAGGGTTTATTGGGCAGGGATGTTGTCTGCTGTGGACAAACCTTGTGTGGTGTTGGAATTGTGCTGTTGGTGTAAAATACTTTGATTTAAATAATGTATTTGCCTCTTCCCAGAGCCTCTCCTCCATAAATGAGCCTGGCAGAAACTGTGTGCAGGGGGAGGACTGGTGGTCAAATTTTCATCCAAACAGGAGATGAAGCTGAGGGAGATCAGCTGCAGGAACGTGTCACTGAGCACCTCATGCAGCACAAGGTTGTGTCAGGTTCTAATGCTTAAAACTAGGACAAACTGGATTTCTGTCCCTAAGGTCATCCATTCAGGGTTTCTGATTGCCTAGAGATGAGCATGTGTCTTTGTGCAAGTAACCAAATAATACCATAAATAAGGTCCTGCCTGTCCTGAAAAAAAAGGACAGGAGTAGAAACCATAGAGATTGTCAGAGTGCAGGACAGCACTGCTGTGGGAGGGCGCTGAACTGAGCATTTCCTGCTGTGCCAAGGGAGCTCAGATGTGAGAACAATCTGGGATTCTCCATGTAGGAACCTGGACCTGTGTTGCACAAGAGATCTGAGAGTGCAACCACCAACTCTGGCAAATCTGACATGGCAAATGTGCATGGAGAAATCCCAACTCCCCTTTTACTTTTAGTAGAGTACCACCTGGATACCCAGATATTTTAGCAGCATACCACCACTACGGCTTTGCACAGACTTGGTCTACCAAATGGTCTCTGAAATCTTGAAGTAAAGGCAAACTGTGTTGGGTTTTAGGCAGGTTGTGGGAAGAGGAAGCTGCTTTACAGATAAATTAAGTGACCACAGGAGATGAGATGTGGCTTTGGAATGGGTCTGTGTTCTGAGATTGTCCCAGCTCACTCCTTGCTGCCCAGCAGCAAAGTCCCAGTGGGACCCCCATACCCTGCAGCAGCGTGACCACATCAGCTCTCGCCTTCCTCGTCCATGTTCCGTATCCAACAAGCATTAAGTGTCATTAATTGCTTTGATTCTTGCCCACAGCCGGGGGATTTTATGGAGAATTGTGTTCCTTTCTCAATATCCCATCTAACACTAGCCCCTTGGCCTGTCCCTCCAGGCCATTGTCCCCAGTCCCTCTCCAGCTCTCCTGGAGCCCCTTTAAGCCCTGCAAGGGGCTCTAAGGTCCCCCCAGAGCCTTCTCTTCTCCAAGTGAACACCCTCAGATCTCTCCCAGCCTGGCTTCAGAGCAGAGGGGCTCCAGCTCTTGCAGAATCTCCGGGGCCTCCTCTGGAATCTCTCTGACAGGTCCCACACACAGACCTGAAGCTCTGGCTGGAAAGGCTCTGGGACTAGAAGGCCTGATTCTCACTCTAAACTCTTTCTTTTTAATTTTATTTTTTTTAAATGAAACTTGTCCTTTCTCTCACAATACACAAGGGTTGTATGAAATGCCTCCTGTGTGGTGGTCCCTGCAGAGGTTCAGTGTGTTCCTTGTGAGGCAGTGTGCTGGGGGTGGTGGTGGTTTGCTTCATCATGTTGTCACGTCTTCCTTCAGTTATGGG
The DNA here is from genome assembly GCA_013400315.1 of Bombycilla garrulus. Taxonomy (NCBI): domain Eukaryota; kingdom Metazoa; phylum Chordata; class Aves; order Passeriformes; family Bombycillidae; genus Bombycilla; species Bombycilla garrulus. Next base: position 183,418 of record VXBU01003865.1, read on the forward strand.
ATAAATATTAACACCACAACCACCCACTATCTAGGCACTGCCTGCCATGGCTTATCATCCAGCCCTGGGCTCTTGGAAAAACTTTACAACACTCTTAAGTTTAAAACAAACACACGTGAAATCCAGTCCATCTGGGTCTATTAGGGCTGACCAGCAAATGTGCATTTCATTACCCAAAATATGCTGGTAGACCCAGCAGACTGAGTGAGCCAAGGGGAAGTAGACCTGCAAAACACTTTGGATAAAATACAAAAAATGTTTTTTTGTTTTTCCACCCCTCCCCTTTCTCTTCTCGATTTCTCCTACCATGAATTCCTGGGTAAGGACTTGTATTTCTGAGGGAAGCTCGGGCGCCAAGCCGGGAGACGGATTGTGCAGCCCAAGCCCAGGAATGGCAGGATTGAACCAGTGGGCAATCAGAGAACACAGTGTGTTTAATTTTTATTTATTTTTTTCTTCTTAATGGTGTTAGTGCTTGGCTCCAGGTGCCTGGATGAGAGAGTTTCTTGGTGCTGTCCCTGCACGTGGTTCAGAGTCCCGACAAGGAGTAGAGCTGTGCTGGACTGGATCCTGGGGGAGTGGGGGCAGGACAGGGTGTTCCTGCTCTGCCTGGGGTGGTTGGCACAGCAGGGACCTGCATAGCTGGGGACCATGGAGCTTGGCTCTGCCTGGGTCTGGCTCATCCACCGCCAGGAATTCTCTGTTGTCACCTCTGGAAGTGGGAGGCAACAGTTTTAAACTAAAAGAGGAGAGATTTAGATGAGATACTGGGAAGAAATTCTTGGTTGTGAGGATGGCAGGCCCTGGCACAGGGTGCCCAGAGCAGCTGTGGCTGTCCCTGGATCCCTGGAAGCGTCCAAGGCCAGGCTGGAGGGGGCTTGGAGCACCCTGGGACAATGGAAGGTGTACCTGCCCATGGCAGATGGGTGGAGTGAGATGAGTTTTGGGGTCTTTCCCAACCCAAACCATTCTGAGATTCTGTGATGCGCATGTGATCAGCAGGTGTGGCTCCAAGGTCAGCCCCATCCATGCAGAGTATCTGGGATGAGAGCTGGTAACACCCAGCCCTCCATTGATCCAGCCTTGTGCAAATTACAGACATCAGCGCTCCCCTTTCATCCCTTCTTGGTGGGCTTGGCAGCAAAAGTGTCTGCCTTTTCCAGTGGGATTTTGAAGGCGTTCATTACTTAGCAGTGTTGATGATATCTCCTGGAAGGATTTTGTCATCCGAGCTGTGCTGCACAAGGATCCTGTGTTGGCCTGATGTGCAGGGGAGGCCGAGGCCCAACCCATTTCCATGGGCTTCGAAGAGCCACACCGCAAAAAGTGTCTGAAGAGTTATCTGCTTTTTCTGGGGGAAATATTTTGCCTTTGGATGACTGGCTCGTTGTTCATGTGGAGCAGTGATTTTTTATTCACTAAGGTCCACATATCCCACTGCTCTCTCTCCAAAAAAAACACAGCAAGCTGTGTCACCCGCTCCACCAGACTGGTCTCACGGAGTGGAGCCGTGGTGGCTCCATGCAGGGAGTGTTACTGCATGTGAGAAGGTGAGTCACCAGCGGGGCTTTGGGCAGCAGAAGCTCAGGGCATTTTCTCTGGCTGCTTTGGGACAGTTTAACAGAAACATGTCAACTCTGCTCTGTTTTTCCAGATGGAAAAATAGGTGGGGAACCCATAGTTGAGCAAATTAAAGAAAATTCCTCCTTTCTAAGTAATATGAAGAATCATAGTGGCCACACTTGTGAGCTCTACCATCAGGTCTTTATTTTTGGTGACACTGGGAAAGGTGGGATTTGGTCACAATTGGGGAAAACCTGCAGAGAGAGCAGCGATGGGGATGAGTTCAGGAGAGGCAAAGCAAAAACCACCCCCCAGGTGTGCAAACATCATAGAGGGCTGCAAAGAGCCAAGTATCCCAGTCCCTGCCCATCCTGTGCCAATGGGAATCGGGTTGGATGGAGCTTGGAGCAGCACGGTCTGTGGAAGGCGGGAGAGCATCACTGCAAAGGGTTGGGCCTTCTGAGGGCCAAAGCATCTTCCCCTGTGTGACCCAGAGGGCTCAGCAGCACAGCTGTGGGGCTCCTGCGCCTCCTGGGCTCTCAGGTTGGCATCCTGCCCCTGTCCATGTAAGCATGTCAGGGACTTGGAAGTCATTTTTGGAAGCTGTATTCTCCTTTGGGGAGAATACAGCAGCACAGATCTTGATGGCTTCAGTACATGTTTCTTGGAGAAGCACACAGACTGCCTGGGTGCGCAGGCTTCTGTCCCACCAAATTTTAGCCTATTTTCCTTAAGAAACAAAGTATCCGACTCTAGAACCTTCCCAAATCTCCTGTTGGGATCAGTAGCTGTGTTTCCTCTTATAAAAGCAGAAGGGATGTAATTTTTCATGGGTGGAACCACAAAATCTGTTCCTGCACAAGGTGGTGTCTGGGAAATTTCTTCCTGAGTCTTTCTTCCCCAGTGCTGCTGCTTTTTATGTTTTAACCGGGCTGCATCTCCTGCCAATCAGTGCTCCTCCCTGCTCTGTGTGGAGAAAATGGACCTGTAGATGCAACCACAACAAGGAAAGGTACAAGTGCTGTGTTCTGACCTGGTTTTTGGCATTTTCCCTAAGCAAGTCATCCTGCATGGTGGGTAACGGGTGTCCTGTTAACAGCTGCACAAGCTGGGGCAGGATAAAGAAGGGATTTCTTCAGGGTTTTTTTTCAAGGAATAGCGGTAGCAAAGACCAGTCTGGAGCCTCTGTCCCTACTCTGAGCTGCCCGGATGTTGTCATTCCTTGTGGGGGAACATGAGCTCAGTATCGTGCTTGAGACCACATGCACAGGGAGTCCAGACTCAAAGGCTCCAGGTGCTTAAGGTCCAAGTTTACTCAGCAGCCTGTGCTGCCTGTGGGTGGTTCCCTGGGTGAGTCCAGAGTGGGTTTAGTTAAACATCTCCCCTAGGAGCTGTGTATGTGGCTGCTCCTGTGAGCCAGGTGTGTCTGAGCGGGGTGCCTGTGTCTCCAGGGGTGTGTTACCCTGCAGAAAAAGTTTCCTATAAATAAACAGAGAAAGAGGTTGCTGCTGCGGGATGTCCCTGCACACAGGCTCTGCAAACCCTCTTGTGTAAATAACCTCACTGACAAGGCCAGGGCCAAGTGGCCTGGCTGGGGAGGCTCTTTGAAGGGAGGATGGGATGGTGGAGCAGGTGGATTCCTGCAGAGCCCACACCACGTATTGAGCCTCCATCCTCTCCCTGGGGTGGATAGAAGGTTTATCCATGGTGGGGGTGGGCTCCAGTGGTAGCCCTGCCTCTGGTGACACCATGGCTCAGACAGAGCCAAAAAGGGAGAAGGGACTTGTGGTGTCCTGCTTTGCTGGTAAGGATCTGGTTTGTTGGGAGCTGCTCCTGCTCTCACTGCTCATTGCAAGGGATGTGGCAATAACTCAGAGCAGGGTCAGGTCTGGGGGCAGCCCAGGGCTGGGACTGCCAGGGCACAGAGGCAGCTCTGCTCCCAAATGTGATCCATGGCTGTGGGATCAGGGGAGACACAGCTCACCATGCCCAAAGGGAAACCTGCTTTGGCTTTGGGAAGCACAGCTGGACTTGGCAGGGATAGATATGATATAGGGAAGAAATTTTCCCTGTGAAGGTGCTGAGGCCCTGGCACAGGGTCCCCAGAGAAGCTGTGGCTGTCCCATCCTGGGAAGTGTTCTAGGCCAGGCTGGATGGGACTTGGAGCAACCTGGGGTAGTGGGAGGTGTCCCTGCCCATGGCAGGGGGTGGAGTGAGATGAGGTTTTAAGGTCTTTTCCAACCCAAACCATTCCATGATTTTATCTCAGGTGTTTGGAACTGGCAACTCGAAAGTGCCCCAACCCCTTGCAGCTGGCTTAGTCCCTGCTCCGTGAGTGAAGCTGTCATAGCAGCCCAGCCCCTCTGCTGGCACAGGGACACAGCTGGGCCCTCTCTCAGCTCCAGGCTCCCTGCAGAGTCCTTTATTCCTGTTTGCCACTTGTGTGTCTGTACGCTGGGAGCACTCTTGCCTCTCCCTGCACGTCCCACACAGAACGCTCACTCCGGAGGCACAGGGACGCTTTCCCATTAGTGGTGCTGCTTTTCTCCTGCCCTTCACCAACTTGGTTAGGAGCAACTTTTTGGACAAGCCACAGTTTCAGTTTGTAATTTGTTTGTCAGTGTCTCTGTGGGCTGGAGTTCCTCCATGAAATACTTTTCCCTGGCTAACTGTGTGTGTTTCACGGCAGAGGGAGGAGCTGATGCTCAGGTGTGGTGGGAGCTGTGCACCTGTGTGTTCACAGGGGTGTTGAAGATCCCTTACCCACAGCACCTGGTTGATTTCAAGACTCGTAAGTGCTCAGTGGGAACAAGTGAAGAGGCACTTTTGACTGTTCTGCTTTTTCTTTCCCCTTTCTCAAGAGAGATTGGAAACAAGAGAGGGTTAGATGATGACAAGTGTGCTCAAGTGGTTGTGGAGCAAAAGCCCCCCTTTGGAAGAGCTGACACAGATTAATTTTCTTTGCTGGAGCTGCAGAGGCTGGCAGTGCTTGGGTACCTCGACGTAGCAAAGCTCTCCCTGGTTTTCGCTGAGCTGCCCCTTGGCCCTGTTTCCGAGCTGACCATCTTCATCCCACAGCGAGTGTGAATATGAGCTGGATTTTGGCTGGCAATGCCAGGCAGTTGCAGGGCTGCATTCCCCAGGCTGCTCCCAGCCCAGAGGACGCTCCAGGCTTGTTTTCCTTTCATGGCTTTACTTTTCTGCCACGGTGAAGGAAGAAATGCTAAACTGCAGCTATCCGTGGGTTGTGCTGATTGGTTTGGCTCAGCAGAGGAGTGTTTCTCGAGATGGGCACTGCTCTGGCCCAGGGGACAGTGACCTGTCCTCCTCTGTGCCTGTGTGGGTGTGTGGCAGCTGCTGGACCCTGGTTCAGATAAAGGGATGAAAGGGCTCTGCCCTGCTGGGAGGGAGCTGGGATGAAAGCAGCAGCCTGGCGTGCCAGAGCTGCCATCTGAGCCTGTGGGTATCTGCCACCAAAAACATTTCCTTGAAGCACCAGAAGAGGGGCAGGTTGGTCTTTTTGATGTGTTTCTTCTAAGCACATGCCAGGGATGTGGACTTGCAGAGTCCTGGACAGTGGGGAGAAGGGGCTGGGGTGTTTTTCCCTTTGTCAGTGCCATTGGTGGCAGAAGCGTCCTGTGCCCAGCTGTTGGTGCCAGCAATGTGTGGAGGAGCCATGTAGTTTATGCTGCCCTGAGTGGGATACAGGGATCTGGAGATATAATACTCTGCTTCTGGAGTTTTCCAAATACCATTCAGCTTTCAGAGCTATTTGGGAGAGGAGACACTTAGTGAGGATCAGCACAGTCAGCGTGGATGCTTGCAGAGGGGATGGGAGAGGAGGGGTCTCCTTGGGAGAGGTGTCCTTGGCCAGGCTTTGGCTCTCCTGTGCTTCCCAAGGACCAGCAGCCCTTTCTCTTCCCAGCTCATTCACTGATTCCTGCATTTGAATCTCCCTGTTATTCAACCCCTACCTTTTGTGGGGAACACTGTGTGACGGGGGTCCTTGATAGGGGCTGGGGGCAGAGGGATTCCATGGGGCTCAGTGAAAGCTGAGTGTGGATGTGTGGGACACAAAACACGCTGCACACCCTGAGAGCTCCAGCTGTGATGTTCAGAGCTGTCATAAGCTGATCAAAACCAGATGATCTGCATCCGTCAGAGATCTTAAAGGGTCCTTCTCACTTCTTGGACTTTGTTGTGTGGCTGTGACCGCCACATCCTTGTCTGATCCAGGACGAGGGAGCTCAGAGCTGAGGGAACTCTGAGCAAGGGGTGGGAGTGAGAGCCGTGGGGAAAAGTGCTGGTGGTCCCGCTCCAAGGTGATCCCGGCAGCCTGGGGGAGCGGTGCGGTGTTAAATGTCATTTTAATGGGGACAGCAGCCCCTAAATGGAGCAAAACGCAACATGAGATGAATCAAAGCTGTGTTCATGGTGGAATATGGCCATGGCTTAAAAACTAATATTGCTGCAGGATTCGGGCTGTGTGTCACAGGAGAGCCTGAAAGGTTGGCCCTTGGCTTGGCCCAAGAAAAATGGGAGAAAAGCTCCTGGCTGCTGGAATGTCTCTGTTGAACTTAGGGTGGTGGGACAAAGGAGGGAGGGAGAGGAACAGTTACGCAGAATTTGCTTAAAAGGTACTTTACGCTCAGATCAGCAACAATGGAGAAAAGGGAGCAGGGAGAGGGGAGGGAGAATCTTTCTATCACCATAGTTGTGGGGGGTAAAGGGAAAGCCAGACTTTCCCCCTCCTTTGGAGTACCCCATCCCGTGGATTTAAGCTCTGGCTTTAAAAGGAGAATAAAAAATAATGAGGACATGGATAGATGGTTTCTTTTTATCTCTACAACTGAAGAGATAAATGTGACATTAATTATGTGACACAGCTTTGAAAATCATTATGTATCTCTGTTTTTTTTAAAAGGAGGGTTTCAGATTTCTGTCTGGGACTAATAAAGAAGGACAATTTGAAAAAGTAAGAACAACTTTAAAGATGATCTGTAGGGAGAGTTGATTGTCTTAATTTTCCCTTCTGTAGATGAAGCTTGTTCAGCTCTCCCATCTCTTGCAAGGGTGTGCAGGAGCTGCTGAGGGAGGGAGAGCCAGGAGGGAGGCCTGGCAAGTTTAACAGGACAGAACATGCTTTGGGATTGGTGAAAGTGAGATGGGACCATGAGAGGGGGAAGCACTGAGCTCTGCACCCCTCTGTCTCTGGGAGAGACGAAGTGACAGCAGTCAGCAGCACTGAGTGAGCAGTTTGTAATATTCTGTCGAGGTCTGCAAGCAGCTGCCTCCTGAGCTGGGTCAGGACAGGGCAGGGAGACCATCAGATGGGTGAGCTTTGTGATGGCATTTGAAGTTGTGGTGTAGGATCCTACAATAATTTAGGCTGGAAAAGCCCTTTAAGATCAAGTCCAGCCATAAACACAGGACTGCAAGGCCACCACTAAACCGTGTCTCCAAGTGCCACCTTATCATAGAATCATCACAGAATCTCAGGATGGTTTGTGTTGGGAGAGACCTTAAAGCTCATCTTGTTCCATCCCCTGACATGGGCAGGGACACCTTCCACTATCCCAGGTTCTTCCAGGCCCCATCCAGCCTGGCCTTGGGCACTGCCAGGGATCCAGGGGCAGCCACAGCTGCTCTGGGCACCCTGTGCCAGGGCCTGCCCACCCTCACAGGAACAATTCCTTCCCAATATCCCATCCAGCCCTGCCCTCTGGCAGTGGAAGCCATTCCCTGTGTCCTGTCCCTCCATCCCTTGTCCCCAGTCCCTCTCCAGCTCTCCTCTTGGACAGGGGAGCTCTGACCCTCCTGCCCAGGCTCCACCCAGGCACCCATGGCCCTGCACCACTGGTCACCTGTGCAGCCAGTGCAGCTCTTCAGCTTGGCAGGAGCTCTGCTGTCAGCCTGTCCTGGTGGGACCTTCCTGTCCCCTTTCTCAACCTCTCCATGGACGGGCATTTCTACTGGGCAAGCAGACACCTGGGTGAGGAGCAGAGAGGGTCTCGGGTCACTGCTTCTCATCAAAGCCCACCCCAGTGGCAAAGGGTCACTGTGCTTTGCAGCTGCCATCAGGGTTCTGGGGACACAGAAAGGACAATAGCGTGGTCACCGCAGGGAAACACCCTGGTGAGAAAACAGGGAGGTTCCTGCTGCTGTCAGTGCCCTCCCCTCCAGCCCCAAATAAATTCTGCAAACATGTCCCAGAGAAATGCACCCCTGAGTTTGGGTGGTTTGGGTGTCTAGAGTCCCTGGTGGCTTTGGGATTTTTTATAACATTCATCTGCATGCTGGATGGTGAAAGGCCAACAACTCCCAGGTGGCAACTCTCAAGGGAATTCCATCTTGCTGCCAGAGATGGGCTCCAGGGAAGAGCCAGGCAGCTCAGACACCTTCTGCAGGGAGGATTTTTCTCCTGCCTCATGCGTGGGGGCCAGGAGTCTGATGCAGCTGAGCCTGTTCCACCTTGGCATCTTCTCAAGGCAGGATCATGCCACGGTGTTCCTCCTCCTCCACCCTGATGGATGGTGGCCGGGCTGCTGGAGGACCTGCAGGATTATGTCACCCTTTGCGGTGGCTCCCACCGTGTGGTGAGTGCGGTGGCCCCGCCTCACCTCCAGTGCAGGCCCTGCTAATATTTGCTTTATGACACATCTCTGATAGTGTGCTCAGCCAGTCCCTAGAACTCAGCAGTGCCGGCAGTACGTCAGACCAACAATAACAGAAATAAATCACTCCACACTTTCCGTCGGGTGTATATTTAGTGGTTACTGTGCACGAGCCCTGAGGAGAGCCCGATGTGTTTATTGGGGCTGCCCTGCCCCTCGCAGCGCTGCCCCCGCACCAGTGCTGCTGCACCCCAAGGCTCAGTCACGCCGGGCTGCAGAGCCCAGGTCACCCCAGGGCTGTCTGTCAGCATCTCCATAAATCCTGGAGCTCTCTGTGCCCTCGCCCAGTGTGGACTTGAACTTTCCTTGGAACACAGGGAATGAGCAGAGCCCACCCAGAAGGTTTTGATGAGGGGAAGGGGGGAGGCCCAGGGATGCCCCCCCGTGAGGTGCTTCCCCCTCCCAGCTCAAACGATGGCTCTCATTTACGCTTAGGGGCGATGTCCCTTCTCCCATGCTGCCTCCCCAGTCTCAGCCCAGATGGAATTTTAAACACTCCAACCTCAGCGACCACCTTTCAGCTCCAAAGTTTTCTGAAGAAATAGAAGTGTGTGAGCCACAGGGTCCTTTTTCCTGTTGCACTTCCCTGTACACACTGTCTCGAGCCTGTATTCCATGGCAGCTCATGGCGGTACCTGGTGCTTAGCTAAAAAACCTCAGCCCTAGCAGTGTCACTGAGCCAGCTGCCCATGACACAGGGGGTTCCAGGGCCCATCTCCTGCTGAAGGATTCTCTCTGGTTTGCAGGGTCATTGGGCAGGTAGCACTGAGGATTAGGAGCAGTCTGGGAGGGAGCACCCCTGGGATGTGGGGAGGTTGAAGCCCGCAGCCCCAGGGTGTGCCATGGGGAGGAGCATCAGGGTCTGCAGGAGACATGGCCAGCTCTGCTGGTGGCCCTGGGCAGCGGAGGGCTGCAGAGCTGTCTCTGCACTCCCACGCCAAGCCCATGGCAGCTGCTTGGCTGTCCTCATGTCCAGCCTTGAGCTGCTGCACATGTGACTGGGGTGGAGCTATGAGTAATGATCCAAACCAAACCAGGACTTGGCTTTTCTGCCTGCAGGGAGGCTCTGGTCTGATTCTGCTCTGACCTCTGCAAAGTCTTTTTTCCACTAGGACACCCCTCAGGACAGAGTACCGGAGTGGTCTGCACCATTTTAAGCTCAGTGCAGTGTTAGGACCAGGCTTAGTGCAAAACTTTTGAGGATATTTTACCCACCATGCCACCAGTTGATCTTCTGAGTCAAAATCTTTGTGCCATTGCTAACCTTTTTCACAGTGGAGATTGTCACCTGCCTTCCTTGACCCTGAATGGGACCTTGCTGTAAGATCTTGCTTTAAAGTACGCTGGCAGGACAAGGGGGAATGGCTTTAAGATGAAGCAGGAATGATTTAGACCAGATGTTAGGAGTAAATTCTTCCCTGTGAGGGTAGGCAGGCCTTGGCACAGGGTGCCCAGAGCAGCTGTGGCTGCCCCTGGATCCCTGGCAGTGCCCGAGGCCAGGCTGGATGGGCTTTGGATCAACCTGGGACAGTGGGAGGTGTCGCTGCCCATGGCAGGGCTGGAACGAGATGAGCTTTAAGGTCCCTGCCAACAGAAGCCATGCTGGGATTCTGTGATCTCCTAAGGATCCGTCAGAGCAGAGAGTGGCAATGGACAGGACCTGTTCCTGTTTGCCATGGGCAGCTGCCAGACAGGCCATCTTCCCCCGGGGTGGGAATGTCCCTGGGAGGGATGGGCTCAGGGACAGCAGACACGCTCTATGGAGGATTTATGCTCTGAGATCAAGGCAGAGGTTGCCTCAGGAGCCCAGTGGATGAGGAGGTGGCCCTGGCCTCCAAAGCCCCCAAGAGCACCATGAAACCACCTTTGAGAGTGGCTGGTCCTTGCCTCCATTGGGCCTGGCTGTGCACAGCAGTGATGTGTTGTCAAGCATGTCCTCCTCTAGGCAGCTCAGCCTAGATCATGCCAAGGGCTAGCCTAACTCTGCTGCTTATATGGATCATCCATCTTTGCTCCAGGGCCTTGGCAGAGTGGGCAGAAGCTTTTTCCAGCAGCTCGTGGAAGCCAGTTCAAGGTTTCTCTTGGCATCAGTGCATTTCAGATAAGAACTGTAATTGCTGCTCAGCACTGTAAACCTCAGCTCTGCTCCGTGAGAGCCTGAGCCTGCCTGCCTTGGACTGGGAATGCCATGGAGCAGAAGAGCAGCTTCATGTCCTGTTTGCTGCAGGGCTGCTCCTGAGCACTGCAGTCAGATATCATTAAACCAGCACAGTCCCAGCCTGCCCGCAGTGAGGCTGGCTGGCTTTGGAAGCAGTCTGTGCCCTGGGATCTGGCAGTGCAGGTGCTTAGAGTCACTGAGTGCTGCACTGAGTGGGTCTTTCACCTCTGGAGGGGGCAGAGCTAATGCCAATGGGCAGGAGGCTGGGCAGCCCCAGCCACGGAGGAGGGTTGTGCTGGAGAAATGTGGCTGTGCACAAGGGGCAGCATCAGGCAAAAGATCTTCATCTGGTAGGAAAAGCAGCCCCTGCCGTGGCAGAGAACTGGATGTAGCTGTTTCATAGCATTCTTTCTGCATCCCTAGGATTTTTGGTGTGATTTTGGACTTGTCAAAGCCCTTGGGGCACCCTGGCTGTTAACCATTATCTGCATTTGGCCAGGAGTGATCTGTGGGCAGAAATGAGTGGTCACCCTCATGTGTGGAAGATGCCTTGGTTCCTATGCCTGAGATACAGCAGCTCAAGCAAGCTGGGATTGCCAGTTCCTACATTTCTTTAGCGTTCAGCCCAGTGAGAACCAGATTTTAATTTAGGCACATCACCTGGCCACCCTCAACCTGCTGAACCCTGCAGGGTTGTCACCTCACCCCTCCCAGCCTGTGGTGATGACTCTGCCTGGGCCCTCATTGTTCTTGCAAAACATTTGCTCTGCAATTTGTTTTGTTGCAGTAGCTCTTGCTCTTAATTGGAGGGAACCTGCAATCAAATCAAAAGTGTCACAAGCCTTGTTGCTGTCCTTGCCTGTGACAAGCAGCAGTGGCAGCAAGGCAGCTTCTATATTTCATCTCTTGAAGTGTTCAAGGATAGGCTGGATGGGGTGTAGGGCAAGGTGGAAGGTGTCCCTGCTCATGGTAGGTAGTAGAATGAGATGAGCTTTAAGGTTCCTTCCAACCCAAACCAGTCTGTGATTCTGTGATTCTGTTTCCACTTTCCTTTGCTGGTCAGTGAAAAGTGCAGGAAGATCATTTGTCTTCCAGGCTCTCCTGGATCTGGGTCGTTGGGACCAGCTGGAAACCAGGCACACACCTTTCCCAGGGTGCTCCCACCTACTGCCTTCACAAGGGCGTACACAACAGCTGGGTGAGAAGAAGATCCTATTTCCCTGTTAAAAGGAGCATGCAGATGTCTGAATGCAGATGCTGCACATACTGCTGTTGTGTCCTGCAGCTTCCCAAGGTCTCGGGTTAGAGTGGTTGATAGGTTTAATTCAGCCTGGAGTTCCTATCCAAGTCTCAGCTTCTGGATTGCCCAGTGCCAACCACAATCTGTGGGGATACCCAAAACCATCTTCCTGTGAAGGTGGAGAACGAAATTTACCCGGACAAGCCAAGTCTGGTGCGTGAAAGCAGTGCATACTTAGCTATGCTCTGCTTGCTGCCCCGGGGTGTCAGCCTTGCCTTCCTCTGATGATGCCTCTGATAGGGGGGAGAAATGGGAAATAATTGCTAGTTACCAGTTCTGCACAAACAAAACTTGACTGCTGGGTAGCTGCAAGCTAATGACCAAGATTTGGTGGTGGAAGCATCATGTGGAAGCATCTTTCTGTGGTGGATAAGGATCTAAGCCAGCACCTCCCTGCCTCTGGTGCTGGGATCTCTTCGGCTCAGCTTGTGAGGTACAAGGCTTATCTCAATATTAAAACTGATAATGATGAGTGTTTCTTAAATCCTTCCAACTTCAAACACTCTCATGGTTGTAGTGCTGTGGTGCCTTTCAGCTGAGACAGCTCTAAGTTATCAGCAAGGGGAAAGCAGAGGGTCCTTGTGCTGCCGGGCAGAGGAGGCAGCTCTGCAGCAGGGTTGGGATGTATTCAGCAAACCCACACAGCTCTGGGGATGGGATCCCTCCCCTCTTGCCATGTACTCCCCTCTTGTAACACAGCAGGAATGGAGTCATTGGATAGAGCAGAGGAAGTAATTCCAGATTGAAGTAGAAATAGTGAGTGCAGCCCTCAGGTACCTAAAGTGGATCCAGGAGAGCTGGAGAAGGACTTTGGACAAGAGCAGAGTTTGATGGGATATTGGGAAGGAATTTTTCCCTGGGAGGGTGTTGAGGCCCTGGCACAGAGTGCCCAGAGAAGCTGTGGCTGCCCTTGGATCCCTGGATGTGTCCAAGGCCATGAAGCACCTGGCCTAGTGGAAGGTGCCCCTGCAATCAGATTGGAACCAGATGATCTTGAAAATCCCTTTCAACTCACCCCATTCTATGAGAGATGTTATACTCTGGGTGTAGGTTTATCCTTCCCTCACAGAGGTGAAGCTGGTCAAGAAAAGGCTGCTGAGGATGCTCTGCTCTCTCCCCAGTGACAGGGCTGAGGCTCAGGGGCTGTCACTGCCCGGGGGGGTCTGCAGGCACTCGTTTGTCCCTCCTTACACAGCTGGCGATGCTGTGTGGGGGTAATGAGGTGGAGGTGGATCAGAGTTAAGCCCTGCCTGGCCTCCCTGTTGCACGCAAATGGATTTTCAGCTCCAAACAGTTTGTTGGGACTGCTGGGACACCCCCATACTTTCTCCTGCTCTGTGGGTGCCAGAAAAAGCTTTGTCTAAAACAGCTTCCCATCAGGGAAGGATGCGTTTCAGCATGGCCTCAATCACCAGACTGCAGCAAGACTGAGTTTTGCATTTATTTTTCATCTTCACTGAGCATCTGCTCAGATTCTTTTCTGAGGTTATCAGGCAGTAACTGCTACCTTCTCCAAAATGGGATCACATCCCTGCCTTGAATGTCACAGAATGCCTGGTGGTTCCAGCCTGTTCCACCCCGAACAGCAGCTGCTGGGAGTCTCAAAATGAAGGGGGACAGGATGACAGAGGGCTGGTTATGGAGGGGAACTCTCCTCCTTTTATAGAAATAAGTGCTTTGAAACCTGTGCTGGATACCAGGAAATTCCTCACCTCCCCCAGTCTGGGCCTTTATGAAAGCAGGTGATGGTTTTGCTCCACAGGGAACACCTGCAGCCAGCAGAGTCAGGGGGTGTCCCTGCAGCAGCCATGAGTCCTGGGTAGCTGGCATGTCACCACAGCACTGGGGCTGGAGCTGTGCAGTGTTCTCTCTTTGTGGAGGATTTTCCCAGCCAGTGACATCCCTTGCCCAGGAATGGGACAGGGCCAGACAGCTGGTTTGGAAGAAAAGGCAGGGAAATGCGCTGCTGCCTGCTGGACACACACCCCTCCTGCCCCAAATACCCCAAAATGAGCTGGTCCTCAGTGTTCAAGGTAGGGGTGGAGCAGTGCTGCAACACCCAGCCAGGAGCCTGGATAATTTCAGGCTTATTTTTTGTTTCCCAAATACTTTTCAGCAGAGGTTCCCAGAGCACATTTCAAATAATAGGCAAATTTTCTTTTTACTGCCCCTTTCAGGCTACTAAATCCTGTTTTCCTTTTCCACAGGAGCAATTTTGGGCACACGGAAGGTGCAGACACACACAGTGCAGCTGAGGCTGGGAGAAGTTAATCTAAGAGTCCCAGGCTTGACTACTCCTTTTTATGCTGTTTCTGCCAGATTTGGGTCTATGATTCTCCACAAAAGGTAGCCAAGGCAAAATAAATGTGGGATTAGATGGTACATGGAAGCAGACTGGGTGATGGGTCCCAGCCAGGCTCCAAATCTGCTCCTGATGCCAGGGTTTATGGATTGCTATTAATCTGAGAGGTGGCTTTGTACACTTAATAGGTGTGACTGATCCTGGTGCCAGGAGATTGGCCATTCTCATCAGGTCATTCTTTATTTATAACCTAAAGCAGCTGGAAGTTTCCTCCTGGAGGTAGCGGAGGTCTCGGAGCTGCACTGGCAGGGATGCGGCAGGGTTGGTCCTTCTGCTGCCACCAGCCTGCTACGAGTTGGCCTCAGGGTGAGTCCTGGAGTCGTGGTGGCAGGAGCTGGGATTTCCCTCCCTCTGGCACCGGGAAGGAGCAGAGAAGCAGCTCTGGAGAAGGACCTGCAGCTCCTCTCAACCCACAGCCTTCTCTTGCAAGGAGAGGCTGTGCTAAGAGAGACAGTGCTCAGGATGGAGAGGGAATCCTCTCCCTCTGTGACCCAACCCCTTACCACCCATCCATCAATTTAAAAATAGCTGGTGGGGTTTTTTTTTTAATCCCAGAAGCCTCAGGCTGGTGGTGAGACCAGTTGGGAAGGGGAGGGAGCGATGTGCCTGAGCGTGCACTCAGTTCAATTAACCAGCGCCATGTCAAACACCACCAAGCTCCCTGCCCCCTGCCTGGCTCCCATTAGCTCTCCCTTTAATGAGAGCCTGCTCAGCTAATTAAAGAGCCTGTGCCAGTAAGCCATGGCACAGGGTTGATGGTGGGAGCTTTTCTGAGCAGGATGTGAAGGGAAGAGGGATCATGCTGGCAGCAGCTGCTTGGCTGGGGGCCCTGTAGATTCAGCTCACCCCCACCAAGCTACTGGAAATGGAATATCAGGTTTTAAACCCTGCTTATAAATACGAGTGCGGGAGCTGATGCAACCCTGGCAGACGAGAGCGAGGTGTTTGGAAACAGGAGACTTTTGGCAGGGAAGGAGAGCTGCCCCACTCCCCCACATCAGCCGGCAAAGCTGCTGAGGGGTCCCTGCCCCACCGCGCTCCCGCCTCCTGGACTGGCCTGGGGCTGCACTGAGGGAATTAGCTGGGCTAATTAGCAGGCTCCATTGGCTCCCGAGTCTCTCTCCCCCTCTGTAATAAGTTATTCAGCCCGGAGAAGAGAAATCTCTGGTGAGACCTTAGAGCCTCTTCCTGTTCCTAAATGGGCTACAAGAGAGCTGGTGAGGAGCTTTGGCCCACAAGCAGGTATTGGGAGTGACAAGATGAATTTCTGAAGCACTTAGGACATCTTGATTCCCCCCTCCAAGAGCAGATCTGTGCTGAGGTGGGTCAGAGAGGGGCTGGATGGGAAGCCGAGGGAAGGGTGTTCGCAGAATCTCAGAATGGTTTGGATTGAAAGACCATCTCATGCCACCCCCTGCCATGGGCAGGAACATCCCCCACCAGCACGGGGTGCTCCGAGCCCTGTCAGCCTTTCCCCATAGGAGAGGTGTTCCATCCCTTGGCTGTTTCAGGACACGCTGAGCCCTGGCAGCACCCATGGGTGTTTTCTGGCTGAGGTCTGGTGTCAGAGCTCTGTCTGCAGCCAGCTCATCACCTGCAGGGATTTGGGAGTGACAGTACCAAGCCAAATCCACCTCTCCTCCCTGTGTTTGTGGCAGCTCCAAAAATCGTGTTGCCATTGATAGCAGAAATGTCCTGCTCTGAGTGGGGCAAGTGGGGGTCCCAGTGATTTAGCTGGGGTGAGGCCCTTCCACTGCAATCTCTTAGCTGGTTCACAGCGATGACTGTAATTTATGAGGAATAAACTTTGTTTGGAATTCAGGAAGGAATTTTGCACCTGCTGAGGAGTATTTTGGGCTGGTATAGAAGAAGCACAGCAAAGACTCTCAAGAATAATGAACTGTGTAGGTTTCAAAGGAATGTCTTGAGCAGCCTAATGGTTTGATACCTGTGAAGGTCCTTGCAGGACTTTGTCACCAGGCATTTATCAGGTGTCAGAGAGTGATGGGAAGCAGGGGAGGGCAGGGCAGGGATAAGGAAAATCAGAAGTTTTGGGTGTGGGGGCTGCTCTTGGCTCTGTGCCCAGACCTGCTGTGTTCTGCACCTTTCCATCTTGCCTATTTTCCTTTCCAGCAGTGGTTTTGTTCCTCATCTGAGCTGAGTGCTGCACCAGCCCATGGCTCTGTAGAGGATAAAAGGCAGCCCCCACTCTGCTCCCGCAGCCTGAGCCCTGTTCCTCACTTTCTAAACCATCCTGTGCCTCCGTCCCTGAGCTGTAGGATGCTTTGGCCAGGTTTGGATGTGTCTGCAAGGGTAGAGCTGCTGTTTCTGCAGCCCCTGGGAGGGCAAAGAGCTGATAAGGAGATGTTGGTGCATCCCTGCCTCCCTCGCACTGTCGTCCCCTCTGGTACTGAAAATCCGGCGAGTTCTGTGCGGTCACTCCGGGATTTTAATTCCAGCACCGCGTCTCTCTCCTCCGTGCCCCGAGCCCCGTGCCCCGTCGGGGGCCCGGTGCTTCAGCAGCACTGCCTACGGCCGGGGGGATGTGGAGGGAGCGGGGATGAGCGGGGAAATCCTTCCCGTGCACCCGCCTGCGGAGCCCTTTAGATGTCGCGCTGGAGCAGCGAGTCCCCCGTGAGCCCTCGGCCTCCTCCTCCTCTTCCTCCTCCTGCTCCTGCTGCTGCTCCCATTCGCCTCCAGCCTGGCCGCGGGACGCTCCGGTAACTGTGTCTGGCTGCGGAGCCGTGGCTACCACATCGCCTGGCACCCACGGAAGGGGCTGCCACGACTCTAGTCCGTGGCTTGGAAATAGCTTGGAGATCTGTTGGGATCTTTAGGATCTCCTGGGGTCTCGCAGGGTGCTGCCTGGTGCCGTTCCCCCAGCCGTGGGGAGCTGCCGCTGCTCCCCGCTCTCCCGGGAAGGGTATAAAATCCCTGTCCCTGCCGGAGCTGCCTGGTGTCCGGTTACCCCAGGCTCCCAGGCATCCTCCTTGCAGGGCCGGGGCTGTCTCACATGCCGACATGCTCAGGGCTCTTGGCCGGCTCTGGGGAAAATCTCAGTTCAGTGGCGGTGATATGGTGTGGGCAACATTTTGGGGAACGCTGGGAACTCCTGGGACAGGAACACTCATCTCCTGTTTCTCCATGTCCCATGCACAGGTGATCAAGCAGAATTCCAGCTCTGGGGTGGGACGCAGGATTGGAAGGGGTCAAAATAAGGAGCTTTCCCCACTCTACATGTGCTCCTACCCCTCTCCCCCAGGGCAGGCTGCTTGTGACTTCTGCCGTGTCTCTCACCCCCTGGGATTTTTGCCCCACTCTTGTGTTATTAGCTCTCGGCTTTCCATTTTCTTGGCCTAATTTTTCATTTGCTTGTTCCTTTTGCAGTCTGAGCCTTGGTCCCTTCTCCCAGTGCTGGCTCTCTGCCCACCCTTTGGTCCTGAGGCAGCTCCTGGGTGATGCTGCCCCATGGAAGGGGAGAGCCCTGCCTGGCGGGGGAGGTCTCCAAGAGACCCACAGCCCAGTGAGGCACCTCTTTGAAACGAGCTGTCCAGGTGTAAAGTATCCTTCTGCTGGCACATTAAATTGTATTTCCAGTCTTTTTGGGGGCCTGTCCCCTGGACTCAAACGCTCACGCCCTGCCTGCACTTTGTCTTCGGTAAGCTGTTTTGGGGCTGGTTCATTTTCTTCCTGCCCTGCCATTTCCAAGGTGAGTGACATCAGAAGCTCCAGGGCTGAGCCACTGGAGGGGGAGGGATTTGGTTGTGGAAAGATTGGATTATTCGTTTCAAAGGTAGATCCTGCTTCCCTGGAGGTGGTTCCAAAAGGCCTGGAATTGCTTCCAAAACTCCAATTGGGCATGAATGCTGTGCCCCCTGCAAAGCACTCCTGCCAGGCTCTGGGTGGGATCTCATCCCAGCAGGATGCAGCCCAGCCCTCAGGACATCCTGGGGTGCTGTTTGAGGAGCTGAATCTGGTTCCCTTGACCCCATGGCCCTCGGAGCTCCCTGGTTTGCAGCAGTCCCTCTGCCAGGTGCAATGCAGCTTGAATTCCTGCCTTGTGGGTCTGAGCTCTTCCTCCACCTGTGGTGGCTTTATCTCTCCTTGGTTCCCACCGGGAAATGGATACAGGGAAGCTGCTTTCTGGAGGAGGCACCTTGAGGTGTGGAGGGGGCAGGCATTTGAGTTTCACTTGCAGGTGGTCCCCAGAAAAGCCACCATGGGCAGGAGGCGTCAGTGCCTGAGCGGTGCGAAAATGTCCTCTGTGAGCCAGGCTGGCTTTCCAGACCCCCTGGATGAGGACGGCTGAGCCTTCACCAAAGGTCAGGTCCTGCTCCGTGAGACTTTTGCCATCTCTTTCAGCAGACGGCAACTTCTGGGCTGATGCATTTGGGAAAGAGAGGAACAGAAAAAGCAAATATTATTTATGGTTCTTCCACCGGTCATTTGCTGCTTGCAAGAAGGAAGCTGTGTTGGGTTGCTGGATGGTTCCCAGGGAGAGGAGATCTCCATGGATTCCAGCTTCTTTCCGCAAGGCTGATGGTAGTGAGAGGGGAAAGCAAAGGCAAGGAGAGGAGCTGCATGGATGCAGTGCCGTGAGGGGTGATACAGCACTGATGGTGACCAGCGTGCTCCCAGGGCTGGAGCACGATCCCTCCCAGTGCTGTTGGGCCCTGCTGGGTGCATGAAGCACCACCAGCAGCCAGGATGTGGGTGAAACAGGGAAGACGTTCTCATTCCCTTTCCCAGCAGACTGGAGGAACAGCAAGAAGCAGGTTCAGTGCTAGGAATATGGGAGTACAGATGCTTCTCCCCTCCTTTCCTTTCCCCCTGATGTTCTGTGGGGTTTCTCTCCAGCCCCTTTGCAGCCCTGCACAGAGAGGCTGCAGCACCGGGCACAGCTCACAGGGATCCCAGGGTGCAGCGCATGACCTGTGGGAAATGTGGGACGGTGGCAGGAGGGCAAGGGGAAAGGAGCAGGAGAGGGTGTCCCCCTGAGCCCCCCCTCCCCGTCCCACCAAACGTGTGGTGAATTCCTGCTGGCTGGGCTCATGTGAGAGCATTATCCCCAGGATGAGCTCATGTGCGAAGCACGCGGGTTATCCGTGTGATTCCGGGTGCTGGAGTTATGTGCAGTTGCCATTTCCACGCATTCCTGGGTTAACAGCCGATCAGGTTTCACTGTTCACATCCCCATTGAGTACTTGGGGCTGTGGCTCCGACAGTGGTGATGGAGCGAAATCCCTTGGCTGTCTGGCTTTTGCTTTCCCCAACCTGTCCTTCCTTGTTCCTCTTCCTTGATCTGCTCCAGGTCCTCCCTCCTCTCTCCTGTGACATTGGCCACACTGCAGGTTCTCCATCCCCTTCCTCATTTCACCTTGATGCTGCTAGAAGTTGGTTGGGGCCATCACTGTGTGGGATTCTTGGAGAGCTCCTGTCCCCTCGCTGGTGTGTGGATCAGGCTGGCGATGAGCCACCAAATCCATCAGAACCCTTGCTCTGCTCCAGTGGGGTGTCCTGGCAGAAAACCAGAGTCTGGAGCAGGGTAATTCCCCCTGTCCCTTCATCTCTGTTTCCTCACTCATGGGAGAACCTCAGGGAAGATGAACAGCTGAGGAAGGACACCTGTCTGTGATCTACCAAGAGACTCAGCTCTCTGTTTATCATTCAGTCTCCAGTGGGTCAGTGATGGGACCAGCCCTGGAAGGGTGTTTGTGACTACAGTGGAGGGTCAGGTCATCTCAACCGCTCCAGCCAGGCCATGAGAGAGTCTGCAAGGCTCTGGGGTGTCTGCACATGGCTGTTGAGTACCCGTGGCAAAGGACACTCTTACTTGCTCAGTTCTTGCCTCTTTCCCCGGTGAGGAAGGGATGGGGGAACCAGGACAGCCATAAGTTGCAGAAAATGAGCTCTTCTAGGTTTGGTGGGTGTCCGTGTGGAGGAGGAGGCTCAGGGCTGGCACCAGGCTGGTCTGTGTCCCAGAGCACAGCTGGCTGTGACACTCAGGGTGTCCCCTCACCTACACCCATCCAGGTGTGTCTCCAAAGGGTGAAGCCGATGCATGTAGATCACTGTCCATCTCATTAGCATCACTGCAGAAGTGGCTGGAGCCTGTTCCTCTTGTTCCCAAGGTCACCCCAGCTGTGAGAGGGCACATCTGCATGGAAGCTCATGGCTATGCTGGAATGTCCCCTGTAACTTCAGGGCATGAATTTGCTGCCAGTCCATAGCACAGACAAGTCTACAAGCCTTGAAGTGACCTTCAGAGCCAGGGCCAGGCAGGGAGACCATGGAGGTGACGATGGGGAAATGTCACTGCTTAGATTTCCCTGGTTCCAAGTCAGGGAGTGAGTTGGATGAGGAAAGAGCCTGATCACCCAAAATGGGTTTCCACACTGAATGCAAGGGCCCACAATACCAGAGTGGAATTGGCTCATCCCTTGGGACTCTGCAGAGGAGTGCTTAGAAAGAGAACTGTGGGAGGGCTGGACCAGCTGGGGACCAGGTGAATTTTCTGCTCTGCTGAAAGTTGAAGGTGTTGGCTGAGCCTTGGGTGGTCGGGCAGGTACTCTGCAGGTGTAAGTGTTGGTGCTGGCTCTCGCAGTCCTGAGTCCATCCCCTCTCTCCTACTCACCTCTGCAAGGATGGGAACTGTATCCTACTACAGCAGAGAAGAGCTGCTTTGGATGCTCCTGGAAGTAGCCTATTAAAAGAAAAATAATGCATGAATCGCCCTTTTCCGGAGAGTTCCATGCTGCCAGTTTGTTAGGACGTGAGAAAGAGGCATTTATGACAGCAGCCTCAAATAAATTCCTGAAACTGTCTGTGTGAATGGGGCAGAGGACTAAACTCAGAGACTGATTTAATTGTTTTTCTATTTTCTGTGCCTTAAAAAGCAAAGGATGGAGTGACGTGAATAGATATAAAACATGATAATGGCCAAATTTGGAAAAATCTTAGGAAAAACTGGAAGGACACGGCTGTGATCATGGCAAATGTGTGTGCTGCCTTCTTGTGCAATGATCCTGCACTGTGTGGATACGGGCACCGACGTGGTCCTACATCCTTATTGGGGGGGGTGGGCTGACATGTTATTTTAGAAGGTATTTTATATATATCCTAGCTTTGCATTGCAGCTCTGTTACCTTTGTTACAAGAACCTTTTTAATTTCCTGCTTTTTTTTTCCCCCTGTGAAACATTAGATGCTGTAAGTGAAGTTCCCTTTGTCAGTGTGTGGAGAAAGAGGGAGGGCTGAACATGAATGTTTGGAGGGGAGATGCTCCCCTGCTTGGAGAGAGGGAGATGGGAGTACAGTGGGTTCCACCCCTGGAGTGATGGAGGGGAGTCAGGTGGAAAGAAAACAGCCGAGGATCAAACACCTGAGTGTGCACTGAGCTGTGCTGGTTCAAACCTTCTTCTTGTTCGGCAGCAGTGAGGTGAAGGGTGTTGACATATTAAGTGGTGTCAATTAGGCTGGGAGTTAACACCTTATTAAGCGGGACTGGGGACAGTTGGCACCTCCAAGCCTCCATGTCTGCAGGCTCGGCAGGGACACAGCATGGAGAGACTTGTTCCCGACCATTGGGGAACTGCCAGTCGTTTCTGAGATCCATAAAACTCTTCTGGCTTATGAACGAGGCAGAAAACCCTTGGCAAATCCAAGGGCTAAATGTAAGTCTTTGGGAGTTAGAGGAGCCAGCCCAGCTCCAGGGTTGTGGCCCTCCCTCTGGCCAGCTCTGCCACAGCAGCTCAGGGCAGGTGCTGCCTTGGCTCATGTTTTCCGTCAGGATTGTCACCACCATTCCCAGATCCTGTGCCCACTGAAATCTGGGGCACGGTGTTCCTGGGGGTTGGATGGGGGGCCTGGCAGTGTCACCTCTCCTTACCCTGCGTGACTCCAGCTGGTGAGGGAGCATGGTGTGCCAACACCTGCAGTGCTTCTCTGTGCTCAGGGGCAGGGATGTTGGTGTCCCACTGCAGCTGCTCAGCTCAGGCAGAGGAACCGCCTGGGTCAGGGGTTTTGTGCTTTGGAGCCCTTTGCTACCAACTTTGCCAGGATACTGCAACCAGCCGGGAGCTTCTTCCCAGCCCATCAGCCATTCCTGGGCCTGCTGTGGGGGTGGCAGCCTGGAGGAAGGGCTCATTCCTCAGTGACTGGAAGAGGGAGAGGAGTCCATGAAATGCAACAAATCCTGTCAATGTAGCACTTTCTATCGTGATTACTGGGATGCATGTCCATAAGGACCTTTTATGAGACCCAGGCCCTGTATTTGCCAATTTGCATTTACTGGCCTTGTTTGTCCTGCTCCTGATTCAGCCCATCTGAGAAATTCCAGGGATGCTGTTGGGCTTTCTTGGGTTGTTGCCCCATTTGGAGGGTGAAACCCTGGCCAGTCTCAGGGGTGGCAGTGGGGATGCCCTTGGAGCCCCTTGGTGTGGAACAGGACATGGCCCATGGGGCTGGGTATATTTTGGGGCTGGCCTCTCTTCCAGCTGGGCACGGTGCAGGAGGAGTTGTGCCTGCCAGGACATCCCAGTACATGGCAAGGGGAGCTGATTTTCCTACACTGGTGTTGGCTGGTATTCCCAAATGCAGCTGGGGAATGCTCATCTGAGTTCCCAGATTGCTTCCAACCTCTTTCCTTGCAGGTTCCTTCAATGGGATGACCGTGTGGCCTGGGGATGGGGTGAGGTCTATTCCTGCTTGGACAACCTGGGTGCTGCTCTGCTCCAGCCTCTGCTGACATCACCGGTGGAGTCAGCATCCCTGGAAGTGTTCAAAAAACATTTGGATATGGCATTTGGGGACAAAGTTCAGTGGGGCACCTTGCAGTCCTTGGTTAGTGGTAGGACTTGATGATCTTTTCCAACTGTAATGATTCCATGATCCTGTGATGTCCACACCACCCTCTGCCTTTTCCTCTGCTTTCTCCTCTTCTCCCCATGTTTGAGAAGGGGGTGGATTTGCCGGACTTTGTGAGCGGTGATGTCACTGCTGTCCCTGTGGCATGGCAGGGTGATGTCACAGCACCGTGATCCCGAGGAGGAGGAGGCTCCGGCAGGCGCGAACACGCGGGAGGGGCTGTGGGGGGAACCATGAACTGAACCGGGATGGAGCAGCGTCAAAGCCGAGCAGGCGTCAGAGCTGCTCCACTGTCAGTGTGATGGCTCTCAGTGTTTGCTTTTATGTGACAGCTGCTTCCAAAGGCTGGCGGCTCTCCAGGAGCCCAGGCGGGGTGAGTGGTGTGGCCAGTCCTCCGGCAGCATGCCCTGCCCTTCAGAGAGACAGGCTCTGTGCTGTGGACAAGAGGCATTTTTGTGGTTCTTGCGGTTCCCTGTGTGTTTTTTTGTGAGAAGGGAAGAGGCAACTGGAGCACAGACTCTCGGCTGGAGCGCGCTGCGGGTCAGGCAAGTGGCCCTGGGGTGTTTGCAGTGCCTGGCCTGGCTTGGTGCCCACAACCCAGGGTGCTGCTGTGGGTCCCCAGGAGCTGCAGGCTGAAAGGAAGGTGTGTGATCTCCAGAACCACATCCCTGGGCTCCTGTGCTCACTGTGCCCACCCTGTGCCCACCCTGTGATAGCCCCTGCCTTGCCTGCTGGGCTAGGGGAAGAGCCCAGGATAGCCCAGGACATCGGGGCTTTGCTGTGGCCTGGGGTTTCCATGTCTGCTGCTTTGGCACGGGGCTGTGTTGAAGGCATCTTTTACCCTGACAGCAAACCCATGGTGACAGCTACCGCGAGGGGTGAGATTAAAACCAGATGCACCTCTCTCTCTCAAACGCCAGTGAAGCCAGAAACAGCCCCCTGGGGACGGGTAGTCTGGGAAGGGCTTGGATGTGCTGCTTTTCCCCTGCTCAGCCTCGGAGCCCAGAGGCACTGCTCAGCCCAGGGCCCAGGAGTGCCCAGCTGTGCTGCCGGTCTGCAGTGGGCACGGTGGGGCCCTTGCCCAAGAGGCAGCGAGGTCCGGAGCACGCGTGGCCACGGCTAATGAGGAAAGATGTCGTTAATTAGAACAAGGCAGCGCATCGAATGTATGGCGCCGGCTTTGAAAGGGCTTTGCGTGTTGTCTTCGTTAGGGGTGTGAGAATGCAGCTCACTCGCTTTTTCTTTCTGAACAAATTAAGGACACATTTCACCCATCAGGAGATGAAATAAAATACGAGCAGGGAGGGAGTGTGCCTGGCGAGCTCCCTGGGCCCGTCCAGCCTCCTCTGCCCCGCCTGGCCCTGCAGCATGCAGGTTTTGCCAGACCCCTGCCCGCCCTGGCAGCAGCATCTGTTGACCCCTATCTGCCATCACATGGGGCCTCACGACCTTCCCAGCTCACCTGGGCTGGGCAGGGTGACAAGGTGCAGTTTGGGGCTCCCATGGGCTTGGCAGGGTGGAGATGCTCATGACTGGAGCAGCTGGTGGAACTTGAAGCCCTCAGAATGCTCTGGCCTCGTGGCAGACTGAGGTCTGTACCACGGTGGGATTCCTCTCCTCAGTACTGGCCATACAGATGGCATATGGCACTCCCTAAATTATTTTTAAATTTTCCTGCTGCTGAACTTGACCTCCCCAGAGAAACACCATCACCATCATGGGGTCTGGAGTGGAGGATGAGGTGTGGGCTGGAGGAAGAGACAGGGAATAAAATACAGCTGTTCCTGTGAACCATTGCAATGCTGGTGTTTTGCAATTAATGGTTCCAAGGGCCACAAAGATGCTCCAAGAGCTGGAGCCCCTCTGTTCTGCAGACAGGCTGGGAGATCTGAGTGTGTTCACTTGGAGAAGAGAATGCTCTGGGGACACCTCAGAGCCCCTTCCAGGGCCTAAAGGGGCTTCAGGAGAGCTGGAGAGGGACTCAGGACAATGGCCTGGAGGGACAGGCCAAGGGGCTAGTGTTAGATGGGATATTGGGAAGGAATTGTTCCCTGTGCGGGTAGGGAGGCCCTGGCACAGGGTGCCCAGAGAACCTGTGGCTGCCCCTGGAATTGTTCTAGACTGTTTTGGACAGGTCTTGGAGCAACATGGGGTAGTGGGATGTATCTCTGCCCATGGCAGGGGCTGGAATGAGATGGGCTTTAAGGTCCCTTCCAGCCTCAACCATCCTGGGATTCTGTGAAATTGGCACAGACAGCTGCCAGCTCCAGCTCCGTGGGAACCTCTGCGCTCAGAGCCGGCAGGGATGTGCTGGACAGCGGGGCCAAGGTGTGCTGGGCACAGCACGTGGGCTCTGCTGGGAGAGGCTCTGCAGCCAGCACAGCTGGGGAGGCCCATCCAGGCTGAGGACATGGCTCTGGCCAAGCAGCCATGAAGGGACTCCATTCCCTGGCACCGCTGTCTCACTCCTTGTTTCAACCATAGAGCATCAGAACTGTCGGAGCCTGAGAAAAAAACCCCGGTGCAGCCATCCCTCCCCCCTCAGTAATCCATTCCCTGAGCTGGATTTAGGGATTCACTGTGGCATTAAATGCAAATAACAGACGAGTCGGTTTCGCCCCAAATGGGGGAGGAAAACGAGTCTGGGAAAGGAGTTTGTGTGCGGTAACGTAACCGTAGCTCAGAGGGGCCCACGGCTCCACGCTCTGTGTGTCTCTGCGTGCCTCTGTTTTATCCCTAATACTCGTGGACTGCTGGCTTGTAATGTGACGACTTTTCAACGTCAATAATGTATTGAATAACACTGTCAGAAACAGGGGAAGCGTTAACTCTTTCCCTAGGCTGCTGCTCGCTGTGGGAGCCTCTGCAGAGGAGCTGTGGTCCCACGGGCAGGGCTGGGGATATTGAAACCCAGCCCTAGGAAGTCTCGTGTCCCAAGATTTTTCCTGCGCCCCAGGCACAGGGACAAGAGCGATGGGAACCTGGTCCCTCTCCATCTGATGGTAGTCTAACTGAGGGCTGCAGACAGAGTGTGGCACATTTTACCACAGAACTTTTGAATTAGTTAGGAATTTACCAATTAAGTCATGTTAACTGACAAGGCATTGCTTGCTGTTAAATTTGGCACATCTCTAATTTTTTCCCTGTCCTGGTGACTGAGGAGCAGCTTTTAGCATTTCCAGAATGGATGTTCCCCACATGAGAAATGCCTCTGTCTCTTGCCTGTTCCAGCCCAGCTGGGACCACTTCCCATCTCACACTGGTACTTACTCCTGCCCTGTCTTTGGTGACATTTCCTGCTCACCAAGACAGCATTTCCTTTTCCCTATTCCTTGGTGAATGTAATTTTTTTCCCATCATGGCTGCTATGGCCAGCAGGCAGCAGTTGCTTTGTAAGCCATTAAGCACAGAATCATAGAATCACTAAGTTTGGAAAAGACCTTTAAGATAATCAAGTCCAACCATTAACCCAGCACTGCCAAGCCATAAGTGGCACATCCACAGAGCCTTTACATCTCTCAAGGGATAGGGACTCCACCACTGCCCTGGCCAGCTGTGTCAGTGCCTGACCACCCTACCCTTACTGTTAAGAAATTTTCCCAGTATCCAATCTAAATCTCACATGGTGTAACTTGAGACTGTTTTCTCTTGTCCTGTAGCTGCTCCCTGGGAGCAGAGCCCGACCCCCGCCCCGGGTGTCCCCTCCTGTCAGGGAGTTGTGCAGAAGCCACAAAGTCCGATCTGAGCCTCCTTTTCTGCAGGCTGAACCTGCATTGTCCTTGCTCTCACTTGCTGTTCTCGGGGAAGTTTCTAAAGAGGGACACGCTGGCTCCCTGTCAATGGAACCCGGTGGTGCTTCCCCAGCTCTTCCAGGAACAGCAGTGATTTCCATGAGCCAGGAGCAGACAGTGTCCCTGTGTGGTCACTGCCTGCCCCGGTGTCACAATGTCGCTCCAAGGTGTCATCCCACAGCGTCACCCCACATGCCTGCTCGCCCGAGGGCTGCTGTGGGGATGGGGCTGCAGGAACATGGCTGGATCTAGGGACTGGCTGGGAATAGCTGCTTTCCATCCAGTGCAACTTTGGCTAAGTGCTGTGGGGGACTCCCTCCTCCTGTTTGGCCTCAAGGAGAAGGGGGAATTAAAGAAAAAAAAAAAGGAAAATGTTGGTTTTGTTTTGGCTGGGGAGCTGGAGCCACAAGGAATGTTGGGAAGCCACAGCTCGGGTTACCCTGTTCCAGCGCACGGCATGGTGCTCCAACAAGGCAGCACAAGGGGCTTCTCCCTCCCTGCCTTGCTGAGACAGAGCACAAAGCCCAGCCCTGGCCTGCAGGAGCTCTGCAGAAAGAGGGATCACTGCTGGGAAGTGGCAGCATGCAGGCACGGTGGGTGTTGCTCACTCCAGGTGGCAAACAGGGCTCTCTGGGAGGAGAAACCAGTGCAGGTGGCCCTGGGAGAGCAGCGCTCTCCCCGCTGTCTGATGCAACACATACCCTAAAATAGCCAGGGGTCTCTTTTGACTCATGGTTTTGAGGGGTTTGGTAATGGATTGAGCCTCCCAAGGAAACCAGAGCTACATGGAGGAGCACACAGGCAGGAGATGTTCTCCAACAAATATATATGGGATCTGAGCCTTCCAAAGAGCTACCTTGGAGTCAGTGGTTCCTGGAGTGGTGGTTGAGCTTCTGGACACCCTATGCCAGACTCCCTGACCAGAGCCAGAGCTTGGACTAACCAGGACCCTTGGAGATGCTATAGGTGGACACTGTAGTACCAGAGGACATGGTACCCACGGATCTGCTGGTGATGTCACGTACCCCTGCAGAGGAGGCTGAAGGTGCAGAGCAGGGTGAAAGCACAGAAGCTGGGAGCTCTTGGGAGGAGCTGAGGACTTGGGGAATGAGTCCTGCAGGTTTCCTTGGCTGCTTATGTGCTGTGTGTGAGCATGTCCCCACTGTGGGACAGGGGACACAGCCTCCTGCTGTGCTGCCCCAGCAGCACCAGGCATGGGGTGGGAGTCAGCGAGGCAGCAGGACTCAGTGCAGGGCCTCTGTGTCTGGGGGCTTGGGGTGTGCTCTGGGATGTTCCCTGTGGGGAGAGGGGAAATGGACAAAACCACTCAGCACACAGGTGTCCTGGGTGGGGAGGACAGCGGTCGCACTCGCCGTGCCCAGGCTGGATGAGAGGGCCTTTTGGCCATCGAGGTGTGGGTGGCAGGACAGCTCTGTGGCCATCGAGGTGGATGGCAGGATGACAGCGCAGGCAGTGTGCCCGCCTCCAGTGTCCCTTCCCATGGCACCGGCAGGGAGCTGAGGTGAGCTGAGCTGTGGCTCTGGGCCTGGCCAGTGCCTCACAGCATTTCTGGCTGATTCAAGGCCAGGCAGGTGGGGGGACTGGCTGGGGTGGTAAGTTTTGATAAAGATAGCGTGGTTTCCAGGCCATGGATTAGGCTGGGGCTGGATGTGATCCGTGTGAGTGCTCTGGAGCATGTGCTTTTCCCAGTATTTCCCAAGGCCGGAGTTACTGTTGAGTGACTGTGGAATTAAAGTATCATCTGCAGTTTCTGCATTCCAGAGTGGTGTCAGGTTTTGACAGAGGGCAGGCTCCGTGTGTGCATGTTCTTCCCTGGCCTGTAAGCCCCCAAACGTCCCTGAGGCCATGCACATCACTTTGGTCCTTGCAAACTCTTGCTCAGGGAAGTGTGGGAGAGCTAAAGGAGGGAGCCCAAACTCCCAGCAGCTTGGCTGGATAACCAGTTACCTCCATTATAACACTTCCAAACCAAAAACTTCACCTCCGCAACATCGATTCATTTTCCCAGGATTTTGAACCACGGGAAGACTGGAATCCAACCACACACAAAGTGCCTGTGGTTTCAGACAGCTCTCCCCGGCATCAGGTGGATGGATATCTCCAAAAAGGCTGCCCACAAATGTAACAAATCCCAGTCTAAACCCAGTTGACTCCAGCAAAAAGAAAGAAGGAAGTTGTTGTTTCACAGCAAACAATTCTCTGGGAAGGCAGTGGTGCTGTGTGGGAGGGCAGTGGGGCTGTGGGAATGCAGTGGAGATGTGGGTTTGGGTGCCTGCCTCCATCTGCACACTGGGGTTAAACGTACACCAGCTCAGGATTTATGTGGTGGTAGAGGGGGGACTCGGGGAGTTTGCAGGCTGGAATGAATTAAGCCTCGCTGTGTTGCTGGAGTTGGGGTGGGATGGCACCCACAGGCTGGTTTGCTTCTGCCACTGGGGAAGCTGAGGCATAGGAAGCAGAGGGTTGGGATTTGCCTGTCCAAATAGAGGTGTGGTGCTGTCTGGGCTGGGTGTCATCGTAGGTGGTGAAGGGAAATGGGCCTCACCAAAGTGCTGTTGGCTTGTGTGGGTGGGGGTGTGGAGCAGGAGAGCACATTTGGGTACCCCTGTGCGCTGGAGAAGATGCTTCTGCTGCAGGCATGGAAAGGAAGATGGGCCTGGTGATGTTTCCCAAGTGACATGAGAAACATCCAGAAGAAGCAGAAGTGGGACCTGGCTCTGACGTGAGCTCCGTGTGTGTTCAGTTGTCTGGCTCTATGAAGGGCTTGGCCAACCCTGCCTCAGCTTTGAGTGAGGAGTGTCCTGGTTGTTATGGAAGGAAACTTGCAAGAGGACCTGTGTGGAGCCTCCTACAGCCCATCTCTGTTTCCTTATTCCATGCATCCATGATGCCTACCTGAGCCTCCGCTGTTCAGCTCTAAAGTTTTTCCTGGAAACACTCAAACTCAACAGGATGTGGCCTGGAGCCTCAGCTGGAGGACTGGATTGGTGGAAAAGGTGCTCCTTTCCTTTTTGGGAACATTGGGGTTGCAAGGATACAGAGAGAACATTTGCATCAGGCAAAACCCTTGTGTTCTTGCTGGAGTGGCCTCCCATGCCCCGTGGGAGCCATTTGCAGATACCAAAATGCAGTTGTAGGTTGTGAGGCTGTTGTGAAAGTTGATCAAAAGTGGGATTAACTCACTCTGTGAGTTAATGAGCAGTGCTTTCTGTCTGAATGAGGGGAAAGGGAAAAGTCCAGCCCTGTCCAGTGGAGACGGATGTGCTGTGAGTAGATGTCTTGCTCTCTTCTACTGGACAAGGGAGCCATCTCCAGAGGCTTCCTCCTCATTCTTCACATCTTCTGACTTCCCCAGAATGAGACATGACACGTCAGGTGTGGAGCTGCTCCCATAACATTGTGGGGCACTAGTCAATATTCCAGCAAAATCTCCAAGGCTGATTGGAGCTGGAGACATCCTTCATCACCATATCGCCCAGACAGGCACCTCTGTTATTTCCTTAATCAGCTGCATGGCTTTGAAGCAGCCCAGATGGCACCTCCTGGGCCTGCCTGCCCTGATGCTGGGGCTCCGGCGTGGGAGGGAGGTGCTGAGGGGGAACAGGTAGTTTGTGTATTTGTATGTATACAAATACAGACACAGCAGTTCTTCGGGAAGGAAATGCAATCCAGCTGGACTTTCCTTCTGATCCTCAGGTTTGGGAGGTGATAGAGTATTTTTGATGACAAGGTTACTCCACAAGTGTCCTCTCCGTGGAGCCTCTGTGAAGGCAGCCTCTACCTGGCCTGCAGGGCCAACTGCCCAGGTCTCCTCTGAACTGGCTGAGGTTCTTGGATCTCTGGTGCTTGGACTGTCTTGGACTTCTCTGGTGAAGAAAAAGAAAACAAAGACATGTTCTTCTTCCCCAGAGCAGCTGTGGCTGCCCCACCCCTGAAGTGTCCAAGGCCAGGTAGGATGGGGGCTGGAGCAAGCTGGGACAGTGGAAGGTGTCCCTGTCCATGGCAGGGGGTGGCACTGGATGGGCTTTAAGGTCCCTGCCAACACAAACCATCTTGGGATTCTGTGACTCCCAGAGACTCTTGTTTTTAGAAACATTGAGTAGCAGTGAGGTTTTCCTCCAAAAAAAAAATCTTTTCATGTGGATATTTAGAACCCCCCTCACACATAAGACAGTGTCTTGTCAGACACTGGGAATGTTTTCTTATCCCTTTAGTATGTCATTCATGGCAGGATGATGATTCACTCTTGGGACATGACTTTGGGGAAGAGCTTTGGTTGTCTCCAAGCCTATCCAGCAGTTCCCTTGGGATGCTCCCTCTGTGCCTCTCCCTGAAGCACCACAAGCCCAGGTGTGACCCACCAGGGTCCCTCTAGGGAAGCCCATGAGCTCATAGCCCAGGACTGCCCTGGCTGTGCACGCGTTGCAGGCTCTTGACACATTTCCCAGGGCTGAAGCACGCAGCCCACAGTCTAACCCTGATTTCCACAGTGTGCCTGACGCTGCGAGGGGAGCACCAGAAAGAAAAGACCCTCTTGGCTTCCCTCTCTCAGTATTTTTCTCAATGTTTGTAGACATTATTGCTGTTTCTATTCTGAAATTGTTTTCTTGTGCAATCCATGTGGTTCTGTACTGCTATATTTAATACTTTGCTAGTATCAGATTTTGCTTTCAAGGTCTTTCAAAACAAAACCAATAAAAATAAATCCTCTTGCAGGAGGTCACTGAGGTGGAATGGCTTTTTCCCAAGTGCTGACATGCTTTGGACTTTTCCCTGCTCCCTGTCCAAGCTTATTCCCCCTTTCCGAGAGGCTCTTTTCCCCCATCAGCTGTCCCTGTGCCCAGAGGTGAAGGAAGCATGTGATGTGTAGTGCTGTGTGTTCAGAGCTGCCTGTAGTGGAGGTCATGGAGGACACTTGTGCAGGGCAGTGACAGAAACATCTGTCTTTAGTCTGCTGCTCCTGCAGGACTTGTGCTTCCAAGGCCCTTGGTTCTGGGAGCTCACTGGTCCCTTTGCCTGAAAACATTTCTTTGCTTCTAACATCCAAGTTATGGAGCATTGTGGCACACAGGCTGCCAGAGAAGCTGTGGCTGCCCCATTCCTGGAAGTGGCCTAGGTCAGGCTGGATGGGGCTTGGAGCAACCTGGTCCTTGGAAGGGGTCCTAACCTGTGGGAGGGGGTTGGAATGGGATGAGTTTTAAGGTCCTTCCAACCCTAATCATTACATCATTCTATGAAATCTGTCTCCAGCTTCTTCAGGCACTGTTGTTTCTGCTGGGGAAGCTGGTGGGTTTGGGGAATGGACTACTGAACTACTGCTCAGTGGGATGGACTACTGAACTGCCCCAGCTGGCCAGCCCAAGCAGAAAAGATGCCATTCACAATCCCAGCTTGGAACTGTCCCATCACGAGTCCCCTGGCCCACTGCCCCAGAGCTTCTGCCTTGAAGCTGGGGCAGAGCAGCTCTGGAAAGGTCCTGCTGATGTCCTGGCCTGCAGGCATGCAGCTGTGGTACTCAGATCTCAGGGAGGAGGATGGTGGTCCCAGCTCCCTGCATGGCTGTGCAAGTTGCTGGGCACTGTGCAAGTGACTGTGCTGTATTCTGAATTTTCCACAGTTGGGTGACGTAGGAACTGAGGCTCCCACTGCTCTGTTTGATTTTTATTAGCCAAACCATTTAACCAGCTGAATTGTTTGCAGAAGCAAAGCACTTTGGTCCCTGAATCATTGAGCTTCCGCTTTCCCTCCGCTCTCAGTAGGACAGCGATCGTGTACTAAATCCCAATTAATCATTAAGAAGATATTTGAGGTTTAACAGCTATGTTATAAGATACAGTTTTTACTGGTTTTGACCTCAGTTAAATATGTTTTTAATAGTGGATGGTATTTAATTAAACATAAAATAACAGAGGCTTATTAAATCTAGAGAGACCTTTCCTAGTGATGGATATTGGATGTTAAGTAAATATCACTTTGTCATTAGAAGCATATTCAGAGTGGTTTCACAGCTATGTAATAGGCAGGTATCTGATTACCCATCTGCCCAGGTCCAATGAATAAGCTCTTGATAATCAATTGCCACTCATTTAATATATCATAATATCTGTCCTATTAGACCTGAATTAGATCCTTGTAAGAGCAAACAGAGGCAACCTGGTGCTCCCTGGGATTTTGAATGAATTTTGTTTCATTTCAGGTTGATGGTTGATTGAGATTGGGGTGGTTGGAGATTGGATGACATTGGGCTGGGTGATGGTCACGGAGGTTTCACACTGTGTTTGTGTGGGACGTGCCCAGCACCACCCGCACTGCGGCCAGCCCAGAGTGGGGCACAGGGGGTGAGGGGTTCACTCAGGGCTGGTACCATCCCTCTGGGATGCAGAGGCTGCACTGGGGGGCTGGTGGCTGTGGGGTGGTGCTGTGACTCCTGGTGTGTGTCTTTTGGGCGCTTGGTTTTTCTCTAGGGCAGGACGTGGCACCAGGCTGGAAGGAAGGATCTGCGCTGCTACCACACGTTCCCATTAACCTGCAGAACTTGCTGCCATGCAGCACCTTCAAAGCCCAGTGATTAGGTGGTGTCAGGGGAGACTGAGACTCGTCTGAGGGTGATATGATCAGAAAGAGGCACTTGGGATGCAGTGATGTTTGTAATTCAGGGCTGTGTTTAAGGACAGACCAGTAGCTGACCCTGTTTCTCAAGCTGATTCCCATCTCTCTGCTCCGTGAGTCCACGTTCTAGTCCCTTGTTTCTCTAGGCTTTTGTGTCCTGTGTATCAGCAAAGTACTTTTCAGGTTGCCAAGTATGTGGCTTATAGGTGGACAAGGACCGTAAGAAGACTTGAGACACTCCCTCCCAACCTCAGGAGGCAAGATGTTGAGTGCAGGAGGCTTTTGCTTCATTTTGAGGTGAAATACGATTTATTTTGCAAGGCCCTTTAAGTTGTGTCTGTTCACACTGCTGTGTGGCAGGAGCTGTTCTGCGGTGGCAAAAGGGGTGTGGCACACCTGGCTGGAGTGGGTCTTTCTCCTCACCTGGAAGAGATGGAGAACCCTGGTAGCCTGGCAGCTAGAGATGATCTGGAGAGTTTGAGAAGGGTGGTTGTCACTTGCTCTGAGACAGCACTTTCTCCAGGAACTACTGTTTCCCTCATCCTTCAAAATCCCACTGTGTACTTTCAGAGGGAGTGACAGAGCAGGACTGTGAGTTTGGGAATAGCGTACGTTTGGGTTGGCTCATCCCATTCCATCCCACTGCCACGGGCAGAGATACCTTCTGGAATCCTGGGTTGCTCCAAGCCTGGTCCAGCCTGGCTTTGGACACTTCCAGGAATGGGAGAGGCTGGGGATATCTGTGTGCAGCACACGTGCAGCCCAGCCGGGGTGGGAGGGACAGCCAGACCACCTCATCCAGTTAAGGTTGAACATAAAAAATGATAAATACAGACGTGGCAGCTTTTAAGCTGAAAGAAAGCTGCTGCTGCTGAGCACAGTGCCCCTGTGAGAAGCTGGGTGTTTGGATTTCTGGGAAGGGACTCAGAGCACTGCTTTTCTAGGACTTCATGGGTAGCCTTATTAGCTTGCTTACAGCAACGCTTCTTTTTTGATTTCTCTGTGCTGCTGTGAAATTTTCACAGGCCACAAATTTTGCTGGCCGCCGCTGTTCCCCGCGCAGCAGCACTGACTCAGCGCTGGAACAATGCGCACGGCAGCCGGAGCGCGGTGATTCAGCGCCGGCTCAGAGGATGAGCCCGGCTCCTCTGCTCGCTTATTAATCACTGCTTGTGCGTGAGTCAGGCTCTCCTCGCCCCCGGGCAGGAAAGCAGCCGTGCTGAGATTTAACCAGGGAGCAGGGAAGGGGCCCAGGGGAGGGTGACAGGCAGGGACTGCTGCTGCGGCCAGCCTGCTACCGGTGCTGCCAGCTCTGAGCCGTGCAGTGTGTGCAAAGGGGATGTGTCTGTGCCAGCGCAGAGGACATCTCTTGGCAGTTCCATCCTAACGATTGCCTGTCTCACCAGCTTGGGGGTCTTGCTGCCTTCCCGTGGGTTTCCCTGGATGGTTTGCAAGGTGGGCTCATGGCCAAACCTGCTTTGTGCAGCTTGTGTCCTCCTGCTGCTTGTCACAGGTTTGGAGGCACAGAGGTGATTGTGCCCTGTTCACCTCTCTTGGGTCCTTTTCCCGCCCTGGACCTCTCCACCAACCTGCAGGTGTGCCCTGACACCCATGCCCCTGGCCAGTGTGTTTGGCAGTGTTCCCTGCACGCAGAAGCCATGGGAGCTGTAGGATAGCGCTGAGACCAAGCAGGTTAATCACAAGTGCAGCCGTGTTACAGAGGATGTGTCCCAGTAGGATGCAGGCCTGGATTGCTGCAGGATACCAGACCTCCAGGATCTGCCCCAGCCCCAGCACAGCCCAGTTATGGCCGTGCCAACTGCCAGCAGCACAGGCCTGTGAGAGCAGCCAGGCTCCAGCCTGGCAGGAGGTGAGGCTGTGAGAGCAAAGGTGTGGGAGCACCCACACCTGCCTTGGGCTGCCTTGGGCTTGGCTGTGGCCAGGCAGGCAGGGGAGAACCTGCAGGAATTCCTGCAGCCTCTGACAGAAACACACCTGGAGTTGGGAGATGGGAAGAGTCACCATGGCTGTCGTGCCACCCTTCCTTATCCATAAGGTGGGTGCCAGGCCTGCCATACTTATCCAGCAGCTGTAGGGTGGGCTGGGGGCACAGGGGCAGCCCCACATTGCAAGCCCCAGACAAAGGGGCACCATGGCCTGACCCTGGGGGTTCCTTCTGCCTTCTCACTTTGTTCTCCACCCTCCTCACAGAGCCCTGAGCTGACCCAGCCCCCTTGGTCGGGCTCCCCAAGGCCAGCACAGCCATAAAACCCTCTAATCTGAACAGGCTGGGGCAGAGCCGCCTGCTGCCATCGGGACAACTCTGTGTGTGGTTCCCATTTAGTGCAGATTTATTTCCTCTGGGCCATTGGCTCTGCTGTTGCTCAGTCCTTGGCTCTGCTTCTGGGAGTATCCAACATTTACCTTCTTGCAGCAAGGGGCTTTGGGGGACTGTAACTTCATTGTATGTGTCAATTAGGAAAACACCCTCAGGAATTTCCTTTCTGATGCTGCCTACAATAACCTCTGTCTGCGTGGCTGCCAGCTCGTCAGAGCCTGTCCTGCCAGAGCAAACCAAAGGGGAGCTGGGAGCAGGCTCAGCTCTGCAGACACCTTCAGCTCCTGTTCCAGGTCTCTCTGAGCACCGAGCCTCATCTCGTTTCCACTTCTCCTGCACTCCTCACTCCCTCTCTGGGCGCTGGAATTTGGAGTTGTTTTGGAAACCGCTGCGACTCCGGCATGACGTCACCAGGGCTCTGTAGTATCTCTGTCTCCATCCTAGTTAGGCGCTTCCTGCTCCCTGGCTCTCACTCCAGCTTGCCTGGCATGTCTATGCTCTTTCTTCTTCTCCACAATTCCCCAGGGATTTCTTTTCAACTTTCCCCCCCCCC